>JBBMOC010000034.1:562997-1008283 GCA_037975185.1 Centropyge bicolor | reverse complement strand
TGTGTGTGTGTGTGTGTGTGTGTGTGTGTGTGTGTGTGTGTGTGTGTGTGTGTGTGTGTGTGTGTGTGTGTGTGTGTGTGTGTGTGTGTTAAGCTGTGTAAAGCTCAGAACAGGCTGGTGGATCTGTGTGATCTAACCAGTAAGAGGCTTAATGTCTGCACTGGGACTGACTGGGCTCGAGTCTGGGAGAAACACAAGCACACTCAGATCTGTGTGTGCATCTACAGTTTGCTTATAAGGACCCTCGTTAACATAATGCATTTACCATGACCTTAACATTAACCTAAGCTATGTCTAAAATTACCTCTTAAAGTAAGTGTGAAACCTCAATCACCCCTTTGAAGAACTGAGGCTGGATACAATGTCCTCACTCTCAAGGTCTAAAACTCAAGTTGGTCCTCTCAAAGATGCAAGTACCAGAATACAAACACACTGTAAGCATATCAACACAGAAGCATGTGCATTTAACAACACACATGTCTAATAATTTCAATACCCTCATTCATTCACCAAAGGATCAGATACTGAGTGATTATAACCAGAAAACAAAAGAGGCAGCCTAAAGCAGGAAGGAATGAAAAAAAAAGACAGCTGGAGAACAAGAGCGAGAGATGAGAGAGAGGAAAGACAAAGACAGAAGGTTGTACACAACGGCTAGAGCGAGGATTGATTAATATGGGCTATTAAGCTATAACACCAGATCATAGTCTGGTCCCTCTGGCCATATTACGGTGACATGATGAAGCGCCTGTATTAGCCATGGGAGAGTGCTAGTGATGCAGATAATAGCCACGTCCCAGGAGACTGCAGAGGGAATTAATGCTGCTGTCTGACACACACGCAGTCATGGATGCAGACGCTCACACGCACGCACACACACAAGCCTGAACACTGACAGAGTTATTTACATATATGCACACACACAGGCAGGAATGGATACACACACACACACACACATACATATAGAGGTATGGCTGTACAGTGCGCACAGATGAACACACCTTTAAGTGCACGTTAATTCTTTTTTCCGCTGACAGGAACGCCACCCCTCATTCAGGGTAAATGCATACTGTATATACCCTATAACATCATCTCATTCCTTCTTTTCTGTCTGTTGCAATAGGAGGAAATGAGGTGGAAGGGATGAGGATTATTCTGCTATCTATACCTAGACACACACACACACACACACACACACACACCCCTTTATAATTTCCTCACTGTTAAGCCTTTCAAAAAGACATTGCTGTAGCTCATTCTTACCACATTTCCATGGTTCTCGATTCTCTGTACATCTGGGTATTATTTGAGATTTTCAGATTTTCCAGCGTAGATATGATACCGGAATTTTGACATAGTTACCAAAACTGTACATGTTTTAATTGTGTATGAATTCAAAAGAAAATGCGATAAGTCTGTTGTTGTTGTTTTTGTCAATAAAAGGAGCCAATGTTCAGAAATGTCAAAGTCAGAAATAGCCAAAACTATGATTCACTGCTGAAATTGTCTGATCAAATAATCTGAGCAAATGTTCTCTTTCTCTGTGACACATTTCAGTCTGCAATTGTGAAAAGTAACAAAATGCACTGAAGTACAGTTTTGAGGTATTCTCGATCTTATTATTTTATGTGAGTTTTTCCATTTTATACTACATTATACCTCTACTTCAGTACTTCTCAGAGATAAATATTCTTCTTCGTACTCCACACAAACATTTATGAGTTTTATGTGAAGACAGCTTTTTGGCTTGTGTAGAGTCGAGACCCCTTGCCAGGTTTGATGTCTTGAAGCAGATCCACATTTTCCCTCTGAATTCCTCAAATATTGTCATTTAAATAAATGTTTGCGTCTCAAAGACTTAAAATCATCCAATATTTCACAATTGCCAAAATGTCAAATATAAATTTGTGGATCAACACTTTGTCTTTAATCATCTCATAATCCCTTTGGACGGGGCTTGACACCGTGGTTACCACTGGATACTACCTTGTCACTGAACTAAATAATTCAAAGTAACTCTGCCTCCACCAGCTACTGTACAACAGTAAAATGCTGTTTACACATTGATGCTTGAGAATTAACAGTCTAATAATATCTTATATGAGAATGTCTATAAGATTTACTGAACCAAAATTAGTTAATTGCTATAAATTGAAGTGACTCTCTGTTTTGCTTTACCTTTCTGCTCTTTGGTACTCTCTCTTCATTCATGTCCCTCTCTGTGCCTCAGTGGGAGGAGATCGGGGAGGTAGATGAGGATTACGCCCCCATCCACACCTACCAAGTGTGCCGGGTCATGGAGCAGAACCAGAACAACTGGCTCCACACCAACTGGATCCTGACCGAGGGCGCCCAGCGGGTCTTCATCGAGCTCAAGTTCACCCTGAGAGACTGTAACAGCTTGCCCGGGGGGGTCGGCACCTGCAAGGAGACCTTTAACATGTATTATTACGAAACAGACGGGGATGAGGATGAAATGGAGGAGGGAGAGATGAGAGATGGAACCGGGATGACGGAGGAGGAGGACAGGGCGATGAAGGAGAGCAGGTATATCAAAATTGACACCATAGCAGCTGATGAGAGCTTCACCGAGCTGGACCTGGGGGACCGCGTGATGAAGCTCAACACCGAAGTCCGCGATTTAGGTCCCTTGACCCGGAAGGGCTTCTACCTGGCATTTCAGGATTTGGGGGCCTGCATTGCTTTAGTCTCAGTGCGTGTTTTCTACAAACGCTGCCCGTTCCTGGTGAAGAGTTTGGCCGAGTTCCCGGACACCATCCCGGGCTCAGAGGCCTCGCAGCTGGTGGAGGTCGTGGGCCGCTGCGTCAACAACTCCCTGCCTCTGTATGAGCCTCCCAGGATGCATTGCAGCACAGAGGGAGAATGGCTGGTGCCCATCGGGAAGTGCGTGTGCCAGACGGGGTTTGAAGAAATCAACGGATCCTGTCAAGGTGAGAGAATGTGTGAGGAGTGGTGCTGAAACTATTAGTTGATTCATTAATGAATTGATGAAAAATTAGCCTGAAATACTTTAGATAATTAGTACGTGATGTCAGTCATTTATCAAGCCAAAGTGTTGAACTAATTCTTAGAAGAATTTGCTGCTTTTGACTTTTTAAAAATCCTTGTCCAATGTTCACTTTTTCAGCCTTTTTCCTGTGAGCTCACGTGCATGTGTGTTTCCTCTGGGTTGCATCCTCAGCCTGTCGGTTTATTTTTATAACCATGCCCATGTTTGTTTTTAGTATTGTGTGCTTGAGTGTGTGCACGGATCTGTTTATTCTTTTACTAAGAGCGTTTCTCACTGTGCGAGTGCGCGTCTCTTTCTCCCCAGCTTAGTGGAGGGTATTCCCCCGAGCCCTGCAGCACTTTGCTGCTCTCATACAGCCGCTGTTCTGCTCTGACTCAAGCCCAAACATTCCCACCACCGACCTTAACTGCCATTTCCACGGGCACCCAGGGCCTCTCTATTTTTCTCTCCTCCACTCCTCTCCAATCTTCCTCTGTGCTGTCTTTAAATTACTCAATTTTCAGACCTGCACACTAGACTCGGCTCGTGCGACCAACAGCAGCTGTTGAGTGGCACGGCGAAATTTTAGAAAAAAATTCCAGAGAACAGTTATTATAGCGGCATGAAGCTGGCTGGCACAGGAATTTGAAATGTGTGATTATTTGGCAGCTGCTGAGTGTTTCATCTTTTCGCACAATGCCCTGCTGATCAAGTGTCAGTCTCGAGCGATGAACTAAAAGATTGCTCTCAAATGCTCATCTACAAACAGGCAGCTCTTGAACGTACATGCAGAGATTTGCTTTATATTTTGCCTTTGGAATTTGCGCATGTATGAGTGTGTGCAAATACACCTACACATTGTATGTTATTCCTGCTCACAGAGCTCATATGATTACATACAATGAACGCTGGTTTGAATGGCAGTGGGTGGCATGCATGGCAGCAGTGGTTTCAGGGAGCACTTTACATGTGGTTTTCTATTGAATTCATCACACAGTGCCTCCAGATGATCCAACAGTAAATCCTGGCCTTTCAGAATCAGCACCTCTCTCAGCTACGATCAATTCACTATAATCAAATGTTAGAACTTAGTAGCTGTGTAACAAAGTGTGCACCGTCGCCAGCTTAACTTCGTCAGACACGGAGTCTCAGTGGGGAGATCATTAGGAAAGAGCTGTCAGTGTGCCACTGGCCTGCCTGGAGTCGTACTGCCACAGACTGTACAGTCACACAGACTGTGTCAGATCTGTGGCTGACAAGGCAAAAAAAAAAAAAAAAATCATTCTGGTGCTCAGCAGTAATACATGAGAGGCCGCTCTGTGCTGTGTGTGTCAGTGCCACGTAACAGCAGCCTGAAGTGGTGAGGATTAAAAAGCATCAACTAAATTTGTGCAGTTTAGGAGAGGAACTCTGAGAATGTTATGTACTGTACATGAGAGAATCACTGCAAGAATACTGTCATCAAAAGGGACATTACACAGAATCTTCAGAATTCAACTGCATGTAGCGTAGTTTAAAGGAAAAATAACACAATCTTGTGTTAAAAAGTGTCGTAAGTAAGGAAATGCTAATGCTTATGGGACACAAAATTGTGTGGTGAGCAACTGTCACTCAGCCGATTGGTTGGACAAATCACCACTGTGGTCCAGGCTGAAATATCTCAATGCAATGGACTGGCAGACATACATACATTAATGCTCCCCAGAGGATGAATCCTAGTGGCTTTGGTGAACTCTCGAGATCTTTCTCAGACTTCCGAGTGGTTGTCATTTGTGGTTCAGGCTGAATTACTTTAACAACTACTGAATGGACCATCATGTAATTTTGGTACAGATATTCATGTGTCCTGTAGAATGAAGCTTCAGTGATGCCTAAATGTTTCATCTAGTGACATCATCTGATTAATACTAATGCTAGTACTCTAATTTGTCAACAGTAGTATGCAGTCATGGTGGACTAAGATGGTGTCCATGGTAAACATTATACCTGATAAACTTAGCATATGTTATTATTGCCATTGTGAAACCTAAGCATACTGAATTTAGCATTGAGTTCAAAGCATCACTCTGTAAGATTGGCCTCACAGAGCGGCTTGTGAGGCTGTAGACAGAGTCTTGTTGTTGCTAAGATTTTGATTCTTTGAAGTAAAGTGAACATACTTTGATGGTGCTATCAGTAATACATTATTTACTGTATCGCTCTAGCAGCAGCCTGTGCAATACTCCTGTTTATGTACACTGTGGTACAGTTTTAGAAATATATGAAGCATGAAATCAAGCACATAGTCTTAATATACACTGGCAAAGGAGACAGAAATGCATAACATTAATAAATTGCATTTTTTCTCTTTGAAATGTTATCAACATTATCATTTGCATTCTGAGCCTATGTTCATACTAAAACTGAAACCAAAAGCAACAGGGAGGAAACCAGTTTTCCACTTTCTAATTTTCAGGCAGGCAGATGACAGTTTGCTAAATACAAGGTTTAGAAGCCTATGTCATTAATTTGAAATGTGTCTCCGCTTTTCCATAGAAAAAAAGACTTGTTAGGCGTCTAACAGAGAAGGACTCTGTGTCTGTATGAAGCTGGTGTTGGATTAAAAAACTGTATTTTTATTATTTTCTGGTGCGCTGAGCTTTAACCAAGAGGCACAATGTGTTTTTTCCTTCGTGCCGCTATTCACAAAGGGGTGTGAGGGTGTTATTCTGATGACACTGTGGTAAACTCTGACCTTGCCGCCATGTATTACAAGCAGCTGACAGCACACTTCATGACCTGTTTTCAGTGTTATGTTGAAACAGAACTAAGTTTTATGGAAGGCTTTAACTGTTTTTTTGTTTTTTTTTAATTTTCAGTTAAGTAAAGTGTTTTGCATTCTTGGAAGATGAAGCTGTGTGATATGCAAATTTTTGCCATTGGTTAAACATTTCAAAAGCCTCACCTGTGCTTGCAGGAAACATTTTTTTTTTTGGTGGTCCATATGTACGGCAAAATGAAGTAAACAAATTTAGCATTAACCTACAGTGGAAGACACTTCCAGTAATTAATGAAGCTACAAGATTATGTTTTTTTTCTTTTTCTTTCGGTTTCATATGCAGATGAGACTGACAGCCTTTGAAACGGCCTACAGAGAGAAACATGGCAGGGCTTCCTCTCTCTCAGCTTTGTTACCATATGTGTTCGCCGCTTTAGCAAACACCTTTTTCATGTGCATTTCAGTCACTCGCGTCGGAGTGTGAAGTGTTGGATTCAGTTTTTGAGACGTTGAAAGAGTGCCTGGACTCATACTGCGAGGAGTTATGTATAATTTTTTTTTTTTTTTTGGGGGGGGGGGGGTTTCTGGTTGCCTTTCAGATGTGCAAGTTCTGAACATCCACCGTCTGAATTTGAGAACCTGCACCGGGTGTAGTGGCTTAATTTCCACTCTATTATGTCTATTTTGTCCTCTCGCTGAATGTTTGCAAAAAGGGTAGAGCTGTTTAAAAAGAACACGCAGCATTGTTAATGACGAATTTTATTTTGTAACCTGCTCAGCCTTTTCCAGTAAGTGCTTTAAGCGTGCTTGTCCTACTGTAAACTGTGATTCAGTGGGCTGCAGGTACAATATGAGAGAGACTGTGTGAGTGTGTGTGTGGATCCTGTCTGTATTGGCTGCGTGTGCTGCTTAGTCGAGCATGATTTAACACAGCCTTTGTGAATGTAGGACAGAACTCGTTATGGACGGCTCTTTCACCTCCTCTTTGTCTTTTTTTCTTCTCCTCCTCTCGTTTTGTTGCTCATTCTCACATCTCTGGTTCTCTCTCTCTCCCACCTTCGCTTTCTGTCTCTGCCTCAGTTTCTCTTTCCCACATCTTCCTCCCTCTTGCACTTCTTTCCTTTTGCTTTCTTTCTCTCACTTTATCTTTCTATCTTTCATTCATGGTCTCTCCATCTCTCCCTCTTTCTCTTCTCTATATTGTTGCCAGCCATTAGCACGCTGCTGTCTTTTACTCTCTTTCCACTGCCTCTCACTCCTACTTCCCTCTCCTTCTCTTTAAAGATCTTTCTCCATCAACAATCTACCTCGGCCTTTTTTTTTTTTACCCTCCCCCTCTTTCTTTTTCTCTTTCTTGCATATCTCTCGAAAGTACATCTATATGTATTGACAGCCTTCAGCCACAATACAGTGTTGGGGCTTCAGTAACATCTGTAAGGGAATGCATTGTTGGCTTTGTATTGTTATTCATCGCTTTATCCTTCTATTCTCCAGCTTCTGGATTTGATCTCTTTTTTTCTGTCCTTTTTGATATTTATTCATGTGACAGCATAGCATTGAAATGATCATATATTATTTCCATAGTTAAGGTATTAGTGTCAAGAGTGAATGATGCATAGAAAGTAAATGTATTTGCATATAAAGCGTGTGGAGATCCAGTCTTGTTATCCCGGAGATGATAATGTGTCAGATGACATCTAAAGATATTGTACGTGGTTATGTGAGATGTATAGTTTCGGGCGCAACTTTAAGCTGAGATAATTGGTGATAGCCTGCAGCACTGTCAGACTGAAGGGAGGGAATGGGGGGGAGGAGAGGAGTACGTTCACGGGTAGATGGATGGATGGATCGTTGGAAGGATTACAGAGAGGGGAAGTGATGGCAAAACAAGGGGGACACGAGATAAATTGAAGATTTCTCACCACGGGGTGTGAGGGCAGAGAAACAGAGAGATGGATGAGTGTTGTTTCAGTGGTGATAGCGATGGAGGAAGGATAACTGAGGATAGAAGTGGGCAGATGGATGAACAGATAGATGAGAAGGAAGGAGGGGGATTGTAGATTGAGTTCAGCCCCGCAGATGTGACTTAGGCTGAATGAATGCTTGAAGAAATGTGGGAATAATGGCTGAGCGGAACATTGGAATAATGTTCCAACTGAATGTCGGGTTCAGGGAATAAGAGCTGAATAGAGAGTTGAATGGTTTGGATCATATTCAGATATGAGGTTTACATGGAACATAATAAAGGTGGTTATTTATATCCATTTATACATTATTCTTGGTCAATTTCTGCCATTTCTTCAGCAGCTACAGAAGAATCAAGATTCTACTTTGGCAGCCATCCGTTGAATCTTCCATCTGACAACCAGCAACAATATGAACAAACTTTCATTTAATTTCAGCATGATTACATCACATATCATGTGTTTTAGATCATATTTTACCGTTTCTTTTATTTAACTAACTTCCAAGCAAAGTGAGTTGAAGATGCACAAACACTGTGGCCCATGTCAGATCCATAACTGATCAGAAGCCTGGATAAGGTGTTTACATGGCTCACTAGCTTGACATTACTCACGAATCGTTTAATGAAGTGGGAATGTTGAAATCAATTTAATCTTAATAGAGATCTCACAACAACTGCTCTTCCTCATCCGCTCCATGTTCATTTTTTATACAACCGTCATTTGTCCCCTCATGTACTTCAGACAGTAAACTTACAGCAATAAGAGAACTATAAAATGACATCAAAACATATATGAAAAAACAAGGGCATCGAGGAATGTTTGAATGATGGAATTTGAGGTTGAAGTAGTGTTGCTGTAATGGCAGAAGGGCTAAATAAAAAGTTAACATGACAGATGAAAAGCATGTGAGCTGAAATGAGGTTCACTGAATGAGCTGAGTGAATTGCTGTAGTAATGGTAAAGAGCTCAATGACATATTGGAATGATGGAAATAAGGACAGGATTCAGTGTTGGAATAATGGAATATGGGCCAAATTGGATGATGGAGAGCTGGAATAAGGGCCGCCTCGAACGTTGGAATGATAGGATAAGAGCCGAACGGCACGTTGGGAAGATGAAATAAAGGCTGAACGGATCCTGGGATTGACAGCTTTGTGATGTTCGGATTCAGGCTGCGCTGAAGAAAAAAAGGCTCGGAGGTGTAAGAGATGGGCAGCGAAGTCGGGGAGGAAGAGAGGAGGGGATGTTGGGGGGAGGGTAGGAGCAGGCAGGGAAGAGGAAAAAGGATGATGGCAGATGAGGAATACAAATGAAAAAGAGGACGACTGTTGGTATCATCAATTAAAAGAGCTGCTGATAAAGTGGCGTTTACTGGTAGAATGGTAAAAGCTTGGAGCGTTTCATCCGGCGGAGTGTCGTCTTAAGTGTGTCATGGGTAGAGCTGGATTTCCCTTGACAATACTTTTGTTTCGGTGCCCGGGCTCCCCTGATGTTCCTCTGTGTTTGCCTGCCTGTCAGACGTCACTGCAGCATATGTCAAACTCGATCTGGTCACGGTGGTGGTGCAGCCATCAGAAACTGTCTCACCGACGTAGTAATGTGAGGAAGCTCTCTGCCTTCTCCCTCTAGGGAACTATGGGATAGCGAAACAAGCGGCTCGCACTTGCAGTGTGGGGCTTGTGGTTGATGGTGTGGTGACAGGGTATTACAGTCACTTGCGTAACACAGAGATACACACACACACACGATCGTGGTGGCATCTGCCATTTCAATATGATGAACCATATGTGCTGCTCCTCACACCACCTTGCTTTGGGTTGCTTTATTTATAGAATTTGGTAGTTTATAGTAATTAAAGAGTAGTGGTTGATTTGGTTTCTTCTTCTCTTGTAACTATCATATATCTTGGCAGTATTTTTTCATATCAATGTTAGCCCCACTGCCATGTTTGGACGAGTGAAGCCCAAACTTGTGGGAGCTAAATTTGGATCAGAACTCACTGGACCTGAAAGATCCAATGGCATCACAACACAGATGTTTCCCCTCCTGTATCTGCAGGGTTTCTTTTAAAATGTTATCATTGAAGCCGAACACTATTCAGTAACCTTTGCAAATACAGAAGTTCTGTCGCTCCTGAGTCGCTCAGGAGGCAGAACAGTGTGGTGAATGATGGCGCAAAAAATCTGCAAGTGGCAGGAAGCGTTTTTGATTCCATCATCTCCTGAAATATGAATCGACTGGATTTATTGCGGAAGGAGTCTCCATTCATCTTTCTTAGATCCTGTTCAATTGGGAGCTGCTACTGGCTTCTTTCACTGCACTCTCTCGCTCCGTGCTCTCCTCCCGCATCTCTCCTCCATCCTGAAGCCCAGCCCCTCTCCATCACCCCATCATCTCAACGTGGCGATGCTGTCATGACAACTAAAGTGCTTCCTGAGTGCTTGTTGGGTAAACTGACTTTCCCAGAAGTGCTTCCTCCCTTTTTACCCTTCCCCCTGCTAACGTGCATACACATTCACGTTTTCCTTCTATACTTGTGAGGAGCCTAATTGTCGCAGCACATTACCTACCGCCTCACCCCAGCCCTAACTAACATAACTAGGTTCCTAACCTTTTAACCTAAACCCAATTCTAACCCAACCCCTAAAAACAAGTCTAAACCCTCAAACACCTCCTTGAAGAAATATAGGCCAGCCACCGTGTCCTCACAAAGATACAAGAGCACACACACACACACATAGACACACACATTCCTGCAGTTTGTGAAATATTAATAAAATGCTTCCTTCAGCAGTGCCAGCCTCTTTCCATGAAAGCCTGGCCGTCTCTAGAGTCGCAGTCAGCATTGGCTCGTAGGACTGGTTAGACTGGTAGTTATGGACACTTCTGATGCATGTAGGTCAGGTGATGAGTTTGCCAAATGAGACCGTTTGCAGCAGTTAGACCTTGTTGACATTCCTATACCCTCAGAAGTCTGGAAAGAGGTGAGGGTGAAATTGAAATACGTGCACACTGAGATTAGCACAAACATGAGATTAGAGTGGGAGGGAGTTTAATATATCTCAATCCAGTCTTTAATTTGGCCAAACCAAACTGCATATATATATATATATATATGTATTTTCTTACTGGCACTGTCCTAACTTTAGGAAAAACAGGTACTCAAGCTCAAACTTTGATATTGTGCTTTGCTGACTTAGGATAATTTCAAGATATGCAGCAATTTAAAAAATGTATATATCCATGCATTAATCCTGGCTATACATGTGTCTGATCATTTCCAGTAATGTCTGGCGGATAAATAATTCCTGCCTGAGAATGGAATCAAAAATCAGCATATCAGCATGCAAAGAACATATAGTAGTGTGTCAGCATGCATCTGGTGAATTTCAAGTAGGACTTATACACTCATTGCTTGTGTCTGGATGCACAGACATGTCCACAGACAAACATAAATATTCTGCATACTTGATTCAAGTGGGTCAAAAGAATTCATCTTCGATTCACAACCAATTTCACACACATGCATTTCTCATGTATGTCTGATCTGACAGCCCCTCCACCTTTTGCTGACATCACGTGTCTCAGCAGTGTTGTAAATGACCCTTGCACACCTAATCTGTGGGTGCTTGCAATTTGTGCTCGCCGTTGTTGATCCATTGCTGGGTAGTCATTTCTTCATATAAATGAGTGTCAGCTAAATGCTGAAAAGGTAATATAATGTGTAGTCTGGTGTCATTGTTATTCAGCTGGTTGAATTATTTTCCAACACATCTGGTCAGCATATCTTGACACTTGATTTATCATTATGATGTATTGCTAATTTTTTTATCTTCCCAACTAGACTTTGACTTGGGTAATAAATTGTTTTTTGTCTGAAAGCTGTCGTGACCTGCGCGACCTCTTGGTTTCTGCTCGTGGCCTGATTGTGAGAATAAATGGGTGCTGAACAATGACCTTCTCTGCCATCCAACAGACAGGAAAACCCCATTCACTTGATTGTATATTATTATGGTATTATCATCTGGCTTTGTTTGCATTCACACACAGGCATACACAAATACGAGCATGGTTCGACACATACACACACATGCAGAGGCATGCACACAAACACAGTGATACAACAATAATTCATGAAGGTATGACACCTTCATTCACGCACACACACCAATAGTCACACACATGCTGTGTTTATGTTCCTTAGGCCAGTAGCTCGCTGTGGGACAAATACAGGAACAGGATATTTACTGTGTTTCCTTGCCTGGTTTATTAGTTCACAATAGTATCTGTTAACAACATAGGCATTGTATCGAAGTTTAGCCTCACTCATTTTTGTGTTTCTTCTCTAAAAGTTTACCTTTATGTCAGTCCGGCTGAATCCGGGTACAGTTGGAAGAGTTTCAGGAAAGATGGAAATATAAGTGGATGTCACGTGCAACAAATACTGGGAGCCATTTGGATTTTTGTTCTGATTTTCTTCTGTTTGATGCTCAGTATCGGAACATAACTACAGTGAGAATAGTTAAGGTCAAGTTACTCAAGTAGTATAATTAAGTAGAATTTTATAGTTGCATTATGCAGAGGGTGATCTTTCATTCACAACCTACGGTATAGTATATAAAATGGTTCAAATAAGCTCTACTTTAACCAGCTTCAACATTGAACTGCTGCTTATGTTACAATGCATATATGATAAGTATTTTTTACATTGTGGTACTTGGGTTTATGTATACAGTCATCAGTTCCTTGTCCGTCACTTCAGACTACATTTTCTAGTTTCAATAACTTAAAGCACAGGTCACATTGATTGTGAGCCCTTGATCCTGTGATTTTTCTCTTCGTGTCCTATGTAAATATTTTAGTTATTGTAATGTATTTTAATATTTGGATCCATACTGTGTCATTGCATATATAAATGAATTTAAATCCAATGCACTGTTGATGCACAGTATGGGGCCCTTAACTTTTTATATACCCCCTTCCCCCTTCAAGTATGTGCCTCTCCCTATGCCTTAATCGCTTACTCCCTCTAATCCCACCAAACGACAGCCAGTCATATAAATCAACATGTTTACAATGAAATGTTTCCAATTAAAGAGGACGCTCGTTAAGAAGCTTCAACGGACACCGCTGGATCCTTAATTGCCTGGGATGCCAGTGTGTGATGCATATTAATTACGTATTAACCTCACACACGCGTATGCACACACACACTCACACACACACAAATGCATACAGGCACATTAATGTGTATTGCATATTAATTACCTATTACCCTTTGTGCTGTGCATTAAGAGCTGCGTGGCATCAGAAAGACAGCTTGCCCAAGGGCAACGCACGCACGCACACAGACACACACACACACACACACACACACACTCTCTCTAATACCACCAACGCCGCCTATTCAGAATGCATTCCCAATGAGGAATGAGCCGTTTCAGTCAGCCAGCCATGACCATAACTAATCTCATCAAAGGAAGTGTATGTGTGTATCTGTGTGTTCGGTTATGAAGACGTATTAAACAATTAAATAAGGAAAGCACCTGATCCACAGATCTAACAGCCTGCCTGCCCTTGCATCTGGAGACACTTCTCTTGTAGGACATCTAACAAGATAATTAACAAAGAGGTGATTAAATACATTAAATAAAATGATAAATAGCTCATTTTAAAGCTTCACCAAAAGACTGGAAATGTTATTTTGCCAGTGAATAAAAATTGTGTGTGCTTGAAAGTTGAAGTATGGTCGGCCAACTGGTCAAGAGTCTGGACATATGCACTTATATTAGATGTATTGTTTAAAATATACAGTTAATTGTTAAAAATGTCGCTGTTTTATGCAGAAAATATGCAGTTTCTTCAAATCACTGTATGTGCAGTATACGTTTTTGCCACTGATCGTGTTGTAAGGGCACGTATGCAGATCTGTCATTTGCAGTAAAAACCTTCATTTCACTCTGGTGGTAGTGGGTTGTGATTACAGTTCAAATGAAAGCAGTCATCACTAAGTCACATGTGCAGTGATCTCATTGCCATTTATATGACAAATTATTCAGCTTGCATGTTTTTCACTCTTGACCTGACAGCCACACCATGGACTTAAAGGCTACCCCTCACACACACTGAACATACATGTTCTTATTCACCCTATGTGGCATTTTAATCGCTTTATCCCAGTTTCAGCCTTCAGCTGGCTGCCATGACCTTTATGACCCCTTTTGCCTGTATGTGGTAAATCCTTGGACACATAATTAAGCAAAAACAGTAAAAAAAAAAAAGTATGATATGAACTACTTAGTCTCTTGCACATGTGCTGTCATGTCATGTTTAACAATACATGCCTCTAGTTAATTTCCACTCGTGTTCTGCATTCACTTTTTCTGTAGAGCATGGTTAATCTATTTATCCCAAATGGAAATGAGTTAGAATTAATGATAATAAATACCTTAACATCCACACTGTTGGTGCTTATTAGTCAGCTGGAAATGACTTTCATTAAAGTGGCATGCAATGGATTTTCTTTTCACACCAATTGGTACATTTTAATTGCAAATGTTTATATCGTTCTCATAATCATTTGCCACTTCCAGGGGAAAGAAATACATTATTTTAATTTAATCAAAACATGTCACATAATCTTTGACACCACATTATCAGGAAATGTATATCTGTCTATGCAAATGTATGCATCTATCTGGCTGGCTGGCACTCTATTTATTTTACAAGAGCATTTTTCAATGAACAACCAGCATCATATAGTGAACACTATCTGATATATGTGGAATAAATAGAAAGTAGTATCATCTCAATAGTGACAGCTTACAGCCACTGTGGCCAATAGACAGACAGACAAAAAAAAAAAGTCTACATAAATTCAAAACTCAATCAACAGGAAATCCAAGTAAGGAGCCATCACACTGTGCCCATAGCATACTGTTTGATTGGCAGGTGATCTTTGGGGAGTGCAGCACAGACACACCAGGTGGTGAGCGCTTGGCACCAAAAATAAAAAATAAATAAATAAAAATAATCATAGTTACGCTGGCAAAATATCTGAGCATACTATCTCAAATGATTAATATGCTCAAAGCTTTTTTTTTTCACTACTTTTTCCTCACTGCTTTTTTGCCACTCCTCCTCATTCTACTTCACGTTGTGCATGTGTGTCTGTGTGTCTGTATATGTGAAATGAGCTGCCACCCCTTTTTTATTGATTTGGCCATGGGGGTTTGGAGGATGAAGTCAAGGAGAGCCAGACACCAGACTATGGCAATAAATCTGTATGCAACCATAAATGTGTGCGTGTGGTAACGGGCTGAAGCAGACAAAGGATCTGGTGCTTCCTACAGCCCTGAACGCTGCATCCCTACACACACACACACACGTGGAAGGTATAAGGTTATTAATCAGTATAGACTGTAACAAAGTAAAATGAAATAAAGGGAAATGCAAAACAAAATATTCATTTACTAAATATTTGTCCATCAATACAACAGATACGGACCCATTTTTTCAAATTGATCCCTTTTAACTAAACTAGACAAAAATGTGAGGACAGCAAGCGTATTTTCACATCTGAATAAAATAAATCAGGCTTACATTGTCTCTGCTCTGTTGAGCGTGAATTATCAAATGTAATACTATCTGCTCATTCAAAACTAGGCCAGCTTCATGAATGCCTCAAAAGCAATGTCTTGAGCCTCAATTCATAATTAGGGTATGTGTGGCATCTTACATGCCAAACACATTTTTTTTTACCAGTATGTTCTGGTCTAGTTTCCTTACAGTAGAGCAAAGACAAAGGTGTGTGTGTGTGTGCCTGTGTGTGTGTGCCTGTGTGAGACAGAGGCAGAGGTGAGACACAAGAGCGATCCAGGGCAGACGGAGAATTTTTCAGGCCTAATGTTCCATGACAATGGACCAAGGTTCCGTCAAGGGGAATCAGAGCCACTGCCGCCTAACGCCTCTCACGCACGCACACACAGACACACACACAGACACACACACACAAATCTTCGCCTCTACTCCTCCTTTGTCTCATCCTCTCTCCTCCTTTCTCCCTTCCCCTTCTCCCCTCGTAAACCTGGCTCTCTTCCTCCTCTCCTCCCTCTCCCGCCTTATATCCTTTTTACCATCCTGTATTTTCTCCTCTCCTCTTCTTTATCCTCCTGTCCTCTTACCTGAGGTTTAATTATGTAGTTCTTAATCACAGTTACAGCCTGAATGGGCTTCACAACAGCCACATTGAGAAACAAAGGGCGAAAACAAAAGCTCCTAACCTCGGAGCCCTCAGACGATAAACACAGATGAAACATCTCCTTTCCTTTGTCCTGGACTCGTCTCTCTGGCATCCTCACCTCCGCTCTGTTCTGCTCTCTCCTCAGGAATAAATGGAACAGAAATTCGTCATTGACTAAACACTGTCCACAGACACAGCAATCTATGGAAGTCTGCTTATCAGACGTGCAATATCCTATTGGTATTTCATCCTCTATTGCATGTGTCTATTTGTATCTGTCTGCTTGCAACAGCAAATTCAGGCAGAAAATGATGGTGTGATAAGTCGGTGGTTGGTTGGCTTGGGGGCGCAGCCATGGTGACAGAGGTTGTTGATGTATTCTTGCGTGTTAACATTCTGAGTGTGTCACCCTGCTGTCTACCTGCCCCACTTAGATCAACGTCTGACTGCTTGTTTGTGTGGGAGGAAGAGAGATTGTGTCTGTTCTTTGCTTGTCATATTTGTATAGGTTTCACTATATGTGGCTGAGTGGGTACAATATTGTGCAGGAAATGCAGGAGCAAATTCTTAATCAGGCGCTGGTCATAAATCACTGTATTGAATTCTGACTATGAAAAAGAAGGAAAGCTCCACATTGAGGAACAAAGACTCTTTTTTTTTGTTAAGATAATAAAACATGAAGAAGAGAGCAGGGTTGCACAGGTTGGATAAAAGAAATAATCCCTTGAGGGATATGAGGAGAAATCAGAGTTCAAAAGGAACAAAGAAAAAAACAAATATGACAAGAAAAACTAGGTGACAAATGCTTCCTTTAATTTCAGCTCTGCAAGAAGTATCTCTGATGAGGAGCCTCAAAACAACCGCAACCACCCCAGGACATTTTTACACTGTTTTGATGCTCATCTCCTTTTATTTTCAAAGGAACTAACCATGCTGTCCTGTTTTCTCTCCCCCCCCTCTCTCCCCATGACCTCTTTCCCTTTCCTATTTGTATGTCTACTTTTATCATCTCATCTCTTCTTCATCCAACCCCAAACACCCCGTGGTATCTGCCCTCCCTCCTCCACGCCTTTCAGTCTGCAAAGTGGGGTTTTACCGCTCGCTGCTGGAGTCCTTGGCCTGCAGTAAATGTCCACCCCACAGTGTGGCCAGGCAGACAGGAGCCACCTCTTGCGCTTGTGAGGACGGATACTATAAGATTGACTCCGACCCTCCCAATATGGCCTGCACACGTGAGGATGCGACACCTTATATTTGCTTTGAAATTCACCTCTGATTTTGTCAGCGTGCTTTTATTCTTTGATATCATGCTGCTGTAGTGAGATCTTGCTGTATAATATTATTGGATGTATTTATTTCAGGCCCGCCCTCCGGCCCACGTAACGCCATCTCCAATGTCAACGAGACCAGCGTCTTCCTGGAGTGGTCCGTCCCCATGGACACAGGTGGCAGGAAGGATGTGCGCTACAACATCCTGTGCAGACGGGTGTTGCCAGATGGAAGGGGCTTGGAGGAGTGCGGCCCCAACGTCCGCTTTCTGCCACGCCGTGTGGGCCTGTCAAACACCTCCGTGATGGTGGCCGACCTGCAGTCACACACCAACTACAGCTTCCTGCTGGAGGCTGTCAACGGGGTGTCAGAGCTGGCCAAAGACCACGCAAAGCAATATGTGTCACTTAATGTGACAACCAATCAGGCAGGTATGTTGCGCCAGATCTGTCACAAATGTCAATACTTGCTTTTTTGGCCAATTACAGCCTCCCTGTGAGTTCTCCAATCAGCTCCACAGCTGTCTCGTTTTTCCCCCCCACCAGTATTCAAACTCGCTCTCAATTTCCCAACAGAAATCATCATCATTTTGTCATGACTCCTTTTCCCTCCTTTATTGAGATTATTGAGACTGCCACAGACCAACCTGTGCGTCGGCTTCCCGCCGCGAATATCTGGGTTTGATAACAAAGACACCAGATGATCAAATTATCACAGTATTTGTCCAACAAATCTGTCGCCGTATTAATTTTCCCTCGTGCGCCATCCCTGCAGTGAATGAGGGAACGTTGCACAGTGGAAAGCTTTTTTCTTTTTGCTTTTGCATCCAGATTTGTCATTGAAAAAGCAGCTTGGTCCCCTCAATTAGGCAGTACATTTCATCAACAAGATTTGCAGGAATCAGTAGCATAATGAAAGGCTCTTGATTCGCAGGCTGTTTGTGTGTGGGGTTTCTTGTGTGGTAGCAGGTGTTATTCTGCATGCCTATCAACAGTGATGAATCAGGCTGATGACTTGCAAGTTTACATGTTAAATTTAGGCCGGGAAGCACAATTACTGATCAGCTCTGAGCCCTGGCTCCTGCAGACGACATGTCGGAGTGTCCTTGGGCAAGATACTGAACTCCAAATTGTGAGTGTGCGTCTGAATGAACGTGTGAATCTGTGGATGCTGGCTAGTGTTGTCAAGCACTTTCAGTTGTCTGTAAGACTAGAACAGCCCAATATAAATGCATTCCATTTACCATTCCATTTACTTCAGCTGGTATAATGTTTCGCACTTGTAGCTGCTGGGAATACTTTATTATCTGCCATGCCAGAGCAGCTTAGAAAATCTGTGTAATTATAAAGTACAGTATGTTTGAGCATGGGCCTAAACCGACAACACTGAAGTGAGCAGCGCAGTGGCCAAACATAAAAGACCACTCTAATATTGGACAATGAAAAGAATCCAACTACTCCCCATTGCTGTAAATATTGGAAGCTTTGTTGGTTTTCCCTTTTTAAATGGAGATTAAAATTCTGCTTTGGGAGCCAGTTTTTATGTTTACGGGAGGTATGTGCTTGTGTAGTTTATTTTATTTGCTTGTAATGAAATGGGTAGCACACAGCGTAATGAAAGGAGGAAAAAAAAAAGAGCTTAATGTTCTCCTTCCCGAGGTTTCCATCTGTAGGGAAGGCAAGAGAAAAACAATGTTTTGAAGGAGTGTGTTTCTGTTTGTTGAGCAGATGGTTCATTAGCTGGTAGTAGAATGTAGTAGTAGTAGTAGAATGGATACAGTACGTGTATGTAGGAGAGACTGACAGAGAGAGGCAGCCGGTTACCTGACAATCAAGAATACTGACGGCCCTCTAACTGTGTTGTCACTGTGGCTGTCAGCCGACTGAGTGGATTACACCAGACAGCAGAACTCGCATTCAGTTTATTGGCGTTGTAGCTGGATTAAAGTTAGCCAGTCACTGGACCAAATGGAGATTAGGGATTACGTTAGATTACACATGGTTGGCAGAGTCATGGACAGATAAAATGTGCTGCTTTTTGGCATCAATAAAAAATATTGTTATATAATAATGATGATGATAAGCTTGCAAAAAAGGCTTTTTATTTCTGATATTAGATAAGTATATTAATCAGTAGTATGGCAGTATATAATATTGATACATGAAAGGGAACAGCAGAGAAACATATTACACTTTAATGAAAAATTATTAAAACTAAGAACAAACAAAACAGTACAAAAATTGCAATTGATTCAAAACATTATGATCCTTTTAAGCCAGGTTGTAGCAGGAGATGATGCACCAATAAGCACGAAAACATTAACAGGATAACGAACTGGAAGCCTTGGAAGGTTGACAGATTTCGAACAGCTGTACCAATAGTGCTGTTTAGCTGTTCCAAATATCTGGAATACAGATTGCAGAACATATGTGCAGACATGTGTGCTCACATGCAAATGCTTAAAGTGTTCAAATGAACCATTTACGGCTAACTCCACAGTAAATATGATGGTCTGCAAAGTCAATGCAGTAAAACAAATAGTCTATCTAGTCTGGTCAAATCTCTTACCTGTTGCATGGCTCATCAGTTCAATTAACAGAATGCACAGAAGGTTTACATATGATTGTAACACCTGTCACTAGGCCTTCTTCATCTTTTAAGTCAGTGATTCCCAACCTGGGGGGTCGTGACCTCTCAAAGGGTCACAAGGTAGGTGATGATTTAGAGAATAAGATGGAGGGAAAACATCATGTTCAAGTATTTTTGGACAATCCTGAAAGGTTTGACCTCCAAAAATATGCAATTGAAACTATGTGCAACTTGTGATGAAGCATAGCAAGTAGCAACTACCTAATGTTAAGGGGAATTTAATCTGGACTAAACCTGACTACATTAACTTGATTGGACTTGGATCATGACAGCTGTATCTCCTGTTTCCCATCCCACATGTGACTAAAACGAGATGCCTTCTTAAATATTACCTCAACATCAGGCTGAATATCATTAATCAACTGACCTCTTCTGGTTTAAAGTTTGTCATGTATGCCTTTGACCAGTGTCATTGACATCCAACAGTGAAGTTAGGACTTCAACCACTGGACGTCTTTGTGTCAAGTGATTGCTCAAAATAATCAGAACAATCATTACAACAATAATCCTGAAGCAGTAATTGTAATGAGCAGTTTAATACACCCAGCCTCGCCCTCTGTGTCACAGATGTAATTACCCAATGAGGACTTTGATCTGCATTGCAAACATCTGTTTTTGTTGTGCTGTGCGTTTTGCTCGTGAGGCTAAAAAGGTAAAAACAAGATACTGAGGCAAAAGTACTGAGAGGACGGGGCAGCGGGAAGATCTCAGACAGAGCCGGAGAGAAAGAGTCAGAGGATCTGCCGTTTGATGTGTGGGAAGTGTCACACTTGATAAGGGATCCGTGAAATAGGTGATTTCACAGTGTCCCTGTGAAGCCCTGCTGAATAATAAAGTGTTGGTACTCGTGAGGAGGTGAGGTGAAAGGCAGGAGGGAAGGTGGAAAGAGAAGGGACAGGACAACAGGACGGAGGCAGGGGTGACAAACTATGGAACGATAGGGAGGTAAGGACAGGTGAGATTGTAATGAGTGACATAAGGAAATCGTGATAAGGGATGGAGTGGACATTAACTGCTCACACACATTCAACAACACTCAGCGGTGTGGTGCAGCTTAAGAATTTTTAAAATGCAAGTCATGTATTTTGCATTGCTTTGATGTTGACTTTCACACCAATTCATAGTTCTGATAAGGTAGTGAGCAACCACTATTAAATTGTAAAAATTAATTTAAAAAAAAAAGAAAAATAAACCAAACTGACTACAGAGTTGTACACAGTGTTCCTGCCTTGTGGATAAAACTGTGAAGGATGTAATGGCAGTAATCAACATACTGTTCACTGTACACAAGGAAGAAATGTCATTCATGGATCCAAAACATAAAAACAAAGAAGCTTTGAAATCGAATTGGCTGCTAATTGTCAGCAATGACAGAAAATCCAGTCTTTTGTCGGCCAATAAGCTTCATATCCACATTAAATGAGTTTCTGTTGTAGCTCAGCTCTATTATGTCTTTATTTCTGGCCATTTGTTTTTTCATGTTGCTCACAGTGTGGGAGCACTGTGTGGTAACTGCACACTAAATGCTCCCATACATTGTTTTTGCCGTTGTAGGCTATTAATCAAATGAATCGTGATGCATTACCTTGTGGGTGGTAAAAGTAAGTGCACAGCTTGGTGTTCTGCCCATGCGTCTTACTTTCGGTTTAGGCATAGATATAAAAGTAGTGCAGCCACTGGAGTGTTTGCATTGGGAGTGAAATGAATTGAACCTGGAACAGGAGAGGATTAATCTCTTTAACTCCGCCAGGATGCCATCTTCTACTGGCTGGCCCTCTCTCTTTGTTTGCCTTGCTAGCTCACACACATCAGTCAACATGGATACAAGTGGTTTTGCTGTGATCAGGCTTACAAAGAAGCATCTATTTAAATGTATTTTAAACACAGCTTCCACTAGCGTACTTAAACACGCCATGTCATTTTGACCACTGTGACTTGACATACACAAAAATGTAATGATGGCTATCACACAGTTATACACATTGGTATGTATGTTCTGTGGAAGAGACGAGTGTTCAGTGGTCATGAATTTTGTGTGCTTAACATTTTTGATATAAGCTGATGGAATTTTTTTGACTTCAAAGACCTGCTGCTCCATTTTGGCATCACCTGGAGTGACACTCTTTTCTGCCAAGAACATATTTATGCATATAGTCATTGTGGTTCACAGGCTGCAGCCATTTTATTTTGATTTTGGCCTTTAAGGCATTTTTGCTCCAAAACAAGGTCAAGACTGGAAGAGGTTACAGACTGACAAGTAATTTGTTAGATCAGCAGAGAATATGGGAATGGGTAGGAAAGAATCTGACTGTTGGGCACGTGAAGGCACAAAGTATAGTGGCTTCATTTTTCGATTAAGGGGCATCCTATATTATTGAGTATCAATGCCAGTGGCCCTCATTCAGCACTGTTGATGTTTCATGGTCCTGGATGGCGATCAAAAGGAACCTGAACATTTTGCCTGCTCCATCAGCCATTCATAAAAAAAGATAAAATTTGAAATAAAAATCAGCACTGCTCCTGTTGGTCAGAATGAGAAAGGGAATGAGAGAAAGAAAGAGACATAATTTAACATCTTTTATTTTACATAGCTCCTTAAGACTTTTATGGGATTTAGCCTCTGTTGAATAAAATGTGTTTTGTTACTTTGCACACATCTGGCATCTTTTATTTTCACTCTATTACAAGACACATTCTTTACTATTCTTTTAAAGGCATTTTTATTTTTATGGATTGCATGCTTTTATTAGTCAGACGACATAAGAACGACATGTAACATGGGCCCCCGGACACACACAAACTGTGAACGTTGCAAATCCCAAGAAGGCGACCCATGCTTTCAGTATTCATATTACGACTTTTATGAATTCCTGTGTGACTGAATTGTGCGGGTCTCAACTGATAGGAACGCAATGCATTGTATGACGGATCGGTTCTAGGCTGCCGATGACTGTCTGTGTTGCAGTACGTGTGGTGTGAGATAAAGCAGGTAGGCAGGGGGTTAAGTTGCAAACAGAACAGATGAGAGCAGCTTTATAACCTTAAGAACACCGTCTATCTCTCTCTCTCTCTGTGTCCTATCCCTCTTTCACTCCGTCTCCTGATCGCTCTTTCTGTCATTCTCTGAGGGTAGTTAAAGGATAATAAAAAAGATAGTTGAAGGTCTGTATTGATTTTGATGATGCTTCAGACAGATAGTGGCCTGAGAGGCTTATGTTCTGCGCTGTGATAACGCTGCTCTTATCTGAGGCCGAACTTGTTACACTAGAGGGCTGCACTCGTCCGCCGAATAGCTTTCACAACCCTTTTTTTTTTCGAACCTTCATGAAATCTTTCACAGCTTCGGCTTGATGGAAAAACAGAAAATAGCATCGCAGATGTAAATGAACGGGGGGAAATGCCAGGAGTTCACGTTCATTTGTGGTCTGCCTTACCGTGCTGTAAGTGCTCATTAGCAGATGTAACACACGCTGGAAGTGTTTAAACCACAAAGTGTGATTCTTCTGTCTTCCCTGTTGCTAAAATGAAAGTGTTGCTGGGGCCCTGTCTACACTCTTTCATCATGGCTTCCTCCTTCAATGTCTCTTTCTCTTATTTCATCCTCGCTTTTTTTCCCATTTTTGTCAACCCTCTTCTTCATCTCCCACCCCCCCTCCTACTCCTTTAGCACCCCTTCCCTCTCTTCCATCGCCTCCCATTCTCTCACCGCATTGGCGTTTCACAGTTATGTCAGATTTTAAAACACTTGTTTGTTTAGTCACAGTCGCTGAGTCGTGACACTAAAAGGTGTCACATTGTGCGGAAAAGGTGCTTCTGTTGACTCAAATGCTGCTTTGGGTGTTATTTATGGACGTGGTGCGTCTGTGCCGTGTGGTAGGTGGTGAAAAGGGAAGGTTGGAGCCGAGAAGGAACAGGCTGAAATTATCTGACGCCCAGATTTGAAAAGCTTTTATTTGTGAATGTGCTCCGGAAATAAACAGAATTATTTGCGCGTCGAATGCACAGAAAAAGCACAGTAACAGTAAATTGCATTCCATTCATAAAGCTTCAATCTTTTACATTTTGCAACCTGTAATTTTCAAACTGGAATAGGCAAGAATTGATTTAATATAGTTAATTGTAATTGGTGCTGACATCATTAATTAAATCAACAGAAATAACAATTTGAATGCATTAAATAATTTATTGATTAATTCTGACATTATGATTATTGAAAAAAAAAACATTTGAATATAAATTAAAATTAATAAAAAATTAAATTAATCAATATGAAAAAATTATTAACATCAGCTGTCTATTTTTATATGTGGAATGTCACATCAAGTTTATTTATATAACCAAAAATAAAGTATGTGTACTAGAGGGTTTTACACTCTGCACACCCTCATATGACACCTTCTATTCAACTTTTGATTAAATATAGCGTGGCCAACTGCAGCCATTTTCAGGGGATTTATACTTAGATTTTGGTGTATTGTTACCCGTTAAGCTGCTGGGAAAAGAAGCCCTCTTTCTCATCATGGCATCCCAGCATTTATACCATTTAAGCATTGAGTGTGTGTGATTCGGTTTCTGGTTTCAGGCTTTTAAGATGTTGCAGATAACACTTCTGTGCGACCATCCACTCAGGATACAGTTACTGTGTTTGTAGCGATGATTTATTCCCTGTGGAGTTCTGCTGAGGCTATTGAAACCTAAACGGTGTTTAGCATTTGCAGGAGAGGCTTACACACACACACACACACTATCAGGATGTTGCCTGAGGGAGCATTTTGCCTGGTGAAAAGCTCTTTATGTGTCAGAGACTCTCCAACTGTCCCACTGAGAGACGGGCCAACAGTTCAGGTTACAACACGATGGCTCCATGATTGATTCAAATTCACACTCACTTGACTTCAGAACTTCATATAAATCATCAAAAAAAAAAAAACTATAATGGAAATGGAAACTTTGCAAAGAGCCAGCAACAAACAGAAAGAAACAGATGCAGACCAAACAAGGTTTTCTGCTGTGAGTGTATTGCCACAGACATTAAGCACTATATTTGAGATACATATGGCGAATTTGAAGAGGAAAAGTTAACAGAAATGTTAGTTCTTCCAGGTTTAAACATGTATAACCATACTACAGTAATTAAATGAGTTCACTCTCACTTTGTCGCCGCATTAAGAACTATTTTAAAACGTGACTAATATCCTTTGCAGATTGCCAAGCGTCAAACACAAAGAGCTCCGTGCCAGATGTGTAGAGTCATAGTTGACGTTATGGGCTCCTTTGCCAGCATCTACTGAATAGCGAGATATAAAAGGATAGTTTAATTAGGCACAGGTGCATCTTGTTGCCAGATTGCAAACATTATTTCAGAGGCAGAGCTGCTTTGGAACCAGAAATAATTTCAGTTAAAGCTCAATAGACTTTGCCAGATAACCTCAGAGGAACTTGGGCAACTAACAAACTTGAATTCCAAAGAAGAAACTTGGGTAAAATTTGATGATTTATTGTCTTCAGCCAGACAGAAATAACAGAACATGAGAGGCGGATGTACATGTTGAATGTTAAACTCACTATCTTTTAAATCATTTTTTTTGTGCTTTTGTTCTCTGATGTTTCATCGTCAGTTAAATATTTCATAATGTACAACAATCAGAGCAAACATTACAATTAGCTCTGTGCATGTAAACTTCAAAGGATGAGGTGTCGTCAAAAGAGGACGATGCTGATTGTACCCAGCAGATTTTACAACTTTGGCACCATTTCCCTTGTGTTTAATCGCTGTTTATTGGAACGTTATGTCACTCGTGTTAGGTGCTGGAATTAAAGTGGGTTGCATCACATTAAACGGCTGGATTTTCACTACTCAAACAAAGAAATGTGCTTGAAATTGTCTTTCTGTCTGTCTATGTGTGTGTGAAGCTCCCTCCCCGGTGAGTGTGGTGAGAAAAGGTCATACGGGGAAGAGCAGCATTGGCCTTTCTTGGGCAGAGCCTGATCGCCCCAACGGCATCATCCTGGAGTACGAGATCAAGTATTTTGAAAAGGTAAAAAAAAGAAAGAAATTGTCTGTTTTTTTTGACAAAGCTATGAGTCTCTGTTCACTGACCTAGAGTCACCTGTGGCTCCTGAATACCCTTCTAAAGCTTTTATTATACAGACATTGTTGTCAGAGAGGTATTGATTTTGCATGCACTCTTATGTCTGTGTATTTGATACACAGTATATCACATGTATTGACAACCCCCATTCTAGGCTGTTACAGATAATTTAGCTTCATGATTTGTTATGATTCATAATTGACCTCATGGGAAACTCTGAATTACCACGTAACATTAAACAAAATGCAAAAAGTCTTGCAAAGGTCTTTTTTCATTTTGTGTTTATTTTTCCATGCTCACCAAAATGCAATTTAATATAATCCTATAAGAGCATCTATGCATTCAGCTTAAACCAGCACCACAGGACATACATATAATTCTCTGTAGTTATCTGGGAGAAAGTGAACTTTTCAAACTTCTGATAATTTTATGCCTTTGAGAATTTGCTGAAACCACCCTAATCACCAGTTGATTTTTTTTTGTGCCGTCTAACAGCCCCATATACCACACATTTAATTTGTTAGACTTGCAGAAACTTATCAACCACCGCTGTTCAAATTGGCCCCCAGAGATACAGCCGAGTACACAGTACATCCAGTTTACCCTGAAGTATTTTTATGGCCACTGAGAAAAGCTTTACCTCACAACGCTCTTTCATGTGACAGCGCTGTGTGTGGTTTTTTTTAAAGTTGGACTTGGATAGAGACAGCAATTTGATGCTTGTATTCAGCTCATTGTGTTTGTGTCCTTCCTCCTTTTCTCTCTTTCAACCTCTGATGTCTTCTTTTCTGAGAAGGTCAGAATAAAGGTACAGAGGAGAGCAGGGCAGGGTTTGTGGTCAGTGGTTAGCTAATGGCTCCTGGCTAATGGAGGGGGCATTTAGCTCTGTTCAAACCTGATGTGGTTACAGTTGGGAAACTGATCCTGCCACACATGCACTTACACACACTCACACACACACACCACAGGTGGCTTAGCTATAAAAAAAAAAAAAGAGCAGAAGAATAGAAGGGGAACAAAGGTGCAGGTAAGATGACGCACATGCACAAACCTGGCAGAATAATTACAGCGACAACAAATAATCATCAAGGCTCCCAAAATGTATGTGAGTTAATTATAATATTAACACCCTCTCCTTTTTTCTAATGCAGGAGCAGGACTCCAGTTACACCATTATAAAATCCAAGGAGACTGAAATGGTGGTGGAAGGCCTGAAGCCCTCGTCTGTCTACATCTTCCAGGTCAGACAGTAGTAAAAAAAAATAAAAAATAAAAAAAAATCAAATAAATAATTATGTGTGGACAACAAAAGAAAAATCTCCACATATGTAGGAAGGGCTAAAAGCACTTTAGTGTCATTTGAGATGAGAGGAGAACTTGTTAAATCAAAGTCGTGTGTAACACATATGCAGATACAAACATATCAAGTGTGATGAACTGTGGGTGTGATATATTTGGATATGATGCATTACAGGTGCGAGCCAGGACCTCAGCGGGCTATGGCGCATTCAGCCGACGCTTTGAATTCCAGACCAGCCCTTACAGTGAGTACACCAGAGAGAGAGAGAGAATGATGGTACAATAATAAAAGTTCAACTTGCATGTGACTCCCACCTGCTTTTCTGGGCTGCATCAACAACAGACACCCAGGTGCGCTTTTGTGTGCGTATCATTTGTGTCTAATCCCACCTCTTTTCTTCGGCAGTAACAGCTACAAGTGAGCGCGCTCAAGCTTTGATAGTGACGGTGGCCATCACTTTGGCTCTGGTCCTTCTGGCAGTAGTCGCTGGATTCCTGCTCAGTGGACGGTAAGACTTAAATAATACGCCGAAAGAAATCTAGACACCACCAGAAAAGCGTGTTTATATATATATATCTGTGTGCAGATGGAAACACATACAGGTTCATATTGTACGCCTACACACATATTTCTCCTATGGATGGGATATCTGCAGCACATTACCTGCTACCGAAAGTGCTGATTTAAAGTGAAAATGGTGTATGTTGGCGTTTAGGGATCACTGAGCTGGTAGAGAATGTACAAAGGGAACACCAGCGATCCCATTTCTTCACATCTGACTATATGATATGAATGTATAAAAGACAGTGATGTGGGAATTGTGCCACTTTGCAGCGACATCCCTCATCCTCTTATGTTTGCAGTAAGGGATATTACTGGATGATGAGAGTAGACTTTATTGACATTGCTTGCTTCAACAAAGACAAACTGCATTTTACAAAGATGAGACATTCGGATATAGTTTATTTAGGAACTGTTCTGTTTATGAAATTCTGAAGGAAGAGGCTGCTCAGAGTGTGAAACTGATATTTTATAATTATTAATAAACACGTTTATTATAATTTTGTGAAGCACTCCAGTCGCTTATATCTCTGCAAACAGGTTTGACTTTATGTGGATATATGTGAGTCAGAGGACTTCCCCTTGCCCTCCTCTGATCTGTTGCTGACTAACACACACGACAAATATCAACTCTCATTTCTGACCCAGATATTTCTGTGTCGTTAAGCAGCTCGATGGGATTAGATTCTGTAGATGGCTTGAGGCTTGAGTTTTGTAATAGGTCAGGATTAAGGGTTCCTTTTTAGGTTAGAGCTTTGGGGTTGGTGCATTACAAGCCAGTGGATTCTCCTCGAGTCTGATGACACAACTTTGTGACACATCAGCATTTCTGTCCTCTATACATGACATTAATGTTGTAGCTTTGTGCTTTTTAGGCTCAGATCACCCACACTTAACCATGTCTTGTAATTGGTACAACCAATTTTCTGATATCATTTGCACATATGCAACATACACAAATGCAAATACTAAATATAGCAAAGGAAGCTTTTAAACACATGCAAAACACATAATTACTGTTTCTAGTCCTCATGTGATTTTATGGCTATTGAAGTCCCTAAAACTAAATCTTGCCTTTTACATTGACTTCATTTCTTGCCTGATTTAATCTTCCTTAACCACATTTTCCTCAGTTATGTATTACTATTACCACCAGTATGTGTCCAAACTCTTTTATTGAATCATAATGAAGAGAGCTGAGGGCAGTTTCACAAGGCTCAGAGTGTGAATTCAGATCTCATTCATATGCATATTCTAATGGTCTGTTCATCCACCTATCTCTTCATTCATGCATTTGTATCATTAGGATTACATCTATCTATACATAGATCTGGGTTGTTGTTGTTTTTTTCCTTTTTTCATTTTCACCTTCATTCATTGGCCTCGCCATCCAGTTAACTATTTTACTCATTTATTTGCAAAAATGGTGAATATGTAGTTATTTGACTGAATGATCAGTCGAGTAGATCACAGGGACATGAGTGATGTTCGAGGATTAAAAAGCAAATCAGAAGGACACTGGGGGGATTTAGCCGAGTGGGGATGAGGATCGAGGATCGCTTGAGTTTCGGGTGGGGGAGGAGAGATGGAGGAATGCCAAATTTTCCAATGATGGATTTGGGACACAACCTCCTCCATCCACTGGATGCTGCCTCTCCTCTCCTCCCCTCCCCTCCTCCTGCATGACCCTCCAGACTACACATGCATGCACAGACATCCAGACACAGAACACATGTGTAGACACACACACACATTCGGACTGATGCATGTATGCATGGGTTAACACACACACACACACACACACAGATGCACACATGCTGGAAGTTTGGAGGGCAGGCTGGGCATTGAGCGTGCTCAAACCCCTTGACTCAACAGATCCGGCAAACTAAACACCCTCAGGCAAACACACATGTACAAAACACACAGACAGACACACACACACACTCACAGACTCCCCTCCCCCAGACTATCAAGCTGCCCATACCAAACCCCTCCAGCCAACCCTGGCTGTCCTACAGAGAGCCGTGATGGGAAAGAGTTGGACATGACCCCTGTGTGTGTTTGTGTGTTGTGGATGTGTTCATGCACTTCAGCCTTTTGTCTTCAAGAACAGAACAAAAAAATGAGGAACCATCATCTCAATCATCATTTTGCATTTTACAAATGCAGTAAAGTAAATTAATGCAGTTACCTAAAAACTGTATTACTTTGAGTGCATCTCAGTGTCCGTTCTGTCAGTGTCGTATGTTTGTGCATATGTGTGTTTGCGTATAGGATCGTGTTTAAAATCAGTCCACCTGTTTAATGTGGGCTTTCCTATGATGGTGCTGCTTGTTTAAATGTTGGCACACAGAAGCTTTGAGCAGACAGACACACATCCGCATGGCAAACAAAATAATACAGGTTTTCATTGTCTCTCCTCTGCCAAAAGTCAGAGCTGATCTGTTAACCTTTTTGGAAAATATTTAAAACTGCAGTAATATGCTCATTTCTACACAGATGGTAGTGTTCTGCATTTTTCAGCAATATTGTTGTAAACCTTAAAATGTAAGTTAGCAGATCCTGGGTAAATCAAAAGCTTTCGTTGATTAGATTCGAGCGTGATCGTGCCCTCTGTTGGCGAGGATTAGCTTTTCTGTGTCTGGCCCATTCTGTGGTATCTGTACTGTGATCTCTGTCTGCTGTCCTTTCTTCTCTCTCAGTATAAATGTCACAGTTTGCTCTTTGTTTAGATATACAGTAGGTAAAATGCAGAAAGTTGCTAAATGATGCTACTGTATATAGACCAGTTGGAACTGAGATGCAGATGCAGTATCTCTCTCAAACTGAGTGTTTTCTAATGTGCAATTAAATAAAAATAATATGTTAGGACACTGATTGTCAGGACTACATTATTGCTGAAATTACTGATTATTGGAATTCACCTTTTTTGCTGCCTTGTTTAAGTTAATTACAAGTCATTGTCTATGAGGTGTTTCCATTGTTTTGTGTATGTCTTTGTCATTTATGCAAGTGTAATTCCAAGTTTCTCTGCAATAAGAAGTCAATGCACATAGCAATACTGTGGTGTGACACCGATTCTAATGTGTTTCTCTGTCCTCCCTCTCAGACGGTGCGGTTACAGCAAAGCAAAGCAGGACCCTGAAGAGGAGAAGATGCACTTCCACAATGGTCACAGTAAGTAAAGAAAGTCCAAACTCATTCTCTGCATGTCTGTGTGTGTATGTGTGTTTGTGTGTGGGCAAGTTCATCCAAAGTTTACACTACGTGTACAGTAGAGGGTTCAGAAAGCGGTCATGTCTGTATGAGTTTGTTCAGTCCTGTAGGCTCATGCACGTGTGTGTGTGTCACCAGTCCAGTTGACCATGTTTTGTACCAGGAGCACAAACCAGCTTCATGGTAGCCGTGTTGGTAGAAGACACACAAGCTATTATGATTTATAGGCCATGACAGTCTAATATACTGTGTTTGGCCACATTTTTGGCATTGTATCCTGCTTTCCATCTGTCAGCATTAGAGCAGACCATGATGGGTACATCAGCTCGAGAGAAGTCAGGGAAAAACACCACAGTGCCAATGTGTATGGTATGCTGCATATTGAATCATAACATGAAAGAAAATATTTTGTTGAGTGTTAATTACTTGTCATGCCCCCAAGAAGCGACAGAGAAAGTGTCTGTGTCGAAAAAAAAAAACACTTGAAAAAGTGTTGTTTTGGGGATTGTTAAAGGTATGAATCATTGTATTTTGTTCTAAAGATGCAATATTGTAGGTACTTTTGGTAAGTGGGGTTAGTGGTGATGCTTGTTAAAAGATGTCAGGAGTTCTTCACCATGAAATAAATCACATCAACGCAACTATATAAAATGACAGAAAGAATGTTGATTATGAGTGGAAAATAAGGACTAAATCATCTCTCACAATATATGTTATTTTATTTATTGATATCATAATATAGAATTGATCAAATCAAGCTACACCTTAACACTGATGAAGAAATCTTGCAGTCAGTATTGTCAGTAAGTTTCCATTGCCTCAATAGATGTAAAACTGCATAGACATAAAAGATAGAAAACTGTAATATCCATGATGAATGTCAGTTATTTTCATTGTGACAACAATAATGACCGCTGTTGGCAGCACCTTCAGATATAGATTGGCACCACTCCTGCCATTACATCATTATGTATGCATGCAGAGTGTTGTGGATTCAAGCCCACATTTATGTTAACAATAGTAAATGACATCTAAATGGTAATGATGCAATGCATTTGTGTCTGCAGTAAAGTTCCCAGGGGTGCGTACTTACATTGACCCCCTCACCTATGAAGACCCCAACCAGGCAGTGCATGAATTCGCCCAGGAGATTGACGTCTCCTTCATCTCCATAGAGAGAATCATCGGAGCTGGTGAGTCAATTCGTTGTGCTTGCCTTCGCAGGTGTGTGTTTGTGTGTCTTCCAGATGCACTGATTCTTATTCCGAGCATCAGTCTGGGGCTGATTTGACCAGAATAATGTATCACAGAATCTATTATTGTTCATTCTGAAGTGAACCTGTTCAGTCAAGCATGCCCAGGTAGAAAAACTTGAACAGCCTGTAAAACCTTGATTTCACACAATGCTGTATGAAAATACACTTAACATAACATGAAGTCACAAACATAATGAGTCCAGCCTCATTTGAACATGTATAGAATTTAACCATTTTCTCATTACCTCTACAACAGTGCATCTTATTTTCTTCAAATTGCATAAACCTGTCACTGTCATAATTGCACGTCATTGTATAGAAGAACATTTAGACACAGTCAATTAAGCCAAACAGTGTGCTAGACGATGATGGCTATAAATGGTGTTTGTCCTCTGCTGACAAACATTTAAAAAAAATGTGTCAGTTAGGAGCATCTGAATTCTTATTTGCTGTATGTTTTTAGGGCTGTTCTTTCTCCACAGCTTTATTTTAACATCCAAAAGTAGATTGGCTTTGTCGCTTTAAAATTGATACCTTGATTTAAATGAAGCAATTCATTGTTCATAACAGAGCAACACTTTTAGATTTAGGTCATAATGAAAGGTCGGTTCCGCCATTCGACAAGACTTCTGCAGATCAAGGTGGGCTGAAATGTTGAGGCCACAGTCAAGCTCTGTCTCTTTGCCTCAGGGGAGTTTGGCGAGGTGTGCAGCGGACCGCTGAGGCTGCCAGGGAAAAGAGAGATCCAGGTTGCCATTAAGACCTTGAAAGCAGGCTACACAGAGCAGCAGAGACGCGACTTCCTGTGGGAGGCATCAATCATGGGCCAGTTTAACCATCCGAACATCATCCGTCTGGAGGGCGTGGTCACCAAGAGTGAGTCATCAGCCTGTCTGTTCCTAGTCAGACTGAACACACTTTGTTTTACGTTTTGCCTGTATGATTTATAACATATGTCAGAATGCATATTACTGGGATTACTTGTATGACATCTGCACTGTTTAGATGTTAAAGAATCTCAAGCTCAACTTGTCAGGCTCAAGCTTAGTTGTCAGACTCTGGTCTGATTTCTTCAGTCAGTAAGTTGTACTTTGTCATGGTTTTTCAACATCTGTCACACTCAGCTGTACTTCATCAGTCGGGTTCAGATGGGCTTTGACAGCTTCAAGTGTGGTTTATCAAGCTCTGAGTTGTACAACTGAAATGGCCTTTTTCTGACTCATACATAACATCAGTGTGATCAAGTGGTACTTTAACAAGAAAATGAAATGTAAGATATTTCAGAATATTACCGAAGGGTCTGAAAATCATCTTAACAGTATCATTTCAATATTCAAGAAGCAAATTCTGCTCTAATGCTTTTTTCCGTCAATCAAATTTAACAGCTACACACCTAACTCTAGTTCTCCCCTATCTCCCCTATAATTATATCTTCATCTCCATATTCATATTTGATGATATTTACATAGCATTAAAGTCAAATCTTCAGATTTTAATCTCAAGATCTCACACTCTGATTCAGTCAAATCCAAGAGGGGCATTTATTTAAACATGGAAACTGTGAACCGTGGGAACTGATGCGATTATGTGACGTAAGAGTTAAGAAGCTCATGGGATGTTGAGCAAACTCTTGATGTAGTAGTACAGCTTTGTCGGACAAGATGAGACTGCAGAGGTCCAAAGTACAAATGATCTTATCTTACTTATGGCTCAATATCTTTTTATTTCTGTCTTGCAAGATTTTATTTATGTACTTTTTAGGGTGTTAAGGTATTGTTTTTGTTTTTAAAGTATGTTGTCATATTTTACTTTTCAGGCAAGCCAGTGATGATCATCACTGAATACATGGAGAATGGATCTCTGGACACTTTCCTCAAGGTAAGGAAGTGAAGTGATTGTAAGGGAATAGAGAGGGAGAGTATGAAAAAGTAGGATGAAAATTATAGGATGTAGACAGTCAATAATGAGAAGGAAAAGTAGGACAATGGGGATTAAAAAAGAAGAGGAGGGTAAGGAATAGCACCAATCAAAATGAATTGTTTTAACAGCTAATTGGGGTATATTAAAAATGAGCTCTCAGACGTAGATCAGTGTACAGTACTTAAGTAAGTGGCAAAAGTGGCAGGGGTTGACTACTTTCTAATACACTAATTTCCAAGGATAATTACAACAGAGATGGAAAAACATTTAATCTCCCAGAATGGAAAACACATTCACAGGTACGGGAGCTGTTTGTAATGAAGATTCGCCAAAGAGGATCAGGTGGGGTGAAATGAGAATATGTCCACCGAAGCTATCATTATTCCAATTCAATACCTAATCACTTCACACATTCGAGCAGAACTAGAGAAGAGTATGCGACAGTTATGACTCTTTGTGTGAAAGCGTAGCCAAGGCAGGTGTTTCACTGACACCTTTCAAGGGCAAAGCAAAGTTGTGTCTTCTACTCGGCATGAGTATTATTTCTCAATATGTAAAATGTAATATTTCAGGAGCCCAGTGCTGAGTATGTTTAAACTTACTCTCCTACAAGTTTCGAAATGTTTACCAGGCCCAGACAGCGAGACGGATCACTTTGCCAGAAAATATGAAAGACATCTGAGCACTCAGGGCTCGAGTCCTGTCTGCGCCGTCTAGACAGTTTGGACTTCACTGAGCGGAGAAGGTGAACTATAATCGAGGCAGGCTGACAAATCTGCGAATGAAGTGATCCTCTCTCCAGAGCACTTCAAGTCTACTCACTGGTCACAATGGCAAGATGCTCAGTTGGCCGACAAGGCCGAAATCCTGCGTGAAAAAAGGGGTAAACTCCTGCAGCAGATGGCTAATGGGGAGATGAGAGAAACGAGGTCATACAATTGAAAGATGGTAAAGGCATCAGAACGGCGATTATGGAAATTTAGGGAAAGTGAGAATAACATGGTGGCGTCTGGACGGGGGTAGGTGTGCGTGAAAGGCAGCGCAGACCGGAAAAAGACCTTTACCTGAGCAAGATGTTCTCTCACCCTGACTGTGTGAAATGGGAGGACGCTGTGAGACGAAAGACAAAGGCGAAGTGGAGGAGATGTGCTACGGGGCTGTGGTCACTGGAAACTGCTGACGTGACTGCTCTGTGTGCCTTTGGGAGTAATCCTGGACGGCAAAGGGGGAGGCAGAGGAGCTGGGGAGCCAGCAGGCGGAGCAGCACAGAAAACCCTGTGAAGTAATTACATGGATGGCTGGTGCACTGAGGCCGGTATAAATGACACGGCCATGAGAGAAGCAGGGGGCTGGACTAGCTCCTGGATTAAGTGTCACAGCAATGGACAATGCGCTGTAAAGCTCATAACTCACATCTTTAGTTTGACATCTCTTTTCACATGTAAGTGCCATGTTCTGTTGTAGATGGACAGTTTGCTTTTGAGAGCTGTCATTGGTTGAAAACTAAGAGGAACTAAGGGGGATAGAGTAGTTTACAGTACTATAATTTACTGTTTTGATTCTGTAAATATCTGGATTGTCTTCAATGGTAACATGTTTTTAATTTATTGCAATATTTGTGCATTGAAGCAACAGCACAGTTATGGTGAGGAAAAGGATGGTTATGGCAAATTAACTGTTTAGTTCTGTTTAAAATTAGGTAACTAAAACACTTGAAAGGGATTTCTATTGGTAGGGCTGATGGTCAGTGCTGTTCCTGGCTTTAAAGAGGGACTCTGCAGATTTTACACATCAAAGTCTGTGCAGGATTTGCAGTGTGCTACTACATATGTGAAAAAGGTATAAAGCCTTTTGTGACTCGCTCCAGTCTGATAAATTGCCTCAAGTGACATCACCTGAGTCAGCGTTGGTTGACAAAATCAGTGGGCGTGCAGTTAGAAAGAAGTGATCTTACTTGACTTCTGTAGCCCGCTCCTCATCTCTGCTTGAGGCTTGCAACTCGAGGCTGTAAGTTTGACAGGAAAGAAGACTGTGTGGAATAAAAAAGACTGTATATTTCTGACTCTGTTGCATTGATTTTAATACTTTTTTTAATCGTGTGTAGGACAATGTTATAGTAGTGCAATGCCAAATCAACGCAGCACCCTTTTGAGTCTCCTTGAAAGAGCTACCCCCTGGCCAGCGCGCGGTCATTGAGAGAAAACGCATTCTGTCCTTGGCAAAAAAGTTCTTCGCCTCACTTATTAAAAGACCTTATTATTAATATTGGAGTATGGAGATTTGAAAGTCCCACAAGAGAAGGTTAAGTCAGGGCTTGAAAGAAAAAAGTGGCCGTAACTTGCTCAAGGGAGACACGGCTCAGCTGGTGTCTGTGCCAGACTGGATTTCATAAAACATGGTGTGACTCTGGGCAGCAGGGCAGCAGTGAGCTCTGAGCAGGATTAGAGGAATCCTTAGTCTTGGTTTGGGTCTGCCTATTAAGCAGGAGAGCTATTGAGAAAAACACATACATTTGGGAGAAATGACCTGAGGTACAAAGCTATCATCATTGCCATGAGATGTATGAAATTGTAATCATTAGTGGTTATAGATTTATATTTCCAAGAATGAGGAGTGTTAATGATAGCAGGCTGCGATATGTGAATAAAAGCTGGATGTTCAGCCTTTATTATTGTGCAAGAATCAGGAATTGGCTATGTAGCGATCAATTGCTGTGTGGCTTTCATGCTGGAAGGCAACATTTAAGCAGCCGTTAACAGACTGCTTAGCTATCATTTCTTCAATGCAGAGGTCATACATGTCCTCTCTCGCCTTTGTAAATTGACCCAGTTTTGCAGGCTACACACCATTAAAAACTACAGAAAGAGCGATCTGCAGTGAACCACATTGTTTCCAGTTTTTAATCTGGGGATTATCATCACAGAACTAGTGCATTTATGATACAGAATTATAATGCAGTGTGGACACTATGGAGAAGCATTGGCTGTATGATACACAACTGAAAGTGCATGTCAGGGATCCTGGGCTGACAGCGTTCATAATGGGCAGGCAATTAACCAAATTATACATGATTTTCTTTGAGTGGATTTGCTACACTGTGAATTTTATCTCATTTTAATTATTATCACAGCTATTTATTTTCTTGCACGCACCAAATCTGCTCACTGTTTTCATCGTATATGGTAGTTCAATTAATACCGTCTTTGTCCTGTTTATCCCTTTTTTCTCTTTAGAAAAATGATGGTCAGTTTACCGTAATCCAGCTGGTTGGTATGCTGCGCGGCATCGCATCTGGAATGAGGTACGCATATGAATCCACGCAAACACACGATGCATTTCTGAACACATCATTAAGGCGTTAGTAATTTGGTTTAATCCTCTCCTTTGTGTCGATACATGCAGATACCTGTCCGACATGGGCTATGTCCACCGCGATCTTGCAGCTCGCAATATCCTGGTCAACAGTAACCTGGTTTGTAAAGTGTCAGATTTCGGCCTGTCACGAGTCCTGGAGGATGACCCGGAGGCCGCCTACACCACACGGGTAAGATGACTGTGTATGTATGACAGGGCGGCGACTATTTAGTATTTTTAATTGTCAATTAATCTGTAGATTATCTTTTCAATTTGTCAAGTCTAAAAGGTTGGTCACGATTTCCCAGAGCCTTGTTTTGTCTGACAACAATCCAGGTCACAAAGATACGATTTACAATAATATAAAAACAGATAAAATCATAGCATACTCTCACATGTAAAAAAAAAAAAAAAAAAAAAAAAAAAGCTGCACATTTTGTTAGTTTTGCTTAATAAACAACTTAAAAAATGTTCTTGTCAAAATTCTACGATCAACTAATTGATTAACTGTTTCAGCACTAGTGTAGTAGAGTGAAAGAGGAAAAATATACCAGAGGGCACAGAGTCGTCTCTTTAAGGACATTCATATTTAATCCAGTGTGTATCTCTGTTTGTGTGCAGCAATTGTGGTATATCAAACTTTGGATTAAGTGGAAAGCCCTCACACATGAATCTCACCCTAACACACACACACACACAGGGATGGCAACAGCGGGGTTTAAATTGAGCTGTGTGTCCCAGGCTGAGTGGCGTCCTGTCAGCCAGAGACGGGCTGCTTCCTGCAGGAGGAGGGCCAATTAGTACTCAGCTCAGTCTCCGCAGCACTCAATTAGCACAGAGTCTTGCTGCCTTAGCGCCAAATATCCTGTCACTCACCTCTCGCTGCCAGGCTACATCTCCTCTTACTCTCTCTCCCCGTCTCTCTCGCTCTGGCTCTCCTTCCCTGACAGAGCAGCGAGAATAACATAATTCACACCCTTCAAATAATCAGACCCTGAGATATCCCGCTGCTGTGTTCATCAATACTGCATCAAGCTAATTTCACTACTCATCAGCCGAAAAAACACATTTTCCTTTGGAACTCAGCAGTCATCCTCTGAACTTTTCTATCTTTGCAATGAAAGTACGATAATGAAGATGAGAGAAAAACAAGTAGAGGAATCTCGGGGCCCCCGACGGTTAGGATGGGGAATCTGTAAAAGAACATGAAACTTTGTGTCATGAATGTGTTCCTAAATTGGTTTTCATTAGTGAAATTGTGGGTTGGACCACATGCGGCAGAAGTGTCTCAATTAAGGTCTGTTCTTGGTTTCTATCTTTGCGTGACAAAAAAAAAACAAAAACTTTTGAATGACTGCAGCTGTGTTTATACACCGGAAGGCCATTTGTTCAAGTGTGGCACTGAGCTGTTGCTGAGGCAAACATATCATGGCACTGCAACAGATAGTATAAATAGTTAAATCCACCGAGGAATTTTCTTTACCTGGTTATTGCATCTTGTCACAGGGCGGCAAGATTCCTATTCGTTGGACGGCTCCAGAAGCGATTGCGTACAGGAAGTTCACCTCGGCCAGCGACGTGTGGAGTTATGGGATCGTCATGTGGGAGGTGATGTCATACGGAGAGAGGCCATACTGGGAGATGTCCAATCAGGATGTAAGTTTGATGTGACAGTGTTCTACAAGTCTTTGGTGTGTGTGCTGTATTTTGAATTAGTCTGAATTATTTACCCCATAGTTCAACCACCAAAGAGATTTTTTTTCATCCTCTGTGTGGTGCATTCAAAGAAAGTAGGATTGTACAACCACCATGAAATAGCTTATAAAATTATCTCACCATGAGGTCCATCTCGAAGCTGCTCTGGTGCTTTCAGTCATATCACATGATCTCCATCAACAGGTGGAGTTTGCCCAGCTGTTGTGGAATTGAAGATATTCATATATTTTTTTCTCACTAATTAATACAGAATATGTTCTTTGTTTAATCAAAAAAAGAAGAGAGAAAAAACAGAAAACCTGCCGTCTTGGTGATGGCGAAGAGTCGTTATACGCTGAGTGTTTAAGGTTTTTAGGTCATCATCTTCTGAAAGCATCATTTATGTGCCTTTTAGAAATATTTGGCCAAAAGTAAAATTTTAAAACTCCACTCAACACTTACCAACAACTCCACTCAACAAGTAAGATGACCTGCATGTGACACAGGGCGGCAAGATTGGGAGCTCGTTCTCATTTTACTAAGAAGAAGTGCAATCATGTCACATGTGGATGAGTGAGAATGCAGCATTTGATTCAGACATCACGCACGTGCTTCCCACCCGCAGACACACACACACACACACACACACACAGGCACCATATGCACGCACAGCCCTCCGGTGACCTCTTCATCCCCCTGCTTCAGACCCCTCCCTCCTCCTTTTAGTTATTAGGCTGTCTGTCTCAGAGAAGTCTAGAGAGAGAGGGAAGAGAGGAGAGGAGGATGAGAGGAGAGGAGAGGGGAAGACGTTTGATGTTTAATTGAAAGCGTTATGCTGGATTTTCTCTGATCTGTGCGAGGAAGTGCAGGCTCTCACACTCTCTTTCTCTAAGCTCCTCTCCTTCTGTTTCCCATTTCTACCCCTTTCCTCCTCACTCCTTTCCCTCGTCCTCTCCTTTTGTCTCTCTCGAAAAAAACGCAATCTCTGGCTGTATTCTCTCTCTCTCCTCTCTCGTCCGTCGTCTCGTTCTTTCTCCCACCTCGCTCTCTCATTTTCTTCCTCTGATCTTTTCCTCCCTGCCAGTCAGCTGTGTGTAGTTCTTCTCCCTCTCAGCACGCAGGCAACCATTTGATGCCGCGCTCCTCTTCGCCTGCGTACGTGCGCTTTCATGCATGCGTGTGTGTTGGAGTGCTATCACGTCTGTCTTTTGTGGGAATTTGACACAAGTAAAGGCTGTCATGAACTCAACAAATCAATTCCCTCCAGTGTCTTGCACTGGCAGAACTAGGCTGAGAACTCCAGCCTGCTTTCCACTGCAGGGTCTAACGGAAAGAGCCACATTTATTTATTATTCATCTAAACCCCCCCCCCCACACACACACACACACTCCCAAAAAAAAACATTTCTGTGATTCAGTGCTGCGTCTTTTCACTTGCGGAAATGATTAACTGGGCTATGCAGCGTATCAAATCAACAGTGTTGATCCTCTCGAGGGGGTTGGTTTTTGCTTGCTAACTTTATTTCCAGTTTGAGTGTAGGGTCAGATAAAGAGCAGGATCATCCCTGGAGGAAGTATCAGGATTCGGGATCATGAGAACTCACGTCGGAAGTCTGCTGAAGTTTGTTGTGGTCCTGCTGCGAAAAAGATATCAACTGTTCAGGTGTCAGACAAGTTGTGTCCTTTCCATATCCTGGAAATTCAGTCCATGCAGTAGATTTTCTCCTATTTTCCGGCTCACTGTCTCTAATCTTTCTCTTTGGTTGTCTGTCTTTTTAAAGGTTATAAAGGTGATAGAATAGAATCCCAATCTTGTGGTGTGTGTTGCATCATCAGATTACCTCATTGCTCCAGATTAAAATACACACAGTCAGCAGATTGGTTGCTCACTACACGGATGAAATTGAGTCACAGAATCCCTTGAACAAACTCTAAAACTGATCATTGTATTTTAAACAGAAGCTAAGATTAAGATTAACAAAGGCCAGCTGCCCCCAGTACATCAAAATGTTAAATGCTTAAGATGAGTCAGATGATGATCAGCCCTCTGTGAAATATTGCTGAGTGATGATGATCAACAGCTAAATGGGATGATGATGGCTAGAGGTTTAGTGTTTTGTCACTGATGCGCATCATTTTATATGAGCTCGTGTGCAGGGCTTCAGCGTATGTTTTGCACATCTTTGCATTATGTTTTACGTATTTTATTGTTTTATGTTCAAGTCTGTGTTCTCTCTGACAAATTTCCACTTACAATAAAGTTAAAGTTGATGAAGGAGCCTCTTCCAGAGAGGAGGTATTAGACTTACTGTTGGTCTGCTCATCCTAAACAAATGTAGTGCCAGTGTAAACTTGACATCACTCTCTCAATCTAACTCCTTTAATCAACTTCTAAATGAAGGGAGAGTCAGTTGTTCGCACATCCTCTTGACCGTTCCAACTTATTGTAACACTTCATAGCTTTTTATAAAACTAACTCTGACCATCCATCCCTCTGTTTGTCCACAGGTAATAAAGGCGGTGGAGGAGAGCTACAGGTTGCCAGGTCCTATGGACTGCCCGGAGGCTCTGTACCACCTAATGATGGACTGTTGGCAGCGAGAACGCAGCAACCGTCCCAAGTTTGATGAGATTGTCTGTCTATTAGACAAACTCATTCGCAACCCCAGCTCATTAAAGAAGCTGGTCAACTCCTCACACAGGTATGATTTCACACCAAACACATATCTGTTTGGAATTTTCAACATTTTCTTTGAAATGCTGACAATTGCTTGGATCCACATGGCTGTTGTAACATGTTTTGTCAACACAAACTTATGTTGATCTATTGTGAAGAAAATCTATATTTAAACACAATCTTTCTTTTTTTGAGATTTTAGTAGTAGATGGCCAATTGTTACAGTGATATATGAAAAAAGATATTTAATACTCAAGGAATCAATTCTTACTTCTTATAAAAGATTTAAATGTAATTTTGTATTTATTTTTCAAGAGATGTGTTGGCATTTTTTCAATCTTGAAAATGCATTGTGATTTAATTGACCTGTTCATTCTTAAGTGAATTAAACGCAGCGCTGCGAGCTAATAGACTCATCATCGTTCCGATGAAATGTAAATAGATTCTCTATTGAAGTCTTGTGCAGCTGCATAATTAAATCAGGATGGACATAGTCACTAACTGCTGCATGCTGGCAAAGAAGAGGAGAGAAATAAATGAAAGGAGCTTGATTTTCTTAAAACTACACATTAGTGTGAATTGTATTCGGCGGGGTATCTTTTGATTATCGCGACATTTGAACATTCAATTAGTATTTCCCCACTATGTATATGCATTGCATTAGTGTATAATGGCATGAAATGGCTATAAGTGCTCTGAAGCACACATTTAGTCAGACAACTTCATTGCCTTATTTTCTTTGCAGAGATCATGAGATAATGTGATTTGTCCTCCTTTCTCTTTTCCACACACACACTCACACACACACATATACAGGAATACACTTATAAATAAATTGGTGCCATATCTAACAGCCCATGCAAAAACATATGACAGTTAGATTAAAAGGACGCCAGCAGGGCCATTTCCACACCCCTGTTCTAGTTACAGCGTGGAGAATATCGTTATGTAGCATGAACACTTCTGTTTGATAGCACGGAGAGCTCCATTTGTTGGCATGAAGAGTGATCTGAATGACAAAGAGTTTTGAATGGGCAGCGTTTTCAGCACATGATGCTGCACAACTGGCATTATGAAGACTGACTGGTAACTGTCAGGACTTTTGAGCTCAGCCCTGAGCTTGAAATGTAGGCAATTGCACTGCGAATCCCACTCCTTAATATTTCTGATAATGATGAAACAGGCTTGGTGCCAATAAAATCTGGACACTGAAATAATACATGCATACTCTTGTGCTTTAATTTGATCACTGTCTTACCCTTTCTTTTACTATATCTTTATCTGTGTACCAGGGTTTCCAACCTGTTAGTGGAGCATGCCAGTGTAGAAGGGAGCTGCAGCACTCGGAGCCAGACCGTGGGAGAGTGGCTTGACTCCATCAAGATGGGTCGTTACACCGAGCTCTTCATGGAAGGAGGTTACTCTTCACTGGAGACAGTAGCTCAGATGACATCAGAGTAAGACCCCTTGTCCACATACAAACAGAAACAAGTACGAGAACATCTAGCCGTGCACTTAGTTTTGGTTTTACTGGCTCAGGTTTTTGGATATCTGTCTCTGAGATTTCTGCTGCCACCCCAGTGCAATAGGGTTAAGTAATTGGAGTGATTTAAAAAACTTTGTTAAAAATTTGTTACTGTAAAATCTCACTGTCATCAATTTATATAGGGACTATTTCTACAGTTAAACTGACAGTTTGAAGTTCAAAATTTAGTAAAATGACGTGATTCAGACTCAGAAATGACAACTCAAAAGCGCAATGCAGTTTAATGACACTCCCTGCAACACGAAAAAAAACTGAACTCATTTTCCATTGTTATCATTTTCTTTTTCATTAGAGAAGCAGTGAACATTATCGTAAAATGGTGTCAAATCAAAATGAGAATGTGGGATTTATTACAAGGTTGCAAGCCTGTCAAAAGGTTCTAAAAAGCCAGCACCCTTTATAGAACGGAGATCTATACTATATCATATCATGTCATATATCATCAACTGTGAAGTCAGAGAGATGGCTGCAGAAAATCAGTGTGACTCGTGAATGCAATTGAAACTCCTGGACAATAACACTGTGCTGCATCATCAATACAAAATGGCATCAAAATGCTACTCGTTAAAACATTACAAATTAAACTTTTTTACGTTCAAGTACAGTCATTTTTTTTTAACTTGCATTATATATTTCTTTATTATATATTTCTTTATCTGTTAGCAGACTGCTTGATAAATAAGTGCCTGTTGCTTGTGTGCTGTTCTTTAGGGATCTGCGAAGAGTAGGAGTAAACCTGGCTGGACATCAGAAAAAAATCATCACTAGTATTCAAGAGATGAGAGTCCATATGAACAACACCAACTCTACTGTAAACATCTGATGCATATGTACAGGCACGCGCACGCACGCACATACACACATAGAAACATTCACACGATATATGGACCTAGTATGTGACGAAAAGACTCAGATTTGCTGTTGGACCTAGAGCGGCTTAGCACTTTCTACGGACAAGGAAACCCAGTGTTTATGGATCGAAAGTGGAGGGTCCACATTTTTGTGGTTCTTGCGTGTGGAGTTTGCTTGTGGTGTCATTGGGGATCTTTGAGAGTGAAGCACTAAAACTAAACTGAACTGAGTGGTGCTACATGACGGGAAGATGATGGTGAGCTAAACTGAACTGGACTCAAGTGAAGACTTTTCATTCAGATTATTCCATTTGTGTGAATGGGGATTCTGATGTCTCTGTGCACTGTTTGGATTCTCAAAAAAATGATACATTGACTGCAGATCTGGCTCTGAGATCTGTATCACAAGTATGGGAGTTTCATGCAGCAGATTCAACCCGAACTTCAGCCTGTCTCAGATGATCTGACCTCGGTGGATATGAACGTTGCTGACTTTTTCTCTGGCAATTTTCTCTGGAAATACGGCTCCATCACAAGTAATTGAATTGAACACCATGAACACCTCAGGCTGGATAAACACGTAATAATGGACCAAGAGCAAAATCCTCATTAGTTTTAGTCTTTGCTTTACCATGCTGATGTGCTTTGGATTTAGTTGTGCAGGTCTTCATGCCAAAAGACATGCAGTTGTAATCCAGCTGTACAGCTCACAGATTGTCCAGACTCATATTCAGCATCATATACTTCATTATCTTACAAAGCAATGCAGGACAAGAGCACATATTGCAATGTTTGAAGAGCCTGAAATTTAAAATACAGCAAAGTCAGTGACAAAGAAACCATCTGGGTCGGGATTCGTCGAATCATCGAAGCAACAAAAGAAAAGTGTGAGAAAATACAAGGCTTTAGGAGACTCTGTTTTTCCAGCTGAATGTATAGCACAACACAGAACACAACGCTCAGCTGCAGCATCTACCTGTTATGTTTGATATGTAAATGCTGTCATATAGGGATAGAATGTGGCAACAGAACCATTCAGGTCCTTATAACCAGCTTCTGAATGAAGCTGCGGATTGTGTAAGACATTCAGCTTTCCGTCACCTCTGCCCTGAAAATCTGTTGGAATTTCTACTGAGATCTCGCTGGGTTCCTACAGATCTCACTCTTAGCTCTATTTGAAAATTCACATACTGGATATTTCACTCATGGTTCAGTAGAGTTTAGATCTAGCAACATCGTCACACATTCAAATGAGTCAAACATCTTCACTCAGAGACGTCACACCGAACTGTTAAATGAGAATCTACTGGAACCTTTGCTCAAACACCGATGGACAATTCTGATAGCCTGTCATGCAGGTTCTACATCAGACACTCAGCTTCTAATGGAAATGTCACATCACATTCAAAAGCACTTCCACCAGGATGAGACTGGACCATTTAATCCTATGGAAACGTTATTCACAGAAACTCATGGAAACATTTGTTTATGTTATAATATACCTGCTACTCAGATTCTCATGGAAAGGATCACCCAGTTTCTAATGGGACTGTTTACTGATCTTCTAATGGAACTTTTTGCTCAGATTCGAACGGAACCTCTCGTAGGATCCCAATGCAGCCTTCACTCAAGAGTGCACTCAGATTTTCGTGGAGCCTTCACTTAGAACCAACAACCTTCAGGTACCGCAGGAAATCCTCAGCAATCTATTCAGTTCACCAGAGTCTCTCTCCACCACATGTCTGCCACACCACAATAAACCTCACTCTTACAGGACTGCTGAAAATAAGGAGGCAATATTGATTAACTTGATAATCATTTATTTATTTATACTTGTTTAAAAAAAAAAGAGCAAAAATGATGTAGACCATTTGTGTTTCATCATAATACTCTCTCTCGGACTACTGAGCAGCTCTGCCTACATGTCTTTCATGTATATAATGTATTATATATTTAAAGCAGGGAGCATTGTTCTTCTGTCTACCATCATGTGGACAAGTTGGTATTGATCGAAGCATCTCAGAGTAGTACACATTAGTAAATAGTGACAAATATTCTAAATCAGCATTCCTGCTACTTAGGCAACTGTCAGGTGGGGGCAACCAGCACATCTGTCCCCATGTAAGGGTGCCCTGAAGGGTATGCAGAGTTATCATATATTCATGTTATGTTGTTGGTGATTGTTGTTTCATTTCAAGTTTTGATGCAAGACCTATAAATATTTTCAGCGGCCCTACATGAGACAGCATCGAGTACTCTGTTGTCTCTAAAAGACGGAGGAGTGCGCACAGGGATTGATATATGAACTTCTGGTATGGTTTAAAGGTATACAATGATGTCAATGATCAAGCCCTCGCTTTACTTCTCTTTGGTATGGTGTGTTATACATTGCTACTCAGTGCTTTATTGCTAAAACTTGACCCTTTCACCATTGTGTTCACCTAAGCAGGAAATGATTTCTGACAGTATACAGTATATATAAATATATATATATCCTCTTTGCAGATGACATGGTAATATTTTTCTTGGGTATACACAGTGTACTTCTAGTGCTGTGGCATAAGAGTGGAAACGAATTGAGATTGTAAAGCTAGTTTTTATAAGAGGTGGTATCACGTAACTGTATGAAAAGCACAGAAAAGCACATAAGAAGAATGTAAGGTTTTAAAGGGGTATTTCGCTTTTTTAGAAAAAAATGTTTCGCTTTTAAACACTCAGACCTACAAGGCCTCATGAATGGTAGAAAACCGCCTCACTTTTGACATTACAACTTTTCCACCTACTGTCAAGATTAAGGTCACACATCTTGACTGGTTTCATAAAAGAATGTGAGTGGGCAAAGGTCGCAAGTGTTATTTTATGTGTGTATTTAAAAGTCGAAATGTTCTACCAGAGTGAAAGTTTGCGAGGAAAGATGAAAATCTGCATTGTCTCTTTAGTCTACATACTGTATTGTGGTTTTAACGATGTGGAACAGCAGCCATTTAGCAACAACATTTGTGGTTCTGTAACTTTTAAAACCACAGCATACTTTTTTATTCGAGCACATATTATTCTTCTCTTCAAAAATACGACCAAAACAATAAAACATATATACTGTGTGTAGAACACTGTGGCCGTGCAGATTTTTAATTTAGCGGGGGAATGCATCAAAAACGTGGTGCACCTTTTGTATTAGACAATATAAGGCATGTACAGTGAAAGTAATTGTGCTGGGTGCTTTGAATTTCCCACCCAGCATGCTTTCATTTAAAGCTTCCTCAGTCATGAATATCATACAGGAAGGGTTTGATGAAGTGTCACAGTGTTTTGATCCTGTCCAAATTTCGTGGTATTGGCTTTTTACAACCACCCTTTTCAACTTGATTTTCAACTTAAAACCTATGCCTGGGGCATGAACAATTGGTGAATAGTACACCCTTATAAGTGCCTCTCATCTCTCAAGCACCATTATTTCCTCCCCCGCCAAAATGCTATGCCCCAATTGTGCCCCAACTTTCCATGTATTTGCTTTTTGCCAACAATATCTACAGGCAATAAGAAGAATGTCAGACAATGTGTATGTTGGAACTAATTTAATTTGCACTTTATGAGAAATCTGTTCCCTTTTGTTTGACTAAAAATGTCTACAGGTGACTGACTTTTTAGTGTCAAAGTTTTTAATTATTTACCATATAATTACTATAATTACTGTGTTCCCTCATGCTGATTATATCACTCCATATTCTCAATGCTTCCCATGGTGTAAAATTTGACAGCGAAGCACAACACATTGGTAATGTTTTTAACAACAAATCAAAGTTATATGTATATGGAAATCTAAAGCATCATCGATGTAGAGCACCGTTTTCTTGTGTATGGCACAACGATACACCTTCAGGACGTAAGCACAGGGTTGGACAGAAATCTTTTAGGACAGTGAACGGATGATTTGATTTTGTACAAAGGCCGATAGCACTAGCCCTTGATGTCAACAAACTTGAGCCAGGCATTTTGTCTGAGTGTGGCATTTTAACATTACCACAAATACAAAGGTGTGAAAACAGGTATTGATTTGTTGTCAGTGCAAACAATATTAAATATACAGTTTAGCTGATAGGTGTTGCTGCGTGAAATATCCTCATTAATTCAGTGATTCATTCTCAGCACTTTTTGCAATGGCATGATTTCATCCTGGCCGTCTCTTATTAAGCAATTCTCATTTAGCAGGAAGAAACAAAGCACAGCAAACCAGCAGAGACCAGATTTATTGATGTGTTATTACTGTACAATGACTTTCAGCTGGGACTCCATCAACCAGTGAAGTGTTTATGCAGGAGCCAATTTTTTAGTGTCAAATTGAGTTGCATAATATGTTTGATGTAACATCTGAATCAACAACTTTGTTGTTTGAAATTGACTTTCGGGAGAGAGTAATCAAATTTTTTTCACATCAGTATACACAAATTTCCATAACAAGTTCTTGCATTTGCACACATTGGAGTTGGTTGGATTTGGCTCCGTAATAAAAGCACTGCATAAAGCTTTGGGCAGAAGGTTTGAATTCTAGCAAATGTACAAAAGCAATACCTGATTTTAATAGCAAAAAAAAAAAAAATCCTATTTGCATACACACAAATACATGGGGGTATATCAACCATAAAAGGTTGCACTGACATCTTAATGGTTTTAAGACACTTGAAAATGATGGAAAATATCATGTTGATGTCTTTAAAAACCTCAGAAATAAAGCAGAGAAGTGGGCGGGGTTATAGGCCTGGCTCCTGGCAGTAACAGACAATATTACTATTTTTGACAAGCTTGTTGAGCAGACGGTTAGACAGTATGATATTTCTCTCAGTTAAATCATCAGCTGGCAGATGAAAAGTCAAAGATACAAGACAGTGTGTGTCAAAAACCTTGTTCCTGGTTGCAAAGATGTCTGGAATAAGCTTGAAATGATTTGACGTCTCTAGCTGACATCTTTGTCATGGCAACAGCCAACGAGGCATGTGGGTATTGTTGAGCCACTGACAAACCACACTGGTGGAAGAAAACTTTCTCAAAAGCTACTGTGAGTTGAAACATTTACAACTGGAAAAAGGCTATCGAAGACTCCAGTGTTTTGTGTGTTGAGCAACATCGAGATCTTTGCTAAACTTTCAGATGCAATTTTGCAGTGGGAAAAATACCTGTTACCAATTGCCCCGCCCACTTCATAACTGCATAGTTAACTTCTCAGGAAGTGGAAAATAGGTACATGACACATTTGGTATTAGGGAAAAAATGTGCAGCTTTCACTCAAAGTGTCAACATACAGAAGCAGGTATGCAGTTATTCGGTTTTCCCCAGGTCAAAGACAAAGATCATGTTATCTGTAACTCACACACAAGGTTTTAAACAACTGAATAACTGTTTTGTGATTCTTTGAAAGCACAGTAAAAATACTTAGCTATTGATGTGCTCTTGGTTTGTCTTTGAGACTGTCATGTATTATGTTTGTGTTGATGTTTTTGTAGTGTGTTACCAAATTCTATATTTTTGCAATAAAACATTTTAAAAATCTCTCGAAGTAGCTTTCATTGTCTGACAGCTTTACAGTGATGCCAACGCATGACATGACAGAGGTTCCACTAATGAATATGAAATCTGTGGTCTTATGTTCTACTGCCTGTTGAACAAAAGTATTAACTATATCACATATCAAGCCATTTTGTCCGTTTGATCAACCACTTTCGTCCTGACTAAAATATCTGAACATTCATTATCCTACTGTCTTTGGTGATCCACTGCTTGTCTATCTGAACAATGGGAATAGTTCAGACATTCATATTCCTCTCGCAATGAAGTTGATGACTTGTTGATCCCTTTTCCTCTCATGCCATCATCAGGTCAAAATGTCAATTTGTCCACTGATTTGGATCATGATCAAATATCTGCGGAATGATCAACATTCCCTCCAGGTTACTTTATTTTGTGCTAAAATTTAATTTATGACTAATTCAATTAGTGATAAAATGTTTTATGGATGCTGCTTCCTACTATTATTGCTGTTCATCTTCACCAGTTAATAAACCAAACTGCAGGCTGTGAACTTTATTGTAATGTGCTTTGTTAGGATTTGAGATTTGTGTTGCTTTCTGTGTTTGTATCCCTTTTTGGTTTCTATGTAATGAGCTACTGTATTTTAGCCAAACAATGTAATTGCTGAAAGATGTTTCCCAGCAATGCAATTAGGCATGGTTTATTGGTTGAGATACCAATTGTCTGGGTAACAAGGGAGCCAGTTAGCAGTTTTTCTCTTTGTCTAGATGGAGGTGGGGAGGGAAGGAGGAGGGGGAGGACGGAGGCTGATGGATATATGAACACAGAGACAGTTCTGATGTCAGAAGCAAATGAAATACTGCCCAATTAAAGAAAGTCACCTTAAGTAACATGTTGAACTATTGAGTGAATGTTACTGTCAGTGGTGCAGTATGGCTGACAACAGAAACCATCACTGGGTTATAGTGATAATGAGCTGTGAGGTTCTTTAAAATGCATGATGTTTTAAAACCTGATGATGCAAGACCTGGCAATGGTGCGTCTGTCAGATGCGTTTGCTGCTGATGTCAGCAGCTCACATTATTGTGTGATCCCTCTCTCACAAAGGAATATGTGAAATAGTGCTAACAATTAGCATATTAGACGAGACTTGTATATCTGGTCCTATTTACAAAATCATTCACAAAATGTGGTGAATAGTCATTGTGGATTTCTTCTTTCAATCCTTATGACTGCTTTTGCAATAGAAAATGATTTGCTTAATCTCCTTTGCCCTACATCAAAGAATCCCTCATTCACACGTCTTATCATGAGTTTTGCGATAACCTTGAATCCTGTGTGAAGGTGACGCTCAGTTCTTACAGTGCTACAGTAGTTTATATGTAAATATCAGCACCAAATGGCTGTGTGTGTTATGATGGAGAATCAAACCCAGCTGATCTCTGGGGGAATCCACTGCCTGCATGGCTCAAGGTGATTACCACACTCACACACACACACACATAAAGTGTATGAAGGTGAAATTAGCCATCAGACCATCAGCTTGGCTATTACCAAAACCTCTGTATCAGCGGCTTGAGGAAAAGAGCTGCAGGGTGTGTGTGTGTCTGTGTGTGTATGTGCACGTACTGGGATTGCAATGGGACCATATTCCCACTGGTGCTGACTGGGATTGTTCTTGGATGACAGGTTTCTTACTCTGGGCAAGCCCGGCTGTCCTTCTGTACACATGCATGTCTTCTCATACCCGCCTGCCAGCCGACCTGCTCGTCTGCCTCTTTCTGTTTTGACCGGCTCCGTCTGCCCAACTGCTCCATGCCTGTACATCTCCGTATCTGCATGACATTCAATTTGTGACTATTATGTCTTCCTGTCTGGCTTTCTGTTGCTTTTACGTCCCTGTCCCAGTCTGCCGCTCTAAACTGTCTGGCTGTCTATTAGACCATCACTTTGTCAGTCTAAAGTCAGGTATCCCAGGGCACGATAAAAGTAATTTTCTATTGAAGAGGTGTCAGTGGTCGAGGCGTCCCGAGGGTCATTTGAAAATCATTGCAGAGATGCCTCTTTAATCATTATGAATGACCTTCAGCAGAACCTTAGCTGTCAGTTTAGACGTGATTGTGTGGGTGTCGGAGGATTTATGGGGTTTTTTTGTAAGTAAGTCAGACTGTAGGCATGTCTGTGGGTTACATGCATTTCTCTGCTATGTCTCTCTTCTGTTTGTGCATCTACAGCTACACTTGTTTTCGTGGCTGACGTTTGATTTGAGTAGCTCTTTATGACATTTTGTGCAATTTGTTTGTCTAAAGAAAAAGGTTATCGCAACAGCCTGCCAGAGAGGGGTTGCGGTGAGTGCTTTGCAGTCAAAAGCTAGTGCTGTTGCAGATTTTATAGTGGGCCAGGCGTTTAAAATGGCAGAGCTATTTTGAAGCAGACTTGACCTAGCCTTTTAAAAATGCAGAAACTTGCAGAGAAATCATAAGCGTTGTAGGGTTACGGTCACCTCACACTTATATTGGATTTTAGTGGAAGGTAATCATTCCCTAAGCTGAAGTAGTAATTGCTTGTATGATGAATGAAATTTAAGATTTTATGTGCACTAACATGATTTAAAATACTGGGATAGATATATTGATTTTACATAATTGCATCTTCAAAATTTAAATCCAAGCAACGTTTACACAGTGTTTACATAGAACACTCACTAAAGTATTTAATTGGTTGAATAAGAAAATGAAACAAGCTTCTCAGTGTGGTATTGAGTCAGAACTGTCCGCTTCCATCTGTCAGCCTTAAAAAAAAAATCCAGTATGGGCAGGTTGAAGACGTTGATATTCTCATTGATATGAATTTAGATTTTTACAATAAAATTGAATAAGCACATTTTCCTTGTTTGTCCAGGTCATGGCCTCCTAGTTGTCAATTTTTTTTTTTTTAAATCACTTCTCATGCAGTTGCGAGCGCAAGGTGCACATGGCCAGATAAAGCCGCTCGCCTTCATGTAGCAGCCCCCTTCAACACCCATTAAACTGTTACAGGAGGTCTGACCCGGACCAAATAAGCTGCTGGTAAATAGCCTTATCCATTCTGCTACTGATCCGAGAAGCCTGCCATGAGAGGGCTGTGTGATGTCAAGTGGCTGGCAAGGACACACATTTAGACACCACACTCACACAGAAACCTTGACAGCGGTAGCAGTCTGGCAGGTCTTTGTGTAGCGCTGGAGATAACTCAACACACACATTGGCTCGCTCTCTCTCTCTCTCTCTCTCTCTCTCTCTCTCGCCCACAGTATCTGTCTCCTTCATACAACGGCAGCCAGAGGGACGTATTTGTCACTTGCCCAGATGTTTTTCCAAGGTCCTTTATTCGAAGCAGTCAATCATATGAGCAGAAATGTCCCTAATGTGAAGTCCCTTTGGTGCAATGGCTCTGTGTGTGTGTGTCCAAGCTCGTGTATGTGCACCCATGCATGTGTGTGGAAGGTCAGTCAAGGTGACATGGAAGTGCCGTTAACCTGAGACCGGGCAGGTAATATATTTATAACAACTACAATACCTCGCACACACTGCACACACAGGCGTACAGTTGCAATTTCTCTTGTCTAATGAAGTCTGTCACTCTGGCACACACACACACACAAAACACACCGATTTTAACTGACTTGGCTGGGCTCACACTCTTTGTTCCTGTTTCCTCCATCCGAAATCAAGCATCTTTATCTGATGCGGTTTCATTCACAATTCTCTTGAATGCTCGCAAACCCATTTCCATGTTAAGTGATGAAATCATCTGCAATGACCATGGTGCAAAGAAACATGTCACAATTATTGCCAATATGTCAGAGGTGTAAGATAAATCAATAAAGTCTGACCATCTTATAGTCAGACCACTAATTGAAAATGCAACATATTATTGCATACTATTACATATTTCTATTTCATCATCCAATCAGTGTTGTTTGTGTTATTTTTATTACAATTTTTTTTTATTTTTTTGTCAAGCAAGAAAATAAACCCTTACATACTTTTCTTTAAAACAGGGTTTTTGCAACATTCTCTAGTCCTTGACCTAACTGTTTTGGTCCCAATATGTAATACAGAGGCAGCTTTGAAATTACAGAAAATGGATGATATCTTATTAGAACTATATTGAAAGAATTATCTCCATTTGAATCTTACAAAAAAAAAAACTCCTTTAGCATATGCAGATGCTTGATATGCAACACCCTTTATAACAAAAAGTAAAAAAGGACATAGACGTGTGAACATTGCATGAGTAGTAAGAGAGATAGAGGCACACGACCGCGACATAACCCCTGTGAGCATCAAAGGATCATGAAGCAGAAGTGCTTAAAAAAGAGCAGCGAAAAACTCTGGATGAAGGTGATAGGGATTTGAAGAGTTTCCACATCAAACCTTGTGTGCTGTGCAATGCTTCATTTGGAGGTTGTTAGCCCCCCCCCTCAACCTTGCTCCATAATGAAGAGGTTCTGCCTGCTCGCTGAGCTGTCTGGTCTGATAATTATTTTGACATTACCCACTGAGAGCTGGAAGGGAATTATTCTCCACAGCGTCTGCTTGCCATACATTCTCCATAATCAGCCCGGCCATGCATGGGTGAATGTGTATATGTGTGTGGAGGATAGCATGTCACAAATGGAGTCTCTTTTACTTGTTACTGTTATACAGGTGCATGATTCAGTTTAATTCTTTGTGAACTGTCCCAGCAGGTTTAGTGACTGAGTAATGTAGAATAAATGAAACGTGATGCAGATGAAACAGCGATGTTAGCACTGCAGTGTGGCGAAGTCGGTCTTATATTGGATACAGGATATTCTGTTTCAGCATGTGAGGAGAGGAATGCAATAAAACACCTACAAATAACTGAGCTGGAGGCTTCATTAGAGGTGTTTTTTTGCTCCTCTTTATATAAAAAATTCACCACAACACGGCTGCTTCCGCATGCAAAACCACATAACATTGTTTATTAACCTTGTGATATTGCTCACTGTGAAGCTTGCACAGTGTACATACTCATAATTCAGACTGGGTTAAGCATGTTGCATATAGTAATGCAAAGCAGCAGCAGCCCTCTGAAAGCATCCTGAGGGAGAGCAGGGCCAGATGTTGCTCACAGTTTGAACAAGACACAACATCTTTGTTTTGTGAGGATTTAAAATTCTATTTTTCTCATGTGGAACTGACTTTTTTTTTTTTTTTGTACAGTTCAATAGTTCATCTATTGATCTTTTTGGGAGACTGAAATCTGCATAAATATGACCCATCAATTAATTCAATTCATTTTAGTTTACATCACTTCAGCTAAATGCCGGCGGCGGAATGTAATTAGGTTAATTTCTGTTCATTACAACCCAATCAGTTCAGTGTACTTCAGTTCAATTCAAATCAAATCGGAAAATAACAAATGTTTTGATCCCAGAAAGTGTTGGTACAGAAGGAGATTGGGCTCAAGTCTTAAAAATCGGAGTTCAATGAAAATTCTTCAACTCACAATAGAGCACAAAAATGGAAGGCAGCAATTCTCAACTTTTCATGTGCAAATGCAATTTCCTACTAATATTAGGAAAACCAGGAACACCACTTTCTGCAGTACGTGATATGAAAATTTGCAGTGTTCCTCAGATTTGTATAAACTGCACTTAATAGCAGCAAGAATGGCTTGGTGTCTGTGAGAAACATCCCATTTGTCTTAATATTCACTCTGCTCAGCATAGACACACTAATGACTGCAATGCATCACCTTGATATGGTATTTCAATAAAAAAAAAAAAAGTGTGTGTGTGTGCGGATGTGTGTATTCACTGAGCGTGTGACGATGTTCTCTCTCAGTCAGTCTTGCTCAGTATCACACATGTGGAATGCGTCTTCTTCGTGTAATGAATGCTCTCAGTTCAGCCCTGTCTCCTTGGAATTCCATGCCATGAATATGAACCCGGGAGATGCGTTCACTGGCCGATGCAGATTAATTGCCGATGCGCAAAGTAGTTTGACACTCATGTAGCACAGGCAAAAGTGAACGTGCCGAGGAGATTGTGCATACTAAGTGTGCCACTGTGACACTTGAGGGCCGGGTTTCATCTTATACTTCAAATAAATATCGACTTCTTTCAGGGATCAGTTCACCAAAAATCACAAAAAAACTTTATCCTTTGTAATATCCAGCCCAGTTTTTTTTGTGTCAAGCACAGATTTTCACAAGTGGAGATCTCAGTGTCTGTCACCATGGCATATCAATGGAGGTGAATGGATTTTTTTTTTTTTTTAACTGGTCTTTTTTTTTTAAATTATTCTCTACTGAAGAAATTGGCCAATTAAAAACTGTTGACTGTGTGATTGCATCCCTGCTTTATCCCAATTATCTGCATGGCACGAAAAGAGTATTCCACTGTTTTGGATTGTGCCTCTATAACATACTTACTTATTCACAATGGAAGGTAATTATCTATTTATTTATGAATCCAGTGCTGAAGAAGAAGAGATATCATAGCTTTTTTTTCCATGTATTCCTCTTCCTTGTCAAAATCTGGTGCCTACATTACCCACAATGCAGTTCACCCGATGACAGTTCAATTAGAGATTCATGGTGTGTTCTGCTTGTAGTGGCTGATGTTGTCCTGAGTCGTTCACCTTGTCAAAAGATGAGAAGCAGGCACTGACTCAAGTGACATCACTTGAGGCAATTTATCAGGTTTAAGAAGCTTCTTCTGGAGGCACAAATGGCTTTATACAACTTGTTTCGCCAGAGCAGGAGTGCTTCCCGAGACCTGTAAACAGACTTGTGTGGAAGTGTAAAATTGGTGGAGTTCCCCTCAGAGCATGATCATAATCTTTTCCCAAATCATATCTAAGTCCTAAATCTCAATGTATCGAAGTGATTTTAGTTGCCTAAAGATAAAAAACAACAACAACAAAACAAGTACCTTAACGACCTTAACAATACAGCCTCAAGCAGGAAAGTGTTAACAGTTATTAACAAGTATGCTCAAATGAGGGTTTGTTTATACAGTGGTTTAAAAAAAATCTTGATGGAAAAAAATTTTAAGCAAATACAAAATAGTTGCATATGAACATAAATCTCAGAAAAAACAGTTGCCCTGTCTGACCTTTGCTTTAACAGCAGTGCTCACCGCAGTGTGTAATAAGTCATTATTAAGTCATGTTTCTAAAATGACTATTGATTTTGTCCCACAGCGAGAGCGGGTCGCCGAGGGCTACGACAAAATGCACAGATAGAGATATGAGTGAAGTTTCTATAAGGACGGTCCCAGCAGGTGATCAGTTATCATCCAGCGCGATGATGAATCACTTCGCTGTACTTTGATCACTTGGTGTTTTTCCCTTAGTGGTATCTCCCTGGAGGTATTTTCTTCTTATTTTGTAGTCTCCCTGGCAGAAAAATCAATGAGTGTTTGAATTACTTTGAATGGATGATTTGTCTGAATGCTTAAGGACTGAATGAATGATGCATAAGGTTAGGATGGGTACATTTCAGAGCTGCCTAAACATCTGTCGAAAATAGATGGGAAAGAAATTCCTGACTTGCCTGACCTGATTTGGTTGATTCCATCTCATGTTGATGCATTTTGCTGCAGCCAAATTTCCCCTTATGATTATTGAACACAGGCATGTATATGTATGTTCGTGAGCATGTGTGTGTGCATGAACCCGTTTAGCTCAGTGTCAGACCTTTGGAAAGTGTATGTCGTAATACATTGAAGTCCATTAATGCCTGGGAATGAAACAGAATCCAAAAAGAGGACCCACACACACATACACACACACACACACAGAGTGCTGTATGTCTCTGATAGCTTCTATTATCTAGGTCTCCCTCCTGGCTGCACATCAAACATGGATGAGCTCCAACCATAAAAGGCTCCATTTTCCTTTGATTTATACAAGGAATAAAAATCGGAAAGGTGAAAAGTCCAAACCATGCATATTTTATCAGCTCGCTGACACCAAAGGCAAGACGGAACAAATTTTAACACAGAGCTAAACTTAAAATAGACCATGATAGGACCAAATACAGGAAGTGCAACATCGAACCTCCTGACCTCATGGGCCAAAAGCCGTCTAACCTGATCCTCTAGCAACAAAAGCTTGTCTGTCATGACACAAATAAGTGAGTTTTTTTTACAAGCAAGTGTGACTTCAGTTGATTAATTATTCAAGTTATGACACGCTGCTTAGATAATGAGTAAACACTGTCTCATTTTGGCTGTTTATTCAGGAACATACACACATGAAACTAGGGTCTAGACAGCAATGTAAATATGATATTTTACATGAGGTTCCAAATTTTCTTGACACCGCAGAGATTGAATGAACAGATACCGCTTTAGGATCAAAAAAACTGTCCTCAGGGCCCAGTTTGTCTTGTTCCTTGTTAAAAGACAGCGGTGATTACAGATCAGTGCTCCGGCAATGAGAGGCTTTATCTATGTGTCCCCATGGTGTTTCCACTAATAGTTCCTATGGCAGTGAGGGTGGGGGCTGGGCAGCGTGTGTGTGTGCACGTGTGTGAGCCGGACGACCATTGGTGAATAGGTGAAATGATTGGTTGCTACAGTAGCTGTGGCTTATTACATTAAAGAGTCCATTTTCAATCTGAGTATCTGACAATGACACGAAATTGGAAGAAATGAAAACGTAGTCTCAGAGCAGTTAATGTCATATCATATTAATATGAAATATCCACATATTTGTGTGGTTTTAAATGTGTGTATTTTAGTAGTGTCACTACAAAAATACCACGACACCTAATTAAAATTTTGACTAATTCTCTTTAGATAAACGATATAACTAGAAATCTGTATTCTATTAAACACATGTACAAATTGAATCTTCTTGAATATTGAATTTCTTCATGTAATAAATTCAAATATGTTTTTGTTAAAGCTCTTGAAGTAAATAGTTATATGGCATATTTTACTTTATTGGTTTAATGGTGTGATCCCAGGTACAGATACATCACCTTTGCACACACATCCACCTCACCTTTCCTTTTGTCAGTTCACCCTCCAAATCCTATCCACCTATTTTCCTCCCCCATTACAACCATCCCCCTGTACTGTACATCCATCTGCGCTCTATTCATAAACCACCCCATGCATAGCCTCACTCCCATCCCCACATTCCCTCCTTCCCCTCATCCTTCCTTCCTTTCCCCACTCTTGTTCCCACTCCCCATTTTCTCCCCTTTTCCTCCATCCATCCACCCCTCTCTGAATAATGCAGTGGCCACGCAGCTGCATTGCCATTGTCCCCGCTTCAATGTTAATGTTGTGTCCTTGTCACAATTATTGGGTCACTAACATCCATCACAGCTAATCATTGTCATACAGATACACGGACAAACAAAACGCATTACGGAGAACAAAGGCGCACACATGTAGAGAACAAAGACGCACATGGAAGCAGAGGAACATGCTGCGGTTTATGACGCTCTTGCTAAATTAAATGATGCAATTGGAAATGAAAACACAACGGGGGATTTTTTTTTTTTTGCTGCTGAAACAGATGCCACATGCAAAATGTGGAGTAGATAAAAATGTAAATAAATATGTTTCTACGTGTGTTCAGGGATTCATGTTAACTAAACTATGGGTAACAAAGGACATCTGTATTTAGATTTTTTTTTTTTATCTCAAAGGTAATCTGGTACGTGCCCAATAAAAACTCTCAAATTGCTGTTATGTTCTAACAGTGAACTGGGAGAAACAAGGAATCTGGGACCACTGTTCAGCAGTCAAATCATTAAAGGGGTCAGTTCACCTAAATTCACCAAAATATGCATATTTTCTCACTTACACCAAAAGGCGTAAAGCCATGCAGGCAATTTTAATCACTCTAATGCAAATTGACTTTCTTTCTGTGCTACTTAAATTATTATTTTAAAACAGTATATCTAAAAAAAACTTAATAGATATCTATCACCCCATTGCTACTTTTTCTATCGGGGTGGAGACAGAGCTTTCAGAACATCGTCAAAGAAAAGACATGGTTGTACACAGCTCAAAAGGAGCTGCCTAATATACAATTAGGGGGTAGTTGAATAATATTTTATTTATTTATTATCTATGGGAACTGACCCTTTAATATAGAGGTTTGTTTACCAAATGCAGCTGTTACCTCATGTTCATTCCTAACTGAATTTAATTTACAATTTCAGATGATCGTCCAGTCAGAAATGGTTCTTCTTTGCGAATAAAGGAAGGGCTCGGAATAGTCATTATTCCATAATATTATATAACATTATTCCTGGCAATGGACTTTGCTTCCATGTATTCCATGTTTTTGGTCTACTTGTTGTAGTAAGAGCTTGTGAGTTGCGCCGGCTCTCACCAAGACACACTGACCTTGGCTCAGAACCGTCAGGAGCAGTTTGTAATTATGCAAAATTCATCTTTGCTGGAAGAGACTGTCAACATCAGTCTCGTTATTTAGAGTTTTTGTCAGAGTTTAATTTGCAACGAACGTCTCAATAATTGTTCAATATGCGATCCCCCCCCCCCCCCCTTTGAGCTGAGATCACCTCTGTGGTTTAGCTTTGCTTCAGATCCATGGATCAACAGAACAGAGGACGCTTGTGATGGAGGATGGGTCTTTTTGTGGGATTATTTGCTTGATTTTCATCAAACAAACACTTTTCAATGAAGGACTCTGAGTGTATGGATTTGGACCCGCTGCACTGAAGAATTTGTGGGTGCGGGGCTGAAGGATGGCGGCTAATGTGGATTAGGTTAAACAAACCCATTAAAACATGAAAGGTTGTTGATAGCTGATGTGGGAGTATCAGACATCCCCTCTTAGAGACCAGGGGCTTCAGGGTATTTGTGAGTTTGCGCTGCGAATGAATCGATAGTGATGAGAGCAGGCTGGTTTCTATTACCTATTTAATTATCCTCCATCAAACAAACATGATAGCACCTTGAGATCGCTTAGGCCACAGTCCTTCACATATACACCGTCAGGCACACACGCTTTCACACAGAGAGAAAGACAGAGTGCACAAAAGTATAGAGTCTATACAAAGATAGCAGCAGCTTCTTTAATTAACCCTGTTCTCTGACCTTTAACTGGAGAACAGAACGGCAACACATGAGGTCAATTAGGTAAGATTACGCTTTGATTTCCCTCATTTAATTCTGCACTAATGATCAGCTTTAGCATCACTGCTTCAGGAATTTGCAAGTGTGTGTCGACCTCTTGCCACCGAACATCAGATCAGGCTGCAAGAGGGACGTGGCCTTGTTTATGTCTGTTAAAAAGCAACCAAGCTGATGTTGTCTACTTTCACCATCTGACAAGGAATAAAGACTTTCTGGTTGAAATCAAAATATTTATACCGATGATGACTTGTCAACAACACACCAAAACAAGCTGGATGCTGCAGCTGGGAAAGAGCAACATGGCCGCAGTCAGTGTCTGACAGACAGCTGTGAGAAGTGTGTGTGTGTGTGTCTGGTGGTGTCTGATTAGGCTAGGGCGCCGGTCCTCTCTCTCTCTCTCTCTCTCTCTCTCTCTCTCTCTCTCTCTCTCTCTCTCTCTCTTTCTGCCATGATTACATAACAGGAGATCTGCAGTGAAATCTGTGTGTGTACAGTATGCGACTTTGTGTATTCTGTGACTCAGTGCGTGTGTGTGACCTAGAAACGTCGAACAGTCTCTCATGGCTTCATTAGGTCATAAACTGAAAGTTCGGGATCTATAACCTTCAACATTACGATCTTACTCGCTCCCTGTAACTGTGTGTGTGAGTGTGTTTATGTCGTTGTTTTGGTCACTTTTTCTTATTTTTCTAATAAATTGCAATAACAAGCTTCTCACAGTTTTCTTCATGTCTTCTTTCCATTTTTTCAACTTTTTTCTTTTCGTTCTTTTCTATTGCCTTAAAGAGTTGTGAAGTGGGAGGAGCTACTGGTTCCGAAAGTAATTTTCCTCACTCACTTGCCATTTGAAAAAAAAAAGTTAGTGAGTATCCTCACGGTTGCAAACAGAAACACAAGGATCTAATAGATAATTTAAGGATAAGGCATCAGTTTTAATTACTTCAACTAATGAATATATAAATGCAACACAATTCATGAGCCTAAAATGCAACAGCCATTACATCATTTGACACCTGTTGCACAGTGTTTCATACAGACAGAGGAGGCAGTCGAGGTACAGCTGCAGGAATATACCAATATGCCAAAGTGAAAGTGATTGATTTGCTGCCTTCATGGAGAGCTGGTGCATGTTGGTCCTTGGAAATTGGACAGGGATGCATCCTGACATGTATTGACATATGTTAAGAGAAAGCCAATGTGCAGGCTTACAGAAACAATTGCAGCCAGTCTGTCATTTGCAACAAGGCCTACACATTGAAAAAAAAAAGCGCTGTTTGTAAACTATTAATAATCTGCAGCTTACACTGCTGTTAAGTTGGTTTGGGTAAGGTGAGTAAAAGATAAGGTTTGGTTGGGTTTAGAAACAACACAACTTGCTTAGGGTTATGGAAGCATCGTGGTTTGAGTTAAAATGGCTACTTCGTTAAGGTTAAGGGAGCTTTTTCATCATGGTTTTAAAAACAAACTCTTGGTTATCATTCAAGGTTAAAAGAAACCAACATCAGCTTTCAGCAGGAAACTGAAAACGAACAGCATTTTTTTGTTCCCAGCTTCCTCCCTCTTCCTGAAACAACACCATACTACTTCCTTCTGAGCGCCTGACAGACAAGGGTCATAATTCCTACGGCTGCTAGAGGGCGCTGTCACTTAGACATATGCAGCTTTTGGAATGTGCAGAAACTGATGCTGTCTTTTTTCGTGGGAGCGCAGTCTCATCATATGCCCACAGTGTGTGTTGCTCTTATGTCGCCAGTGCTACAGAGAAGAAGCTGCTTAGCGAATCAGAGTTAGAATCACATTAAGAAGCAAATCACCTACTCCCACGTGCACAGAGAAAGGAAACAGTTATGAGAGGTCAAAACCAACACGTTCCATCCTCAGTCATCATCATCCAAACTGAGCCAGAGTGTGAAAGTGATCTGATTTCAATCTGAATGCTGGTGGAGCACGTTTTGCGTGCTTTTTATCGAAGGACCAGTTATTTCTCACACATTTCACTCTCTTTCTTGCAACATTCAACCTGCAGCATTTTCTACCTTTTGAGTCTTTGGACGTGCACGAGCCACCCGTCACCTGACATTGTTTATGCAGAAAATGAAAAGGACTTTTCCTGCTGGAACTCCGCTGTAGATACCTGAAATAACACCTCTTCTTTTGCAACTCTATAATAGCGATAAGGAAGGCAATACAGGAGAGTTATCAGTTCCAGGACCACTGCAGCATTTCACTACCTCTCTATCACCCGCCCTTCACTTTTTCTTCTCCTTTGCCGAGTCCCGCCTCATCACCTCTCTTTCTCTCTTCCCACTCCTCTGGCGTTCTCTCATCTTTCTCCCCCCTGCTGCATCCTCTCCCCCTCTCTACCTCTCTTCCCCTCCTCCCCACATGTCTGTCTGTTCGAAACTGGAGCAACGTCTTAATCGAGGCTCGGAGACGTGACGGGAATTTCTAAGCAACCCCGGCTCTGCAGTACAGACACAAACACACACACACACACACACACACACACGGAAACACGCACATTCTGCTTGGCAGCCAATTAACAGCCTGCGATCCAGAGCCAAAGGAATAACTGCATGTTGATGAGCTGGCGGCTGTATGTGTGTGTGTGTGTGTGTGTCTATGTGTGTGTGTGTGTGTTTGTGATGTGCTGGTGGCCGTCAGAACCACTTACACAGATAGAAGGATATCTCTTTTATGTGTTCAGGGGAAAGAGGGGGATTATGGTGCATTAAAAACCATCTCTGTGAGGGACAAACTAAGACAGGAACAAGGAAGTGAGACTTTGTGCCCGAGATTCTCTTTGTGTGTCTATGTGTGTGTGTGTATGTGTGTCTTTGATGCTGTCCCGGCAGCTTCTATATATGTGTGTGTGTTTGTGCATACAAGCAGTATTAGGAGAACAATGCGGATGATTTACATGGCGCTGAGTCTTGCTTTCTCCTCCTCATCCTCCTCCTCCTCATCCTTCCTCTTTTTTCCTTACCTTTCGTTCTCCTCCTCCTCGCTTCTATCTTGCCTTCACTTTCGTGAGTTCATCCAAAGGTGAACGCCTCACCAAAAAAAAAATGTATCTCTCCCCTCTCAAAAAACTCATAAATTCTCTTTATGTGTCAAAAATATTGACACCAGCCTTGACATGATATCCCCGAGCAGCAAAGCGCTGTGTTTGCCAGTCCAGGTTTCATCATCCGTCCTTGTTTTTTTTTTTTTTTTTCGGGAGATAGAATATGTTGAAAAGAGGGTTTAAAGCCTGCGTCTACGTTGTTGTTGTTGTTGTTGCCCTACTTCTCTGCACAGCCCTCCATATCAATCTTTTCTGCACACTCTCTGGATAAATACATAAAAAANAACACACACACACACACACACACACACACACACACACACACACACACACACACACACTCAAACATAAAAATAGACAATATAGTGCTGATGATGGCAATGACATGTAGATTACAAAAAGGACATGAGTAAATCATCTTTAAAAATAATCTTCCAACATAAAGTTCTTGAAGACAATCTGAAAAAATAAAACAACAACAGTGTCTTCACTACTGTATATTTCAACCAAATCCAACACAGACATATGTCATTTCTACTGATGGCTTTTTGCATAGCATGATTTTAAACTGAAATCTTCCTGATCAAACTGACATGTTCCAGTGACATCAGGGGTTACATCTCCACCAGGTGGACAGTTGTGGTAATGACAGAAAAATTCCTGAACACCCTGGAGTTCCTACAGTTTGGATGTTAAAGCTGAGACAGTTCCACTACTGAGACATGGAGTGGAAATTAATTGAGCCACTCTTGTGAGATGAGAAATAAAGCACTCAGTCAAACATCATTGTCTTGGTCAGTCAGCCCTGCGCAGAGCGAGACTCTCCGCCTGGCAGCATAAGAGTCTGCCCCCCCGCCCCCCAGCACTGTGTCACTCTTTATTCAGGAAACACAAAAACCAACAGGAAGTCATATAAGCCACACTACCATATCTGGTTATAAAGTCACGTCATTCTCTTGCGCTGGCACAGAATGCGGCGGCTGTTGTTCACCCATTGCGTGGGTGCACCTCTCCCCCAGGTCTCCGTGCAGAGCTGAGGGCCTTTCCCATCATTGCCATTCTGTTGCTCAACATAAGCAGTTACCTTGACCGCACTCTGCATCAGCACAAGATAAGACTAGAACAAGATGGTCTCACAGAGTAAGACACAAAGAAATGTTAAAACTTTCCACTAAGCACACACTGTTATACTTGTTATACTGAAAATTTCCATTACAGACAGAAAGCAAAATCTGAATCTGAAATCTGCCTGTTGTGTGTTTTTATCTGTCTCGTTGTTCATTTTTATCATTAACTGTAATTAGGAAACTCCCTGATCAAACTAGAAGGTTCCTGTGACGTCACCACTGCTGAGTAACATCTCCACTCAGATGAGGGTTCTGGTAATGACAGGAAAGTCCCCGAACATTCTAGAGCTCCTCCAGTTTGAATATAAAAGCTGAGACAGTCCCACTGCTGAGACACAAAGCAACAGGAGACAACAGACACTTTAACAATAATTGATCTCACAACAAGAGAACTCAACTCTGAACACACAGCAGTGGTGAGCGGTAACCTGTTACAGTGGTCATGCTGAAGTGTGAACTACAGCCAGCGCCCAATTGTTGGCTATTTATTTATTAATTAAAACACGTCAAATGTTTTTACGGTACCCCGGAGTTGTCAGGTTGCAGAATAATTTATTAAGGCGAGGGCACGCCTTCTACAGTGTGGATGCGCGTTAATAAAGCGTTCCCTCCACGCCATGTTATAGTGAGGGACCGGGATAAATAAAGCGCTCCCTCCACGCTATGTTATAGTGAGGGACCGGGATAAATAAAGCGTTCCCTCGCTATATCATAGTGAGATGCCTCTGGGGCTCGGTATACCTCCGGGGCTCCGTTTTCTAACTAGTACATCAATGCGATTTTAATAGACACTCTCACACTCAGAGTTTTGAAGTGAATCCAGTTATGAGCATGCACGTTGGCAGATAAACTGCTTCACTGACAGCTATTTTGCCATTCAAAATGCTCATGTACAGTAAACACAGCCTCGAGTGCGAGTACCACTCAATATCGCGGTGCGCATGCGCGAAGCTTTCCAGCTTTTCGCAAACAAAACAGGATAGATAAGGCAGGAATTTCAGACCAAAACAGTAGAACTAAGGTATTGCATTATAGAACACACTGACAGATGAATATTTTCAATTATTTTATTGAAGGGCTTGGGCAAGACAGAGAGCTCTTTGATCTGAGGCTGGACACTCGAGGCTTTTCCCCAGAGAAGCTGTCTGTCAGGCAGGTGGGTATTAAGCTCAGAGTCAGCGGGAAGACAGAGAGGAAGCAGGAGGACGGGAAAGGCTCCTACTCTTACAGACGCCAGGAGTTCAGACAGGAGTTTGATCTGCCTGAAGGGCTGGACCCTGAAGCCGTCACCTGCTGCCTGGCTCCAGACGGGAAGCTCCACATCCAGGTGGCCAAAGCTCCACGTGTTGAGGAGGCTGAGAGAGAGGTGACTATCAAGAGGAGCCTGGAGGAGAAACCACAGCAGAGTGTGTGTTCACAGGCAGGAGACAGCAGCACAGAGACAGACAACAGCACACACGACAAAACTACACACATTGACTCATCTACATGTTGTAACGGTGGAGTTTAAATCTGTGTTACACTGAAGTGTTCAATGAGGATCATATGTGCTAATTTTGGATGTTAAGTGTTTGCAGCTTCACTCCCCTTCCTCCCATTCAATGAAGTTACAGTCATGTAAATGAAGGGTTCACTTATTCAATCATCCATTCCACAATACATTCAAGATGCAGCACTGTTACACACATGATAAAATTAGTTGAATTGTTTGTAGATTAATTGTTTAATTCATGCTGACAATTTGTCAGAATTTTACAGTTTATAAGCAAACAATATATGATTAATTAAATTAGAAATAATAATAATTATTATTTCTCAATTTGGGCATATTCTAATATATATCATATCAATAACTTGGTTACCCATTATACATTAATGCACTTCAAGCGCTTTGAAAAATGGTGCCATTTTCTGTATTTCACATGTTTTCGTTGTTGGTCAGAAAAAGTGAAACAAATCAACTGTTTTCTACAGCAGAGTAAATTAATGTCAAATATTTTACAACATGAAAATGACAACTACAGCAAACACACTAAACTACAGTAACAAGTGGTGGTAAAATCAGTGTTTAGAAAAATGGCCAGAAGATCTTTAGTGGTTTTCATTGATTTCTTGAAGACTGTCGGTAGCTTGTATTTGGACAGTGTTAATTTTGCTTACAACAATAAATAAATATATTGCTTCGGCCCAAATATGCTGTCAGCAACACTGGTTTGAATGGGACCATATCTGTCCCTTCACACAGACATGAGACAACAAAGAAACTATGTCCAGTAAAGACTGAGTGTCCACTAGTTTTCACCCATTGGTGCCCACAGCCACTTCTGTAATTCAATATGGGTGAAAATGCTCCTTCAGGTTCCATTTAGACAAAGGTGTACAGGGGGGTGCTAGAATTGCAAATCACTTGACCACTTGCAGGATCTACTGTACCCATAAGTGAGCAATGCTAGTAAATAGTCTTCACATTTAGCTCATTTTACACACATTTGAGATAGAAGTTATTTAAATGTGTGAAATGAGAAATGTGTTATATGTGAACAAAAATCAAATGTTAAATCTAAATATTAAATTGGAATGCTTAATCTAAATGGGTTGCCGAGTGTAAAGCTAAATAGTTAGTTAATTTGTCAGCCCATATATCACAGGCAAGGTGTGCTTTGAGTTCTTGGACAGTGATGTCTGTCCGTCAATGAGACTACGCTATGGACCTAGGCCTTAGCTAGATGGTGGCTTGTGATATAAAAGTAGTGTTTATGCATTAAATCTCACTGAAATGCTCCATCTTCATGTTAAACAGTTTCAGGGTTTAAAACTTTTTTTTCCTTTCAAATCAAGTTTTATATACAGCACATTGAGCTGCTGTCCTGTATAATGAAGTGTAATACACACCTCATGGTCAGAGTGGACATCTTCAACAAGTGTAGATGGTTTGAAATAAAGAGTATTCCAGTGTGGACATTCAAAATGATTGTCATGGTTACCAGTAAACTGTATGAACTGTATGAAAACATTTTCAGAGACTCCAAACCACCGAACCAATTTCAAGGTGAAGCCAACAGTGCAGTGAACCTACAATCCTTTTGGTAAGTAGACAACTTGGACAGTGAGCTTTGTCAATATTAACTGTCAAACATGCAGGAACAGATAAATCCTTCAAGTAAGGCAGACTCTTGATTCTCAGCTAACATTATCTAAATATTTCCTCTAAAGCTTGCTGTTAGTTTTGTTTATGCTGAAAGTACTCATCATGCAGATCGGCTCCTTTGAAAGTGTCATATTATTAGATACATTATGATATTGGAGTATTGTTATTGGCGCATTGACGTGTAAGCAACATTATATTTTGCAGCAGGTCCAGGTCAAAAGCCAATTATGACACCTGAATATATTTTTTGAGTAATTAAATCCGTAACAAAGCAGCACAAAAAATATAGCTCTCACCTCAATGTAGTGGATTAAAACACACAGTGTTTACCTAACTGACCATAATGTGATATTGTGATGGATAATATATGATGTTACTTCCCATGAAAGTGTCTCAAAAGCAGCTTCCTATCAAATTGTGTCACAGAAAACCAGCAGACAGACTGAGTCTTTCCTCTGGAAGGTTCCACAAAAAAACAAAAGGGAGAAAGCACAATAACATTTCTGCAAAAATGGATTTGATCCTCAAGGAGCTCAACACCGTCCTTCAGCCAGCAGAAAGTCAGGAGGGAGGATATGGTGGTTGTTTCGCCCAGGGAGCAGCTCCCCAAAACATGGCTGCTCCCATCACATATGAACGACTGGGCCAAGAGGATATCGTGCAGCCAGGTCACATGTACAGACAGACAGGTGCTTGTAGCCAGGGACAGGTAAGATACTGCAGCTGGAAGTGTAGGTTAGGGATAAGTATAATTAGGAGGAGATCACTGCCTGTATCGATACAAATACTTGTCAGTGGTGGATGATTGATGCCAAAAGAAGGCAAGAAAAAAAAAAGAAAGCTCATTTTGATGTAAGATCACTTTATTATCCCCTCACATGAGCTGAATGTAATGAATTGTACAACAACTGTGAGGCTCTGTTGATCGATGAACTAAATAGCTGCCAATTAGTCAGTGATAATTCAAGAGAGCTCAGTGTATTGGAGCTGTTATGTGACTGTCTCGAAAATATAATGAGGGGGAAAACATCCATTGGGGATTACAAGAACTGAGGCATTTAATTGATCACTCGTTGGTCAGACAATGAATCAACAACTATTTTGATTTTTGTAGCAAATATACCAAATATTCATTTGAGCTTTTCAAATTTTCCTGCTTTGTGTTTTGTATAATTCTTAAACTCATTCATTGTTTTTTGTCTTTGGACTTTTTTTTTTTTTCTTTTAATTTTCCAGCATTATCTGACTTAAAGAACAAATGAATAGTGAAGACAATAATCTGCAGATTAATCAACAATGAGAACTTTATCATCTCAACACTTACAGTGATATGTTCATGTGGTGTTCAATTTAATTTTCACTGGACAGTCTGATACAGTGGATTTCCAGGATTGTGTTTTAATGTGTTCTGCGGCCATCTACAGACAAGATTGTGTGGTTACATGTTTGGAAGATGAGTGCTTCAAGTTGGTGAATTCAGGCTGGTAAACCTTCTTCTCTCTCTCCACAGTACCTGCCGTATCAGTGGCCTGAAGCAGAAATCCACACATTTGCTGTCGCCGACCCTGCTGCCCCTCAACACACAGTAAGACCCTTGTTACCCTTGTCACACACACACACACACACACACACACACACACACACCCATACACTCACCTGAATTTATTTGTTCAAACACAAAAATGTTAGGATAAGGCCTTGTGTGTCAGGGTTTCAGGTGTCATGCTCAGCTCAAATACGGCTTCAAATTAAACTATATTGTAGATTAATTAATTATCATAATTTCTGTGAGCAAAGTGACTGTATAACAAACACTTCTGATCCTGACACGTGGTGGACAGACGACACCATCGCAGCTTGTCTAATCACCTGTTCTGTGTGTGTTTGTGTCTCCAGTATAACAATGCACCAATCATGAGGCTCGATCACGGTTTCACCCAGAACCTGCGTCCTGTTGGACGGCTGTGAGTAACACACACATAAACACAAACGCACCAGTGAACACGGTTATTGAGCTTCTGTTTGGATCGTCACACACACTCTTTCTACCATTTGTCTGTGCAGGAATAATGGAAAGCTCCTGTATGAGGTTCCAGCAAACATTGTCTGTGCTGCTCCTCCACCCAACACCTTCTCTTCAAAGTGAGTTTGCTCTGGACAGTTTTGGTCAAAAAAAAAAAAAAAAAAAAGATTTGTTATGGTCACACGCCGAAAGAGCACAAATGAGCCACACTCATAATAGAATCACAGTCATCTTCGACTTAATTTCTAGCAGAGGTTGTTTGACTTCAAGTGTCAGATTTGTCTGCCAAATACATATGTCTGCATGAATCTTATTATAATCAATCAGTGTCTTTTAATGAGTTTAATGTACAACACAGCATGAACACGGTTCTGTTACATGTATGTCTTTTGTTATTCTGCTTCTCTTAACTTTTCTTTTAAAAATACTTTAAGAGCTCTGCCTCTGTTTTTGACAAATAGAAAGGGAAAGAGTGCAAGCCAGAAGGAGGACAACCGGCCGTACGTGCCAAGGCCGCCAAACGCCTTCATGCTTTTCCTCAAGGAGCAGAGGCCAAAGTTTGCAGCTGAACTGATCAGCAAAGGGAGTGCAGCCGTCAATACACTCGTGGGGCAGAAGGCAAGTGTGTTGGCTGTGTGTGTTTGAGAGTCTCAGTGTAACAAACGTAATAAAAAGTTATGAAAGTCCTCTAACTCTGTTGTCGTGTGTCTACAGTGGAAGTCAATGACAAAGAAAGAGCAGGCCAAATATTATGAGGAGGCCGACAAAGAAAGACTGCTCCACTCCCAGAGCCACCCTGAGTGGTCCGGCAGGGACAACTATGTAAGTGAATCCTGCTCACACACAACTCATACATGTTGACATCACTACACTAGATCTGATGAACACAGTTATTTCAAGGAGCTTTTATGAGCTGATTTCAGATGGAAATTTGTTTGTTTGTGTGCAGGGCAAAAAGAGGAAGAGGCAGAGGAAGAGGCAGAGGAGGAGGGCTCCCACCTGGACTGAAGGTAGGACAATATTCCTGCCAGTCACAGTGTGGTGTTTCATGTGAAATGTGATGAAAACTAGATGACAAGTGATCACACTGGATCTTATATCACCAGCTTAGATCACAGATTGTTAAAATACGTTCATTTTAAAAATGAGAAATGTATTTATTTATTTTAGAAGTAGTTGAACATATTGGTGTGCATTAATACAAGAGACTGTAGAGGAGATACCACCTAACTTTGATCTGTAATGACCCTGAAATTCAGTTCACAGTCTTTACAGATGATTAAACATGCAACTTTATAAGATTTAATAAGAACAAGAACCCTGAGGTACAAGATACATACTGAATAGTATTTTTTTTTTTTACAAAAGAACTTGTCAAATTAAAAGTCATTTGATTCAATATTAGTATTAAAATGTTGTTTAATGCAGGTTTAAGAAGCACTATCTGGTTTTCAAAGACTGATCAGTGGTTGCTTGTTTGTGCTGCAGCGTCTGCATCTGCACCTGCACCTGCTGAAGAAACTCTGCAGGCCAAGAGGCTGTGTGTGACAGCAGTGCAGACAGCCAGCATGGAGCCCTCCACCTCACAGACTGCAGTGATGGAGCCTCCTCACACACAATCCGGTGTGATGGAACCACACTATGGAGCCCATGTCCTCCTGCCACACACACAGACTATGGGGACTGCACCTGTGTGTGGCATTGCTCACCTGCAGCAGCAGGTATATGAGGTCAGGCCTGATCCCTGGCTGGATGTTACACCAACAGCATACACGTTGCTGGCCTTCCCTGCTGCTGCACAGAGTCCATCCACTCTTCAGACATTGGAGGGCATGTGTGTGGATTTCATTTGTAATAACAAAAGAAATGACAGGTATAATGTAAAATGACAACAACAAAAAAAACTCAACTCAAAATAACTCTTCGCTGAAAATTATTTCACCTCAACTTATAAAATATACAAACAGCACTTTGGTATATGGTCACTAGAGGACCACAGAGAAAAATCATCAGTGCATCAAAGAAAAGGTTTTATTCCATTAAAATATCAAACAGAGCAGCTTTGAAAATACTGCTGGTTAAACACATGAAAACAGTATAAAGAAAAGGGAACAGGTGCCACATGTTGAAACTAGCTAACAGGTCTATGACCGACATATAGAGCAGATACAGCAGGTGGCTGACAAATGCTGCTGCGACTGTAGTGCTCTCTATGGTGTGGTGTGTTCTTATTACAGAGGTGTGATGAGCTGTACTGTAAATCTCAGTCACATAATAGAACAATTCAAATCTTAACCAGGGTTTGCAACAGTTTCACCATAAATACATCATGACTTCCTGCCTGCTGATGACCCAGTGAATGCAGCTGTGCCTCAGACAGAGTCCACTGGTCTGCAGAGCAAAACTGTTCATCCTTAATGACAGTAAAACTCAAAATCAAAGACATTGGAGTTTGGAAGCAGTAATTTGGTCATTTTTCAATGGAGGCTAAACGACCATGTGGTTGTTGTTGTTAACCTGCTGGTGTTGATCTTTATACTAGTGCGGGCAGAGCGTTGACATTTGATTTTGTCACAGATGTTGAATGAATGATAGATTAATAATAGACTTTAAAAATTAATGAAAATGTCGAGGCAGGGTCATCTGTGCTGTGCCCCACCTCATACAACTCACTCATCCACCAGCCATGAATGTTTCCAAGTCAGTCCTCAATCAGGAATGTAACTACATAAAACAAACAGTTAACTATTTGCAAGAAATGATCATATGATCCGAAATATCATAAAAAGGACCAAATCACCATCACAACTCACAGGAAAAATAATTGAACAAAAATGGAAAGCTCAGTTCTATGACTGGGGCTCATGACCTGTGTTTCAAGAGACATACAAACTGGGGCCCATATCCCAGCAAGCAAAGTGATGAGAAAATACAATAATGCTTCACATTTCCAGCTCATCAAACCATTTCAACAGTGCTACAGTGGCAGCTAGTGGCCAGAATGATGGAGCTTCTGCCTCCTCCAAGTTCATTTCCATGGAGACCTCATGAGAATTCTTCAAACAGTGCAGTATTAGGAGTTACCCAGAATTCCAAGGGGCAGCCTCGACCCAATCAGAGCCAATATGTGTATGATGTATTCAAAAACAACAGCTAAATAAACATGTAAATAAATACTAGTAGAAAACCATGCATGTATTCCTGAAGATATATAATGACAGAGAATCAAGATTTCAATTTAAAACATATTTATTCATCATGCTTAATTATATATATTATAAAGTATATATGATCCTCATTGAACACTTGTGTAAAACACAGATTTAAACTCCACTCTTACAACATGTAGATTAGTCCATGTGTGCAGGTTTGTCCTGTGTGCTGTTGTCTGTCTCTGTGCTGCTGTCTCCTGCCTGTGAACACACACTCTGCTGTGGTTTCTCCACCAGGCTCCTCTTGATAGTCACCCCTCTCTCAGCCTCCTCAACACGTGGAGCTTTGGCCACCTGGATGTGGAGCTTCCCGTCTGGAGCCAGGCAGCAGGTGACGGCTTCAGGGTCCAGCCCTTCAGGCAGATCAAACTCCTGTCTGAACTCCTGGCGTCTGTAAGAGTAGGAGCCTTTCCCGTCCTCCTGCTTCTTCTCCATCTTCCCACTGACTCTGAGCTTCCTGCCCACCTGCCTGACAGACAGCTCCTCTGGGGAAAAGCCTCGAGTGTCCAGCCTCAGATCAAAGTGCTCTCCGTCTTTCTCCAGCTGCTGGGAGACGGCTTGTTCAGCCACTGTGGTTTGGAAAGGCTCCGTCTCCTCCAGGATCTTGTGTTGAAGTTCGTCCATCAGTTCCAGACGGCTGCAGAGCTCCTGCAGGTTTCTGTGCAGTAGATCCTGCTGGTAGAGCAGAGGTCTGACCTCTGGCCACAGACTGCGTACAGGCCAGTAGATGTTCATGAATGGACTGAAGGCAGACTGGACTCCACGAGAGCAGAGCATCTTCACTGTGTGTTCAGAGTTGAGTTCTCTTGTTGTGAGATCAATCACTGTTAAAGTGTCTGTTGTCTCCTGTTGCTTTGTGTCTCAGCAGTGGGACTGTCTCAGCTTTTATATTCAAACTGGAGGAGCTCCAGAGTGTTCAGGAACTTTCCTGTCATTACCACAGCTTTCCGCTAGGCGGGACTGTAACTCTATAGTGCTGAAGTCACTGGAACCTTCCTGTGTTTTCAGGAAATCTCTTGCATTTGCAGGAGTTTACCACTAGATGTCACTCACACACATGCCATTAAATTGACATGTCCTTCAACCCAAATCATACTGATCACATTCACTTACCTCCACTAGGTTTTAACTGTACAGTTTCTGTTCTATTATTGTTGTTACTGTTTTTATCATATGTCATTGTTTTGTATTGTTTTCATTGTCTGATTTTATTTCCCTTATTGCCTTATTCCTGAAATGTTTTCATCTTGGTTCAACCTCCACTAACATGAGAAAAGAGCTCTGCTACTATGAGAAGCAGTATTTAAAACTGTTAAAGCAGCTTTGGCATGTGGGTTGTACTTGCATTTTATTATAATTACATCAAAATTCAGTTCACCTTGCCTCCATCACTCTTATTTCCTTATTAGTGCTCAGCAGCACAGTAACTTTCCTTCTAGGGTCCTGAGATAGAGCAATCTTCTTCTGCAACCACATTACTCTGAAGCCACTGTCTGCCTATTAGTATCAAAATCAATGATAGAGGCTAGACAAGAGTAGTTTTTAATAGAAGAGAGGAGAAGAGAAGCTCCCAGATTTCAAAACATATTTTGTCTTTGTAATTTCAGAATTATCGCTTCATTTCTAATTTACTCTTTCAGAATTGTTCAGTGTGGACACAGTGACAGTGTCTTACCTGTCTTCTATTTTTGTTTGTGTTTTTCTGCACCAGCTTTCATTCTCCCTGGAGGAGATTCATCTCCTGGGGTCTCATTTCCCGTCTCTGTCACCGTAAATGAAGAGGGTTCTTGTGTTTTCCTTTGTTTTTATGTTACTTTGTCTGGCTGTGACAGAACACACTGTTTAGGCAGAACACACTGACTTCCTGATTTTCTTTTATTTCTGGTACATATAATTGATCTATAATGTTTAATAGTTTCATTAACATGATTTGCCTCCAAAAGATTTGCACAGCCCACTGTATATCCTGTAGAAATAGCCAAATAATCAAAAGCACATTTCATGGATGTAAATTTACATAATATATCTTTGTTTAACAACCTACATGCAAACCAGTTCACTTTGCTACCGTAACCGAGACTGAAGTTGCATATCAAACACTTGCTAGACAAAGCTACACACACACAACTCTGGATTTCATTTGCATACTGAAGCATGATGCAGCTTCCCAGTTGACAGGATGCAATTTACAAAGGTCAGACTATACATGCTCTAATATTTGCTTAAATTTGATCACTGTGCTGTACTTGCAAGACTCATGAGCGGGGTAATGCCTTGCCTTCATTTTGACTCTGTATCTGCCTTTTTAAAAGAGATATCATGGTTAAAGGATTTATAAATTTTTTCCTATATATTTTTTCCTAAATCTGATTGCAACCAAAATAGAACTTGAATATAAAACCATGAACATAATATATAAATCAGGACATTCAAGAAAATTAGGTTTTTAGAGACAAATATTTATTTAGCCTTTAACATCATACATTGTTTGTTGGAATGAGTAAGTCATATTCATTTTTTTCCACTTAAAATAGGTAACAGAGGAGAGAAAAATCAATCATTGTCAAGTTTTCTCTTCACCTTTTTAAATCAGCAACATATTGAGCTGTAAAAAGAAAGTGAATTAACTTGTATTGTTCCAAAATCAGGTAACATGATTCTTCTGTACACTGCACCACCCTGGCTAAATGATAACCACTGTCAAAGTTAAGCACTGCTTTAAATCATTATTTTAAGCTGTAAAGATTGTGCATTTAAAACTCATCAGTTTCATCTGGATCAGCTGCGTTGCAAATATTCGGCACAGTGGATGTAACACATTTAAAATGTATTCTTAGTTGGATCGGCTGACTTGAAGAAAACATGATTAAAACAAAAGAAAACACAACTTAATTCATGTTCACCAGCGAACATATTACAAACAAACATAAAGTTTTCTCTTCAAACATTCTGAAATAACATGTAAGATAGCATATTTGTTTTTGAAGGCAGTAAAATAAAACTTTTAGGTTGAAAGTAAGATGCATACCTGCACTGATTTTTAAAAGTACTATGGACGTGCCTTTACTGTATAATGCCCTCATTATAAAAGTACCCTTTGAGGTAGATAAGTGGCCTCCTCAGTATTATCTAACTCTTTGGAGGAAAGTTACAGTACATTGCATGTGACCATCATAGGGTACTGCCTGCTTAACATGAAGACTTGGTGCACGTTTTCAAATGAGTGTGGTGGTGCTCAATGAATCCTATTTGGCAGGCAAATGAGCCTCAGCATTGACTATGCAGATTCTGGAGTTGCTTCCATAGTGTCAGCATCTGCTTGGGAGTCCGTCTGTGAACGAGCAGAACAGACTTGTAAGCACAGGGATTGCCCTTGTCTACCTCTGGGAGATCAAATGTTAAAAAACCTGGGTGGTGGCTTGGAGAGAGCCCGAGTCTGTGCAGGCACATGCCCAGATACACATCGTCTATTGGGAAGAGGCGCACCCTCTCAGACACCTCTTTCAACTGTAATGCAAGTGATCCAGAATACACCACCCCTCCTCCCCCGGCGTACGGTGGGTAACCGCCTTTGTAGAAACGTTCTGGTATGTAGTATTTAGTGGATGGCTCACGGTTTGGCATTGCGTTATTGATTACATCCCCCACAAAGAAAACCAAATCCGAGTCAGTTTCATTTGTGTAGTCTATCCACTGGTTGTGCTCCTCCCACTGCTTGTGCAGGTAATCCAGAAGGGCTCCTGTTCGAACAAACACATCATCATCCCCTTTGAACACAAACAGGGCAGTGGGGCAATATAGCGGAAGCCAATGCCAGAACAGCAGGTCTTTAAGGGTCAAGTTATAGAAAGTGTCTCTGAAATCCCACTGCAGGATATCCCTGTATTTCTTGTTCTCAAGCTCCAGGAGGTTTTTGAGGTCTGGGTGAGGGCCTGTGCTTGAGTCCTGTCTTCCTAGCAGAAACACTGTGCGCACTAATCCGCCTTTCTTACTGGATTCCCCTTTCACCAGACCGCTGCGTCCCCACGTTTCACGGATGGCCTGCCTGTTTTCAAAGTTCCCCACTTGAGATTTGATGGCCATGATGAGCATGGGAGAACCCAGACCAAAGTGACTATTGTTTCTCCTACATATACCAGGCTGATTGATAAGGAGTGGATATTCCCTGCAATGCATTGACCTGATAAATGCCTTCATTTGTTCCGGCAAGCTGTTTAAATCATGCATACGGGGAACTGAACACTTGCTTGAGACACAGTCAGAGAGGCATTCATCTTCAATTTCTGATAAATGCTTAGCTTTTGGCTTCCTCATTATCCCAGTTGCGTTTCCTTGCAGTATTGGATTGTGCTGACGGTCCCAAGCATGCTGCAACTGGTTCCACAGTGCACTGTCCTCCAGACGAAGGTTCCAGAAAGGGCCAAGTGGGTGAGAGGCCATCGTTGAGGAGTGAGCAGAAACCCCTGGGGCAATATAGTGGACGCTTATTTTTGGAGGAGTGTAGGAGATTGTGACGAATATGGACACCATGATATAAACCAGAAGGTGGCCGGTCATCATGCAAGGCAGCAGGCACATGCACAGCAGTCTACTGTTGCATTTGCAGCATCTGCCCATTGCCTGTAGTGCACAAATAAGACACCATTTTTTAGTAATCTTTGCAGAGAAATGAGAAAAAATACCCCTACCCCTTGGACCACTGCAGTTGCATGGGTCTACCGAGGAGATTTTTATTTTATAGCTAGCACTGCAGACAACCCTCTGGAGTTTCTGTGTCCTTGGTGATGGTCCTCTGAGGGTTATTATCTGTTCTTGTCTACACACTCAGAGCATCATACCTGCCTGCCAGTAGGCACACAGCCCCTGAAGACACAGTGTGGAACATGTGATATGCAACCAAGTGCCTCAGCTCCCTCTTTCCTTCGCTCTTAGAAGCTGGGTAAACGCAACCATGTTATTTTGCCCTTTGCTTCAATAGAGTATTTGATCAGGGCTTCACATGTCCTATATGATTTGTTTCCTTTGTGTATTTTGTAATGACATTATTCCACTTCATGCAAAAATACTGATACTAGTTGCAGTAGGATAATAGTTTCCAACATACTAGTTCTCTTCATCCTATGCAGCATAAACTTGTAACAATCCGCTGCAGAATCTGCACAATTGACATTCAACCTTACAACTGTTTGCTAGACTCTTAATAACTTATGCAATGAATGGAAGACACAGGATCAAAGTACTTACAGGTGTTTTCGTTGGTTAAGTCGACTGAGATAAAAAACACAGTGACTTTCATCCGGCTTGGTTATACGCTGGTTATAGCATGGTAGGCCTGTGTCGCATCAATCTATGTCCATAACGATGCAGCTTGATAAAGAGAGGCATCCCTTCAATCTGAAACAGGCGTTCAAACAAAGCACAGACAGCCGCAGCTGAGCAACAAGTCCCAGGTGATGCGAGGTGTTCGCACAGAGCATGCGCATCTCCGGCTCTTCCACGCTACAGTTAGTGATGCAGAAAACACTGACAGATTTGACCATGGATTTGACGCACTACCTGTGCTGAATGATCGGAGCAACTTCATGGAGGGAAGAGATTTTTTTTTCTTGCACAGACAGACGAGAGAGATGTTTGGATTTGCATGCAGGTGCACATTTCTGCTTATTTGCATGATGGGACCAAATGTCCCATGAAAGGAGGGTAAACGTCTGGTCTGTGTCAAAGTGACTGATTCACTATTTCACCGTTTAGTCATACATGAAAAAGTACTTTACATAATAATTCATGCTATACACTTAGGAAAGCGTCTGTGTTATTAAACATTTGGATGTAGTTTTGAATGAATGAATAAATAAAGGAATTACTGTAAGTAATGAGTAAATTCCATAGATTAAGCATGCTTGGCCTAATTGGAACAAAAAAAGCATCTAAGAACATTTAAGAAGAAATAGGCTGATGTAGTCTGATAGTCTGATGTATCGATCCTTAATATATGCTACCCACTTTACTGAATACTGAGTGTATATTTACTATCATGTATGGCTTGAATATACATATGGCTGAATGTAATCACTGTAAATTTGTATAGTCTATGATGGCCCTACAGAGTTTGTCATCAGTTACAGCATGGTTTACTTAATATATAACGTTATATGCTTTCACTGTATGTCATAATGTGCATATTATACACGTGTGCAGGACTGTTAAACCACATGTAGAGTCAGTTTTGAAAATGAGAACATTGCAAAAATGTAATAAATATAATAAGTGTAAACATATTTTATTTTATTTTAGTATTATCTCCAGTATTATGCAATTGTAAAGGGACAATTAAGGTACCAACCGATAACCATCGTTGACATACCTTCGTACGTAACAACACATGACGGACACGACCTCAGGCCAATAGAACACGCGTCTGGCAACAGGTTATCGGCTGAACCCCGGGATACAACCAATAGAAATAGAGAGAAGGCGGGGCATAACGGCGTCGCGTTGCCGTTTATGTTTTGCATGAAGCGATACATGTTTGGTTGAGCTTTGAATGAGGGGCCATCATCCCGGCGGCTCGGAGGTGGAAAATACAGTTTAAAGTCTCTCTGGATGCATTTTAAATGAACAAGCAGGCTTTTTTGACAGGTACCCGTGTGATTGTTCAGCGTCCTTTCACCTCCTCGTCGGGTAAGTGTGTTTTTTCAAACAATGAAACTGGTTTGAATTGTTAGCCACCAAACATGCAACAAACCTGTTTATTTGTCTGTGACACAAAGTAGCAAGCTTGCTAGCGGATTTTTTCGTACTCTTTTTTTGGAGGCGAGGGGAGGAGGAGAGGGGGGGAGTATCAGTCATTTCGAGACAAAAGAAAGCTGAATATTTCCACTGTATCTGTAGATCACAGCAAATGTCACCCAGCAGTGAATTCAAGTCGCTTTTCGTGCCTTATCAAAGTCTTAACTATCACATCCACTAGCTGTTTAGTATGGATTGCCGTTTGTAGCATTAGCTTATTCTTCAAACCGTGTGTATGTGTGTGTGTGTTTATGTGTATGGTTTCGGAGAAGAACTAAACCCAAACAGACAGCTTCTCACAAAGAAGACGAGACGTTGTTAGACAAAATAACCTTGCTTATTTTGCCCACAAGGCCCTGATAGCCGTGGTCAGCATTTCGACTAGACGTATACATTGTGGCCACATCAGCACGTTTTGTGCTTTTTGTTCTTTACATTAAGACTTTCTCTTCACTTTGAAAGGCTCCCACATAGGACAAGGTCTTGTCCCTGAGATCCCCCGATCAGCTAAAGGTTTTTGTTGTTATGCCTCCTCCACCTGTAGCACAAGGAATATCCACAATCTTAAATTTAAGTGATCATTTATTTTGTTAAATATTCACAATTTAGCTACCGTACTACTGTACTGTACAACTCCCAGCCATCTCCTATTCTGGCATCAAAGCCTGTTCCCCCTTATTTATGTAGTATACTGACCCTGATGGAAAGCATGCTTTAAATGTTTAGGCAATATCAAGCAACTGCATGTAGTAAGATTAAGACTGTAATTTAGTTAACTATTTTCAGGAATGATCTACCTCCTTCTGAAAGCCATTCATACTATTGCACTATTAGTAAGCAGTCCAAGGGTTAAGCCTGTGAAATTAATTCTTAGAAGGAGCTTGGACTTTCAGAGTAACATGCCCAGGACAGTGATCCCTTCCTCCCTGGCAGCTGAATTGAGAAATCTGCATCACTGAGTGGTTTTACCTGTATTTATTTAAGTCTCACTGATCAATAATCTGCTGCGCTAATCTACACACAACCAAGTGTTTCTCTTTAGAGAGGACTGGGTCCATGGAAAAAGATAAGTGTTCAGTTTGATTTAATAATCAAATTAGAGTAGTCGCTGTCACTGATCCTGTCTGGATTTGCTCTGTCTGAGCATGTGTGCTTCCTCATTAGGCTGGAGGATGGATCTTGGCAATAAAATGAGTGCTATATAGGATAAGGTTACATATGCAGGTTCGAGCTCATAGCCCAGAACGAACTATTTAGTGTGTGTTGCAGTTGTTGAATTCAATATTTAACCAGCTGTTTTCAGCACTGTTTCCTCTCCGGTCATTAATTTTAAAACAGTAAATTTTTAAGTGGTCAGAATGGTTTGTCTGAAAAAAGGATCTGTGAAACGACCTGCTCCAGAGCAGGGTTTAACACAGTCCTACAGCTTTCATATGAGGGAGTGAACGCTAGTTTTGGTAATACGATGGGTTTACTTTAGGATTAGCAAAGGATTAGTATAATTTATATCAATATAGACATAGATTCGTCACCTCAGACATAAATTCATCTCTTCTCAGCAAAAAAGATGTTTGAACGTTACTAAATATTCTAAATTGTCCTCAAGGAGTTTTTAAGGGTTGACTAAATGAAGAAAAGAGTCAAATGATCATCCCCACCCTCACCTTTTGAAAAATTATGCAGATGTACAGGGTCTGGAATACTGTACAAGTTGATTTTTGCGAGGGTGTAGCTGTATGAACAGCATTTGTGAGGTGAAGTACCTGACCTGTGACCCAACAGTCTGATTTATATGGTGAAATGCTGGTCGATGACATATGATGTACTGTTGCCAATAGTAAAAAAAAAAAAAGCATAGTGATGGTTTAATTGTTTAAGCTATCACTAAAGTTAAGTTGTCAGAAATATAGAGAAAAATAGAGATTTCATAATTCAACACTGGCCTATAAATGTGAAATTGAAACAGATAACCTAATTTGATAATATAATTTGATAAGATGCAGTATCTAAGCTGTTTTCCAGTACTAAAAAAATAAACCAATACAGCATGCATTCCCTGAAACAATATGTAGATGTCTGTGTTAAAAGACGTAAATGAAAAGTGGTTTTCACAATGGTAAGGCTGATTGTCCTGTCAGAAGATCTCAATTTTGTTATTATAATCAAACAGCATAAACCATATTGTGCAAGTGCACAACAAAGTGTTCCCTAGCAGTAGAGTAAAGTCATCAGAGCCAACAAGCCAACAGAGAAATGAGTGCTAAATATGAAAATGAATCAATTAATGTATGCAGTGTGTGTGGTGCGGTGACTGCCAGCCTGACTGATACATACAGTACTATACATGGAGGAAGAGATAGCAGCAGGGGGTTATGGTAGATGTGATAGTTATGACTCTGGGCAGAAAAACCGCTTGTGAATCTGGATGTGTGGGCATAATTGATGTCATCTTTTCAGAAGAAAGTGTTATGCAATGAGTTGTTCATCAGACTTTTCATCTTCTGAACTTTCTTACTCTTTGTGTTCACAAGTGTTGATGTGTGGTTTCTCTAATTTCCCCCTCTTGTTTCTTAGGTTACCTTGGATGTGCTCCTCTATGCACCCTAGGTTGTGTGCTTTCCCTCCGATATTTCCTAATGCCTTAGTTCTGACTGGACATTGACTTAAAAATACACACATATATTCTGTGTATATAGATTTTTCAAATCTCCAGTTGGAATTCAGACAACATCCCATCACCTGCACCACCCTCCTTCCCCTCTCCCTTTTTGTCTTTTCGTCAGATTAGAAGGGACGTCAAAATACACTTTAAACATACAGACACACACACGTACATACACAGGCCACCATGTCCTCCATCCTTCCCTTCACTCCCCCAGTAGTGAAACGCCTCCTCGGGTGGAAGAAGACTCCAACCGGGAGTGGAGGAGCAGGGGGAGGAATTGGAGGAGTAGGGGAGCAGAACGGAGGAGGACAGGAGGAGAAATGGTGCGAAAAGGCTGTGAAGAGCTTGGTGAAGAAGCTTAAGAAGACTGGGCAGCTGGATGAGCTGGAGAAAGCCATCAGCACGCAGAACAGCAACACAAAGTGTGTCACTATACCCAGGTGAGATGAGGTCACACACACATCCTGTGTTTTTCTGTGTCTTTCTGCCTCTGTCTTGTAGATGCTTATAAACACACTAAAAAAACATTGTTATTATATATAGATATATGTCTTAAATACTTTTCAAAGGAACCAATTAATTTCACAAACTGGTTCAGCACTAATGCACTTTAAGTTGTGCTTACAGTTGTGCTGTACATACATTTGCAGTCCTTGTTCACTGGTATGCCACAATACCACCAATACAGATCAGCACAGTGAGGTGTGTCAACACACATGAAAGCAAGAATGAGGGTATGAGGCACCCACAGGCTTGCAGAAAGAACAGTCTCGGTTGTGCAACAGCAGGTCCACTTCCCCATAGGTTAGCAAGGCAGCAGAAGTGAAACCTGATTGGAGGAAACAGATGTCCAACACATGATGCCAACCAAACTTGCCTTTTGCGCTGAGCTTCGTCAGGATTCATGAGCTATATACTGAAAACCGTGCATTCACATTGTGTGCAGCATTGATGGTTTGCTCTGCTTTGATCAATTGCTGCAAGTGTGACAGGCTCTTATCGCGCCTGCACTGTATTCTTTTGCAGCACCAGAAAAATGCCAAACCTTGTTTCAGGATGACCTTTCATCTCATTACATTGATTAGATTGACGTAGCTTGTTAGAAGGTGCTGTTTTAAGAGTAGAGATGCAGCAGGACTTTGTGGAAGTGATGGCATACATTTAAATACCTCCTGGCAACAGCATGAGTTTGTTTGCATCGGTACTCGACATTGACCGCAAAGACTGAATCAGTTCTAAAGACATGTTATTGGCACTCCTCTGCATGGATATAAAATCTCTAAAGAACTTGGAAAGTTGCATTTTTCATGCAGACTTCTTTTTTGTTAGCAAAGTATTAGAGTCAGGAACAAAGAAACAAGGCAATCTGAATGGCTGTTCATGGCTGATGACAGTTTAGCATTAAATGTTTGCCTTGGCTGAGGAAGGTTGGCGAGGTTGTGCACTATAAACAAACTAATGGAAGTCTACGTCCTAAGACAAAGTTGTATAAAGAAGAAATAATAAAATGTATATAAAATACTTATGAATACAAGCACTGCACAGCTGTGCTTGATGTAGGATGTATGGTAAGAACTCATTTAATGTAAAGAGTGTCTTCTCATAACCTCAGTCTTGTCAAAGAGCAAAGCACATACACAATGCAAAAAACGTTATCATATATCTGTAGATCTCTCTTTGAAAACAAAACACCTTGACCTCAGATTGCTTCATATTTTTTCACAGGAGCAAAGCGTTCGACAATCTGTTGGTGTGTTTTCTTTCTTAAAGAACTCTTGTGCACCCAAACCTGCTAATACAGTAGATACTTAGCCCGAATGGTTACAGGTCATGTGTCTTTCAGTATAGATTTCTCCTGTGTCGCATGACTAGGTACACGAGCCAAGTCACCAGACCAGGTGAAACCTTATCATGACAAAGGTGGCAAAGTCAGGGGAGCCCCATGAGAAGCATGTGATTAACGTCAATCAATCCACTGAGGATCAGCAGAAAGGGGAGATAACTAGGCTGCTCTGTGAAGATTTTATGAGCTTCCCTTCTCAAATTTTCTGTGTAATCTACCCACTCTCTTCTTTCTGTCTCTTAGTTTCCTTTGAATTATAAAGTATCAATAATAGAATTTGTCCCTGCAGAGGAATTGTCTTTTCCAATGCTACACTCTACCACCATGTCAGCCACAAATCAGCTCACCTGGACCTGATGGGGATTTAGTGTCTTCCTCAAAGACACTTCAACAGGCCAGCTTGTTTCTAAAATGGTATCTTGATTCTGGGTCTTTCAGTGAAGAATGCTACTCCTGATCACCTTACTGCTTCTTCAGGTTAATTTTTGACAGATAGGAACAAACATGGAAGTAGGACTTCATTAGTACTGGGTATTGCAATGCAATCTAGGTGAATCTGGTATGCGTTTGGCTCAACAACAATCTGGTAGTGTATTTTCATTTTTAGCTTTGTATTGACTTTCAGGTGAAAAGCTCTAGAGGTGGCAAGAAGAATAAACATGGACGGGTTAGCAGAGGCGTCGCTAGTGTACTGTGTGTGTTTACTTTTCCTTTTATCATGGAAGGGTTCATCTTCTACGACTCTAGTAATATCAGATGGTGATGTTCCAGGTGGGTGGATAGTTTCTCAGCAGCGCACTCTGTATGGACTAGGGTCTGACGTCAGACACATCCACTCACATTGCAGTCTTAATGCATGCTGTGAAGAGTTACACTTTGCATCGACTTATGTGTTTTAATATGGTTATAGAATTGAACCAGTGTCTGCAACATTGCTCGCTCAGGTCACTGGGCATAGTAGGGCAACTGAGTAGCTGGTACTGTGAGTGTTGTGAAGTTTGGTCAGTAAAGTATGAAGCAGGGCAGTGCCAGAATAACATGACAGCTCAAATGAGTAAACAATACCAGAGAGGAGTATTTGAGAGTGATACCAGAGTTTGGAAGTAGAACTATGTGAGGTTACTGTGTCTGATGCCTGGCTTCGTTCTGTTTCTTCACTCTGAGGAATGTAAGCTAGATAATAGCTTCTGAAGTGGTACTGATAAGGTGATGGTGGTTCTTCATAGAGATTTACTTGAATACTGTTGTCTTGAATGTTGGTAAAAGATTTTTTTTTAATTAAATAACGGGATTACAGAGTTTAGACCGTACAACTTTCTATCACCTACTTGTTTTGTGTTACTTATTATATGTCAGATCGTGTCAGATTTACACTGCCTTGGTTGTTAAAGTTGCATGTTGGGGGCCACTGTGCTACCGAATCTTGGGTCCGGATGTACTGCTTGCTGTACTCAGTAGTTTTTGGTAGATAAGGCTTCAGGCCTTTGATGCACAGCTCACTTCCCTTTGAACACAGTGCAGTAGGATTTATAAGAGTCTAAGATAAATTGCTGTGGTGTGTGTGTGGTGGAGGATGTGAGAGCTTTGTTTGGAGGCTTGTCCAGAGATAACAAGTGCAAGGCTTTGTAGATTTCTGTTTGAGTGGAGGTAAGAAATAATGTGACAGGAAGAGTGAAACAGCTCATTTGGGTCTAGAGATATCAGGCATGGGTAACTTTCTGAGTAGTGACTGAAATGCCAATGACCCTTATAAATATATAAAGGTTTCATGTTTTTTTAAAAATAATGTTTTGCAAATGATCTGGTTTAATTTATACGTAGACAGTCTTAACTCTTTAGCTTTGTACTTGTAGGTAGGTGGATCAAAAATCTTGTTCAGAAAGAGGGTTTTTGACAGACACTGTTGAGAATATGCTCTGACCTTTAAGTGAAAAAAGAAGAGGGCAAGACATTAGCTGTGTCTGGAGATAGTCTACATTGGGCTTGCTTGTAGAACTCTTTGAGTAGGCTGATAAGTGTCGAGATAGCAGGTCTTGTACAGACAGGTCTGGCAATTACTTTGCTCTGATCAGACAGCAGAATCCTCTCCTCTCCTCTCCTCCTCTCATAAGAGCCTTAGAGAACAGGTTAGCAGCTCTCGGGATGTGTGCTTTCTTCAATCATACACACACTTTTGTATTCGTAAACACACATTTGTCTTGTAAACACACATTTGTCTTGTATCTGCTTTTTCTGTCATCATGTCTTGACTTGTACTTTATTGAATTTCTTTATTTTCTCATTGACATGTCTTTGTTGTGTAAATGTATATATTTCCTGTTTCCTTCACATCAAAGTACTCATTTCTGAGAAATGATATGCAGAAATATCAATCATGTGTATGTTTTGCTCAAATGTGCACTCAGGTGTTGCGGGACCTTATTTACCTTTTAAAGCCTTATAAGCAACAAATTATCAGATGTGTGTGTCTACAGTGTAAGCATGATCACATGTGAGAGGGAAATTAAGAATCAGAAGGCTTATACATCTGGTATAGCCACAATTCAACCCTGTGCCATCCCTGCATCACCTGTTTGCACCACATCACTGTCAGTCCAATTTGGACTTGTCACATAATCATGTGTCATCCAGTTAGTGTCTCTTATTGAAAAGCGTGAGGGCAGACCTCTTTATTTCTTCCTTCGTGCCAATAAGAGACCAACTGTACATGTTTGTGATTTCATCCTACTAATTTGGAATGAAACGCCTCATGTTTACCATCTGTTTGCTTTTATTTTTATCCTTTTTGCACTTGTCCTGTGTGTTTGTGTGTATATGTGTGTGCATGTCTTTTGTGTGTGTGTGTGTGTATGTGTGCGTGTGTGTGTTTGTGTGTCTGTAGTAATTGCTCAGATCTATGGGGTCTAGGCTCAGGCCACACGATAGAGCAGTGGGACTCTACAGGCATGTACGGATACCCTGACCACAGCAGGTGAATATACTCACACGCACTCAGACACACAAGTCAACAGTTGCTATTCATCTCTTCAGCCCTGCAAATGTTATGCAGGAAAAATGCCACCACATGTTGCTTTAATGTTTATCTGTGTCTCTGTAATCTACAGAACCACTGCACATTAGCTTGTGTGACTGTCCTTGTTTATTAAGATCATCAAACAACTTTGAGACTGTCTGTAATGTGATCCCCTCACATAATATTGCTTTATCACTGTCATTTGTGTAATAATTCTCGATATAATATAGAACTTAAGGGAATAATTGAAATATATTTTAATGAAAATGTTTGTATTAAAATACATTACAAAAGCCAAAATCTATTACATCAAGCAAACTTCAAACAGTAGTATTTATTAGTCATCAAAACACACAAATTAAGATTAAATTCACAGTGATTTCAGTAGAGATGCTTTGTCTATAATAAAGATACGTTTTTCTGCAAAACAAGGTTACTCAATGATAGGTTTGATTTACTAAGGAGATGAAAGGATGAATGTGTTGCTTTGTTTTTGTAAGGTCCCAGTTTCAGAGTGGCAGTTTCAGAGATCACTCTGACTGTGCAATGGCTCTTTCCAACTGTGCTGATGAGTCTCATAAGATAAGGTTTAGCCATAAAATATAACCAGCGTCCTGAGCTCCACTGGTTGGCGACTTGGTGGCCTTTCTTATTCACTCCTATTTGTTTTTATTTGGATGTTGCCTCAGTACACACTACCACACCAGAAACTAAAGAAAGCACATATGTGTTCGAGCGTCTCTCCCAATTTATAATCTCTTGTCAGGACTTGGGCACATCACTGAGTTATTAGCTATCCTTTCACCTCATCTTCTCAGGTCACTGGATGGGCGTCTCCAGGTGTCCCATCGTAAGGGCCTGCCCCACGTCATCTACTGCCGCCTGTGGAGATGGCCCGACCTTCACAGCCACCATGAACTGAGGGCCATTGACGCCTGCCAGTATGCCTTCAACCTCAAAAAGGATGAAGTGTGTGTCAATCCCTACCATTACCAGAGAGTGGAGACGCCTGGTAATGATCCGTGATAATTGTGTGTGTGTGTGTGTCTGTGACAGTTTTTACTTAAGTACTGCTGGCTCTTCAGGGTGCCCTCTAATGAGTCTTTAATCTCAATTGCAACTAAAATAGTTTGAAGTTTTATTATCGCGTGTAGCTTTGTCTGTTTATGTAGGAGAAACCACTCTAAATGTGTGTGAGTGTTTTTTTGTGTGTGTGTGTGTGTGTGTTTCCTTGTGTGTAAGAAGCAGAATGTGGATGCGGGGGCACACATGCTTAAAAACAAAGTTTATATATTTATACTAGCTGATTGGTATAGCAAATCATATTAACCTCTGTCAGTGACACTTCCTTCTCTTCCAGTGCTGCCTCCGGTGTTGGTGCCACGCCACACAGAGATTCTGACAGAGCTTCCACCTCTAGACGACTTTACAAACTCCATCCCTGAAAACACCAACTTCCCTGCTGGCATAGACCCTCCTAATAACTATATACCAGGTCTGTATGCAGGGCAGGAACTCATTTTCTTTATTCGTTTTTTTCCCCACACAAAGATCTCAGTTGTTGTCATCACATTTTCATGTTTGTGTGGTTGTGTGTGTTTTTACACAGAGACTCCTCCGCCTGGCTACATCAGTGAAGATGGAGAGACCAGTGACCAGCAAATGAATCAAAGTATGAAAACCTGACTTGTTTAATGTTAGTGCTAGTGTACATGAATCTGTGTATATTACTGGCTGCAAATAGACACACTATCAGAGCCTGAAGTTTTAACAACGTATAATCATGCTGCTGACAAAAATACATCATTGCAACAGTGAAAATAAACACTACAAATAGTGGCAGTAACATTAAACAGCACAGTCTCACAATCTACAGTACACATCAAATGTAATAGAAATTACAAAAAGGTGTTATGTGATGTTTTTTTTTCTTTTCTTTTTTTTTTTATCCCAGGCTCACCAGCAGAAATGTCACCAAGCACCCTGTCACCTGTCAGTCATGGCCTGGGTAAGACTGCTTTATGTCTGTGTCTTTATCAGTTTTTTTTCAATTTTATTGCAAAAAGATATGTAGCTCTTAAAAGTTAAAAAATAAATTGTTGAATTTATTAGAGAGCCAAGATAGTTCTAATAGTTATTTGTCATATTGAAAATGGACCAAAATCGTAACATTTTGTCCAAAAACTCATGCCTAGAAAAGCTGTCAAATTCAGGGCATAAAAAATAGAAACGGTGAAGGATTTTAACAGATGAACATGTAAAATGTCTTCTCCTTGATTTCTTTTCAGATCTTCAACCAGTTACCTACAGTGAACCAGCTTTCTGGTGCTCGATAGCCTACTATGAGCTAAACCAGCGAGTGGGAGAGACGTTCCATGCTTCCCAGCCATCTCTGACCGTTGATGGTTTCACCGACCCCTCCAACTCCGAACGCTTCTGTCTAGGGCTTCTCAGCAATGTCAACAGGAACGCAACTGTTGAAATGACAAGGAGACATATAGGTACAGGCATCCACATTTCTACACACAGGGACATATAGTAAATAGTACACAACATATTTTCTGTAGCACAAAATTTATGATTTATGTCCCTTTCTTTTTGTCTCTTCTTATCTTCACACCTGACACTCCGCAGGTCGCGGTGTGAGGTTGTATTACATTGGAGGGGAGGTGTTCGCAGAGTGCCTCAGCGACAGTGCCATTTTTGTCCAGAGTCCCAACTGCAACCAGCGATACGGCTGGCACCCTGCCACAGTCTGCAAGATACCACCAGGTTTATACACATATTATACACATAAGTAGTGTTTCTTCCTTTTTCCTCTTGAGCCAGATGGATGCTGTACAACTGACAAAAAGCTTATTTTCTGGCACTAAGATATATTAGTAGTATATTTATCATCATAAAATGAATTGAGCACCTTCTCAAACTTTTACCTTGGATCCATATAAGGAACAAGAATCCGTTCCACCAAACAAAACTCAAACTTTTATGATGAAAATAGTCTTGACTGAATAGCACTTTTTTTCACCTGATATTGATAGAATGAAGCTTGAGGAAGAGCACTAATGCCCTCCACAATGTGACAGCTTTTCTCTGACTCCCACCCACACACACTGACTCATCTGTACCCATCTAACTTTGAACATTTCATTCCTGGCCAAATGAGCAGTGTGAACAGTATCATTACTGAGGCACAGAATTGTACAGAAAGGAAACACGGAAGGATCTTGTAGACATTCAGGGGTCCGACTTGTCAGCCCTGTGGAGAATAATCACCAACATACAATACACCCACACCTCACTATGCCTCTGCTTGGTGCTTTTAAGTTGTGTTCAGAGACATGGTGAATTAGAATCACCAGTTTTGTTGTAAAATAATTCGTAGTTAAATTTTGGGTTCATTTAGATATTTGTAAAGTTCTGATACCTCTCTTATGTCTGAATTAACACTCTCTGATTGTAAGAACCAGCCTATGCCTCACACTTATTTTTGTGTTCTTTTTTCTTTTAAGGCTGTAATCTGAAGATTTTCAATAACCAGGAGTTTGCTGCGCTGCTGGCCCAGTCAGTCAACCAGGGGTTTGAGGCAGTCTACCAGCTAACCAGGATGTGCACCATCAGAATGAGCTTCGTCAAGGGCTGGGGAGCAGAGTACAGGTGTGTTGTGCTCTCAGACACATCATTCTCTCTTTTACTATCATCCATGATGAACGGAGGGTTGTAGGTGTCTGGTAAGATCAGAGAGTGGCACACTGAAATACCTTGTGCATCCTTGTGAAAGAGGTCATGCTGGAAGCTTGGTGGCATAAAGACTACTTGCAGGCCTGGCTTTAGCTAATGTTGGTTGTGGCTAGTAGAGTTGGGCTGATGAACGCACCCTGCCACACACATACTCCACTACCACTCACAGACGTGGTCCAAAATTGACACCCTCTAAGCGCCAAGTGTGGGTAGATTTTTTGGCGAGTAAAATCTCATTACTGAAAGTGCAATATAACCTTTGCAAGTAAAAAGTCAATAAGAGTAATTTATCAATACATTCAGCACCTTAGAACTGATGACTATGTATTTTAAGGAGTGTTGGAGAGAGAGTGGGCAAAACTGAAGGATGGATTTATTCTAATAGCTCTTTTAATCACAGTTTATTTGATGATACAATTTACCACCCCGTGAAACATGTTATAATTGAGGCACAAACATAAAAAATTGTGTCTCCTATTCTCGATATGGCGATATGAAGAGGCCACTATATTGATAATCCTTTTCACTTGGCAGAGCATTATTATACTGTTTAACTTACTACCTAATATTTAAGACTGGACTAGCTGAGGTCATGTTGGTCCAGCTAGAGCCCAGTAAAGTCTGCACAGTCCCCAATTGTTGCTTAGTGCATACAGCAACTGTACTATCTGCCCTGAGCACTGACTCATGAACTGATGTCATATGCCCTCAGCCTAATGTACTAAAATTAAGTAAAACTACAAATGTTGCAAAAGCATCTTAGAGAAAAAGACACAACTGCTTAAACCTAAATAAGTTCACTAACTTAAATATGTATGTTGTTTTACTGCAATTCGTTTTTAAAAAATCCAAAATCCAGACCTTGACATTGTACCAAGAGGTTACATGGTCTAAAAGAAACAGAGGTTCTACCCTCAGAGTCTGGATCACCAGTTTCTGGACACAGATGATACCTGTCATCATGAGACACATTTCATTTAGCAAATATGTGGACTTATATGGGCTTCAGTAAAATAGGACTGGATTCTCCTTTGTCTTGTCTGCCCCACTTGGTAATTGAGGGAAACGAATACAGGTGCATCTTTACATAGACGTCTAGGGAGTGACGGTGTACATTATGTAAACAAGTGTTTGGAAGGTAAAAGGTTTGTGCATGCTCTCATCTTCACTGCACGCATATAATCTCTATTATATTCCTCCTTTTGTTGTGAAATGGTAGAGATTACAGGGCATTTGTCTGTATGTCTCTAGCTCTCTAGCCCTCCAACCATCCATCCAGCAAACATCTGTTCTGCTCCTGGCTCTACTTTGTGTTGTACCCTCCCAGGAGCCAGACAGCAGCATTTGTAAGGGTGTTTTGGCTTGTCCTCACTGGACAGGGTTAAGCCGCTGTGTAGCCTGTCTGGTTAACAGTCAGTGTCTCCGCTGTCTGTAGAGCGCAAGCCAGGCCTGGCAGGACCGCAGAGTAGTCAGCTGTGTTTGATCATCTGGTCAGACCTTGGCAATGCAGTTTCCCATTCACTTTTTCTTTATTTCTTGTAAATCACCTTAAGAAATGTGCTCTACCACTACTCACATTACTGCTCCTACTCCTTCTCCTATTACACTCCTACTGTTTCTATTATGTTTAAATTTAAAAAAAAAATCATATTTACTGATTCTGTGACGTTCAGTTAATAACTGGGATAAGAATGAGTACTTAAAAGAAATACTACTCATTATCTATAAATGCTACAAGGGTTGTGATCAACATTATAATCAGTGTAGGCCCATAAAATATCACATGCTATGAAACTTCCTTCCTCAAGTTTCTCCTCACCTTTATTTTGTATTTTATCCCTACAGACGTCAGACAGTAACCAGCACCCCCTGTTGGATCGAGCTACATCTCAACGGCCCCCTCCAGTGGTTGGATAAGGTGCTGACCCAGATGGGCTCACCGTCAGTACGCTGCTCAAGTATGTCCTAAATAAGGTTGTGCTGCTGCCTACGCAAATTCAAACTGACATTTCACAACATTTGACCAGTATGTCCTAAGGGAGACCAGCGTGCAGTCTTAAACTAACAACATTATGAAAAGAAAACGAAAACAAAGGAGGAAAAAAAGGATTACACAATGGACCTGAAGGGTGGAGAATGACATCACTGATGGACAAAAGTGAAATGTTAACAGTGACGCCAGAGTGGGCCTGGTCGTCTCAGGCTCTGTTGGATTAATGCTGACATTCCAGTAATCATGGACCCAATAATTGAAATCACCCTGCAATATCAAATTGACAAGAGGGTGACGTCATAACAGACCAGGCTACATTCATCTTTTTGATATTTGACTGAGGCTCTGATCCAGAAACACAAATCGGGACAGAGTTTTATTGTCCTGTTCATTGACACGGGAACGGCTGTTTGGGGGACTGAGCATGTGACCTGCTAGTTACAAGACAGTCTCTCCAACTATTAGTCCACCTTGCCGCTTCACTACCTACCTACCAGAGCACAACTTTGATTCAGCATCAAGATTTCCGTTTACACAAGGTTGACCAACAGTAGTACTGCCACTCCAGGCTCACGTTCAACCAAAGTCAGCTTCACGCCTGGACATGATTTTTTTTTTTCTTTTTTGGTTTTGGTGACCAAACTTCCATTTTTAACTAAGATTTCCACTTTTTCCTGCTTTTTCTTAATCAGTCCTGTGTTGTCGTAATCACTGACCTGACTACGCTGGACGGTCTACAGCTCGTAAAAGGGTGACCACTGGGAGACGGAGTTGATGTCTATAATTAATATTACATACTGCATCTTCACATGTTCACTTGCACACACGTATACTGTAACACAGACACACCTTTGCAGTTCAAACACCACTTAACTTGCTATTTTAACACCTTTGCTTTGACAGTAGGATGAATGATTTCCTCTGTGGTGTTTGATGTCAATTGGTCACCTTCAACCATGAGTATGCAGCGGGGCAGATGTTCGAGAGTTGACACAAAGAAGTATGTCTTTTGTTCTTAGTTAGCCACAGTTAACAGTCTGCCCCCTCTGGTTTTTGAGGCCCAACAATTGGCACTCTCTCTCTGTTTCCTCCCTGCACGCTCTTGCTCCCTCTCTCTTATGTTCCCTTCCTTAACTTTTTACAAAGATATCATCTTGCTTATGAAGGAGAGCTGGATGTTGGACTTGATGCCGGATTAGGACGCAGTTCAGGAGTCGAAGCCTCAATGTCGCCCCCTGCTGTCTAACAGACAAAAAGACCCATCGCTTATGTTTCATTGATGTAGACTTTGCTCAAGTCTCTTCATTATATGCTTGGACTAATGCACGGTTTTCCCATTATTGACATTTTATTGTTAGGAAGATGAAGATAAGAAGTCCTGCAGTGTGGGACTTTAAAAAAAGAAAAAGCTTCCATACTGTACTTGCACTGCCCCAAATTATGCACCCTTGCTACAAGAAAGTTGCCTTTGATGTAAAATACAGCAAGATATGCTTTGAAATGTACAGATAGGAATGTTGAAAAGCCCAATTTAAGTCAAGACAATTACCAAAAGTATAATAAATGTTCCCTATATAGATTTTTTCCTTATGTTGTTGAATTGGCTTATTGAAGAGCATCCATGAGATTTCTTGCCGTGATTTAAAAAGCCAGCTGATACCTACATCGGTATTTTAGAGTCCAAAACTTTTCAGCTCAAAGTGTTTAAGCTTTAAGTATTTGACAAGCTAGTTATACGACACAGCTACTATTTTCTTTACACATTCTTTTAGCTACCTTTTTGTATTTCCATGTATTTTTTCTATATGAATATATTTAAAATTGTCAAAAGCTTTCTTCCTTTTTATTAGAATTCAATATTTTTTTAGAATATGCCCTCTGTTTGAAATGATCACAGCTTGATGATGGTGATTTTTGAAGTATGTAGCATAGGATATAACATTTTCACTGAATTTACCACTGAAAACAAATTGTGCTTGCTTCATGACTGACAGGTGAAGTCACTGTAATTACCATCCTTTTTTCTTCAAAACCTAATTTGACTGCTAAACTAGTAAAAGTGACTGTTGAATTTTGGAATCTATCATCCGTTATAGCTGTTGATGAAGGTAGTTCACTGCCTTATTGTTACCAATTTTGCAGCTCTATGGGCGTGACCCAAATTATGATAGTGCTGTCCCAAAGACTGAATGTGTATTTACAGTATGTACACTGCAAATCCACTATGTCATAAAGCGGATTGCTGATGAAAAACCTAATTGCTCCAGTTTTTTAGCATTGAACTTTCTTGGCTTTAATTCTAATATTAAAACTTTCCAATTTCTTTTTGGGGTTTGGTTAGTTGCAAATTGTTAGTTATAAATCAAGATACTTGTTTAAAAGCATTGATTTTCAGTACGCCATGGTTATTAGAACATGAAGCTGTTTACATAACTAAAATTTTTTACTTTTTGGAGATATTAGGATTCAACCCAGCAGCTCAGCAATACAGTATTATTTTTCAGTATCAAAGCTGTTGGTGTTCATTTTAAATGCTCTGACTTTGGAAGGTGAATTTGTTGAATTCTGTCTTACTCTAGCAACATAGGACATTCCAGTAAGCTGTTTTAAAGCTGCTGCCAATTTCAGCCCTGCAGACATTTAATTCTCATGACTCCTTACGTATGAGTGTATGTGTTACATGCACACGATATTATCACCAAGTGTAGTCCTCACAAGTGTTACCGCAAAACAAGATCTTAAGTGGGACATGTAAATAAATGTAATTTGGACTATCTTGGCTCGTACTGTCACATTGCAGGGAGCTTGTTCTCTCTAAACAGGGACAAAAACCTGATAATGGTCTTACCTTGGTGCACAGTAATTCAGGTGTGCATGTAAACACACACATTTTCTGTGTGATTACTCACTACTTCAACATGTGGGGGTAAAGCATGTTTGAAAATTTGTCGTAGTACACCAAATGAAGGTTTAATGAAGGTTTAGTTTATCATACAATGGCTGAGGAAAGAAGTTCATAAATCCTGATGTTTAATTGTATACAGTATTGTCAGCATCCTGCATACACTTTATAATTCAAGATTAGCATTTGATACACACTTGATAGATGACATCCTCTTCTACAGAGTGACTGAACTAGAAGTTTTTGAAACAAAGGTTAAAAGCAAATGATGGTCTTGCAGTTTTTATGTTGATTTGACCATGGCAAATCATGAACTGTATGAAACCCTTCTTTCCATTTGTCACAACTTTTTTCCAGGTCAAATTTTTATAGTATCCACTTGTAACCAGACTGACACCAGCCAAATGCAGTGATGCCTGTCTGTTTGTATGCGTATTTACCTGTCCACCTGTCTGTCCTGTCTTTTTTGCTGGTCTGTCTTTATTTTCATCTCTTAGGGAAAAGGTTGACTGGACTTTGCTGAGGTCAGCACACATGCTAAAATATAATAGGTTATTGTATCATTGCTAACCAACATGTTTGTTCTATGCAGTGACACAAAATAGTTTGGACTGTACAGTATACCCAAAAACATTTCCCCATGAAGAAATATACACAGTATAGTTTCTGATGACTTGGCATGCTGTTTTATGCATGTTGCCAGGGTCCAGCAAAAGCCTTTGTATCTTTTTTTTTTTTCTTTAAATGAGTGCCACCTAACATTGTACCCCCCAAATCAAGCCAGACCATCTCACTTCCTGAGGAGTTTTGATGGAAGATGAAACCAATTGAGGTTTCATGTAGGCTACATTTACACATTTTGAGGGTCCACATTCCTATTTACAGATTACATATTGTATTTTTTTTTTCTTATTGTGATGACAATTGTGTATCTCCAAATAAGCCTCCTTCTAATGAGTTCCTACGAAGGTGGCTTTTTGGAGAAAGTGAAGCTTCTTCATGTCACTAGTGATGTTATTGTATAGTTGTACTTTTCTTTTGCCATACACGCTGTTCCTTTTTCTTGCCATCAACAGAGCGTATTCCATTAGACAACAAGCTGTTAGGATATCTGTCTTCTTCAAACACTGATGATGATCTTCATAGGCTTTCCAACTATTCTACATATACAGACAACTTCTTACAATGTACACTAATAAAGCTGTTTTAATTCAACTGAAAGCCGCATCTCTGTGTTACACATCTTTATCTACGTAAGCAGTGGTAACATTTGGGAAGTTTGCAAGTCTGGAAACGACAACCTTTTGTACTTCGAGCCATGACGAGCCATGTGAATGCCCGTCTACATCCTGTGTTGTGTAATGCATTTTGTTTTCTTGTCTCAGCAGCATGCATGCCCAAAGTCAAAGCCATTTATTATAAGAAAGCTGCAGGTAGGCCTACAGTATATATTTGGAAGCAGAACTCGTCTTTCAGACATTTTGAAATCTACCTTTCTCACATATCTGTCTTTTATTTATTTGCCACACTAATTTATATGGAACATTTTTTCATGCTCTTGTTTTCTTATTGGAAAATACAGCCATGTGTGCAAATGGAAAATTGGCTCTTTTCAATCTATTAATTTAGATTTTCTCCCCACTCAACGTACAACAACGACAAAAAACACCAATATATATTTCTCACAATATTCTAATTTAAATGTTCCCGTTAATGTTTTGTTTAATCTTGACAAATCTACCAATAGTGAGCGCGGGACGAAGAGGATAAGGAATTAAGTAACTAATAGCGAGCAGGCAGGGGGCGGGGCTTTGCTAACTAACATTTGGATGACGCTAGCTGGAAACCTTTGCTTAAAAATTTGACTGTCGACACTTGAAGTGTGAAAGAAGTGTCAGGTGTTCAAGCAAAGGCCTCAAGACACTTTTCATCTTCGGCCTTAAGACTTGGAGGGACACAAGAAAATGGCCGGCTGCTTGTTTCACAAGAGGTGAGTTCAAAAAAACAACCCACTGTTAGCCAACATTTTCATCCCCCTTTAGTCATTTAGTGTCCATAAACAACAGACATACACACACTGCTTTTCTAATATGAATACTAAATGCCTATACATATGCTTTTAACAGGTTAATAGCCTACACAAAACTGTATTTTCCAAAGCAGGCTTATGAGTATTTGCTATTACATGAAAGGTACAAACAGGCTTGGATGTCTTTATTAATTGTGATTGCGCACAGTGAAATCACTTACCTCGACTCCATTTTCTAATATAAACAGCATAAGGAAACAGGTTCTTTGATTCACAGTCTCAGAAATGTCTCTCAGTTTCTCTCTGGTGTAGAGATGCACAAATATAATCAAAATGTGCCTTATTTATTGGACTATATTAATTTAGCTGATGTAGCACATTAATCCTAATCAAATAAGCTGAATTTAATTTAGAAATGATCACCAGAGCTTATATTGTGTTTTAATACAAAAAGAAAGTCCCAATATATAGCGTTGAATATAATCTATACATCAAATTGATACATTCATTTAGCAGATGTAATTAGCTGTAATACATACAAAAAGCCGGTAGAGGGAGGCAGAGGCACATTAATGAAGACCTCTGCCTGAGAAGCTTCTATAGTTTACATGATTATTTATTTGTGAATGAGCTCTTTTAAGAAATGTGTTTTTATGAAGAACATACAGTAATTTTAAACCCACATGTCCGCCAACACAATTCATATTATAACATGTTTCTTATCTATGACACATCAGATTTCTCTGTGTGTTAAAAACATACCGTTCAACCCTCAGTGTACCACTCAAAAAACATTGTAAGAAGTGTAACATGTCTGTTTTTGGTCAGCGTCATCCCTCTACATTAATTGCTGTCCTGTTCTAAAGTTTATATTTGTTGTATCCATCTTTTTGTTAAAATGCATATCGCCCTTTTTGCATCAAGATCCTTCAGTTCTGATGCTTTTTGTGCACATTGTGAGACATCATAACCTGAATTTAAAGTCTGTTGATAAGGATCATCACAACCTGGAAGTAAGTTTTCAAGGTTACTTTTTTGGTTTAAAAAAAAAAAGAAGAAGCAAGAATCACATTTCAAAGCAGATTCGACAAAGACAAACAAATAGGAGTCTGATAAATCCAATCTTGCTGTAATTCCACCTCTAAGACTCTCAATTATGTTTTCATTTTCCCTCCAGTCACACACATACGCGCATAGATATTGGATCACAACCCTGAAAGAGTAATTGATAAAGAAGAAATAAATAAAACGTTACTTTCTCCATCTGAATAATTTAGATTTGTTTACTGTCATTGAGTGAAACCCCTCCCTTCTGTGGACGGTGCAGCAGGCCACTTAGTGAAATGACGGCCTTACTGTTAAACATCCGAGAGACATTAAAACACATTAAAAGCCTTTTTAGTTAAAGGTTTGTTGGATTTGGAACTGTCTCTGACGGTGAGGAGACTGTGTGTGTGCGTTTGTATGGCCTGACTGTACCTCAGGAACAAGCACATTAGTCGATTTCATTAGGATGTAAATGTACCAGATTCAGTAAAATGGCAAATTTTCATCTGCAGTCTGGACTGATTGATATGTTTATGTGTGTTATTCTGCTCATCTGTCTAGCCCTGCTCCTGCGTTTACATATTATAGGCTTTGTTTGTATGTCTGCGTACAAATTTTTGGCACCCACTGGGTCCTCCCATTTGCATTTGTGTGAGTGCGCATTTTGCCATGTGTGTGCAAAGTGTGTTTTTGCCTGCCAAAGTGAGTACTCTTTCTAAGTGACCCGCTTGTGCTCCATTACCAGAGCATCATTAAGCTGTTGTTGTTGATGCTCGCCCTCCTTCCTTATGGTTTGGCCTTGGATCTCATCCATTCCCCTGAGCCCTATTACAGTACAGAGCAGTAAGCATTTCCCAAACAAATTAATACCATATCCTGAGTGTACCTAAACTTTCTGGAAGTGTAATATAGACTGGTAATGGTGGCAGTCATTTTTATCTCTTGTGGTTGCAGAGCGGATTTCAGTTTATGTTTATGTTTCTGAATGGTTTATAGACACAAGCACGTTAATTCCTGTGACTGTGGCGTCTGCTTTATGGGCTGGATATCGATCAGACGCGCTGTAACCATGCTGTCTCGTGCAGTGGCTGCAAATGCAAAATGCTTTCCAATAACTATGAAAGTAATTCAGGTTGGTAAATTACACTCAGCAGCATATGCGTTGCAACAGTGAGCTTACACCAGCCTGTTTGTCTACAGTGTATTATGGATTTCATGTGAACATGAGGTTGGCTCGTCCAGGAGATATGGCAGGTTCAAATTTCTTTGCTTGTAAGCATCTGCTCCTGAAGAAGAGAATTTTTCTGTCAATATCATATCACATTAAGAGTAGATTATTGGAGTGTAATTATGGGCTTTCATTGGTTTTGTGTTAAAGGAACGACATTTCCCGAAGATACGTTCTTGGGATTGCTGTCTCCATTAGAAATTCAAACTTACACAGATACATAAATATTAGAGCTTTTCCTTTTACAAAGTTGTTCTGCTCATCTTAAATCACACATTTTAAGCAGCAGAGATTTAGAGACTTTTCCTGATTTGTAATCATGTCATGTTGATGGATCTATTGCTATCCACATCTCTATCTGCCTTTACATTACTATCTCTATATCATGGTCGAAAATCCTACCTGTCACACACTGGGAAGGATTTTAATAAACATGTTTAACTTTCCCTGTCTGCCATCTTCGATTCCTGGTGACATAGCAGCGTAGTTCCTGACATATGACCTGAGCACTGACCCCGGACTGTCATCTATCATTAACATGACTTTTGTTTCTGACGGTGTTTTTGTGCCATCTGACGTCCTGGGGTAAGGTTCCTCCCAGGGTTCCTTACATTTCACCTACCTGACCCCTCCGTTCTAAACCTTAGACACGATGCGTGTGTGTGTGTGTGTCTGCCTCTCTTTCTTGGACAAACCCTCTTTACTTCTTGGCTTTGGGTCTTAGAAAGGCACTTTGTATGTGTGTGTATGTGTGCATGTTTGGGGGCCATAGGACCTGAAGAGGGGTAATCATGTATAAGTTATGTCAACTAATTAAGACTGGGTCCTAACCTATGGCTGACCCCGAGGAAATAACAATGCACCATCTAAAAGCCTTTGTACGGGTGTACCTGCGGCCTCTTGGCCACACTAGAGTGTTGGATGTCCTGTGTGTGTGTGTGTTCTGGCTGGCTAGTAGTGCAGGGCTACCTTGATCTGGTAACTGGAGCACGAGGAGGGAAGAAACGAGAGAGCAAAGAGAAAAGGACAGCGGGAGAGTGAAGGAGAAAAGAGAAGGGGTGAAAGAAAGAAAGTGCCTCTTCAGTGAAAGAAAGTAAGAGAGGCAGAAGCCTAGCCCATGTAATTAGGCCTAAATGAGTTTTCCACTGACTCAGTGGGTTGAGGCGATGCAGCGCTGGGACAAAGATAGACTGGAGGTCAGGGAGTCATCGAGTCAGGGAGATGGGGCATTGCTGTAGTCTTATGAAGAGAGGGGGCGCAGTGAGGGATGCTGGAACTGTAGGCCTCTGGTCGAGGTTTTTCAGGAGAGATGCACTATACTGGTTTTATTACTGTTGTTGCTTTAGACCTTTGCAAAGAGAAGTTTTATGTGAGTAAAACCCCCATCTTACAGCTTCACTCTGTGGTGCTGCATTGGAGAAAATCTTCCAATGATTCTCTTAATTAAAGGCTCTGCACACCCATGGTGCACCCATACAAGTGATTTCCCATATAGTAGACTTCTTCTCAGGACAGTGTGGGTTATACTATGGCTTTTTTATTCAAAAATAAAATACAAAATAACTCTAAAATACAACTGGATTTCGCCTTGTGAAATTAGTAGGTAGGACAAGAAAAAACTAGCACGGGCAGGATTGTAAGCATTAACTGAGAAAGCATTTCCACAAGTTGAAAATTATACAGTTATATAAAACATTGGCGTTAATGTGCTGCTAAAAAAGTTTCCCCTGTTCTAAGAAAGCTTTCCCAAAGATTTGCTCCCAGACACACTAGCATTAGTGAAGTCGGCCAGTGATATTGACTGACAGGTCATGGCTGTCGGTTGCTGTTCCAGTTGATCCAAAAGGTATTGGATGGGGCTGAGGTCAGGGGAAGGTATTCAACACCAAATGCAGATTGTTTTCATTTCTTCTATGTTTAATATGTAGGGAATCCATAAAATGCCAAATATTTCATTGAGCAATTCAAAATATCTGCAGTGGGTCCATGAGTCCACAGCCAATGACATAACTGTTGAACTGTTGAAACCCAGTTTCATACTGTACAAGGGCTTTTTTTCTGAACACTCAGGGTGCAGGGACTGAAAAGCCAGTGGGTGTAAGAACAGTTGTGTACCTACACTCTGTGTGTGTATGCTTTTGTGTGTATTAATTATGGGTTATAAAGCAGATTAGTGCTCCGTTGCTAATGAGGTTTGTCTCACAATAGCTAAGAGCATAGAGTGTTGACATGAGTGCTATTGGGTTACACCAGTCAGTGTTAGATTTGGTGTCATTTCACTGTGACACAAGTCAGCTCCAGTCAAACTGACCGATATTAAGAGGTCAAAAGAGAGCCTAAAAAAGGAAGCCCTGCCCCCTTCATTTCCACAATTGCTCTTTCTTTCATTTGATAAAACACTTGCTAGGCAGAAAAAAACCCTTAATACCACGTGCAGTGCTGATTGCACACAGCTCTTTGGATTGGGAAAGATCAAGAAAGCACATCTGTCAAGCTAAAACAAGCCCATTTGTCCCCGTTTGCAAATCATGCTCCTGAGACTCCTCATGAAATGTTAAAGGACCGTAGGTGGCTTAGGCTCCGAAGTGTCACCGTAAAAGCCATTAAGTAAACCACAACGTGTCCACTTCAGCACCATTCAGCTGGTGACCACACAACACACTCCTGACTAACCAGCTGTCCCCAAACCTGGGGCACTAATGGACAAATTGCTCTGGCATTGAAAGAAAACAAAATACTGATTTAGTTTGAACTTCTCAAATTGATCTTAATCACATTTTTTTTATTCGTTAGGGTCACCTGCATTATCTCCAAAATGACCGAGCCAACCACAGGTCGTTAGGATCAACCAGCAGGAAGTGTGTTTGTGGTTGAAATGACACCATGACCAGTTTGTGACCTGCACTCAGGTTGGGTTCAAAAGGTCACTGCAGTGTTTGTTAGGGCGACGGGGCCACAGAAAAGGTCAATGGGCCACTGGGGAGGTGATACAGTAGTAGGTTTGTACATCATGTCAGCTCACCGTAGATTGCAAAGCTGAAAACAAAGACTTTTTGCATTATTTTTATCCAATTTTTGTCAGAGTTCTTCCAGCAGTTTAGCTTGCCATAGTAAAAGCACAGGTGTAACTAATAACAGTATGACATGTTAGTAAACCATGCCAGCCAGCAGGTACAGCACCAGGGCCATGGATCTGGGACACCTGAATGGACTGCTGCCTTTGTTAATGTTATTAATTACACCTGTGCTTTTTCTGTGCAGCAATGTCAAAATGTCTGCTGTGAGAAAGATGTATAGCACCGACTTGTGCAGTAATGCTCTTTTAGTGGTTATGCTATGCAGCCATAAATCAGCCTCCTTTATTATTGTTTAATGATACAGATTATGAATGCATTATTTTTTTTAGCCTTGCTAGTGGCGTGCCTTAAAGGATGGCAATGCTTACCTGTCGGTCAGTCCACCTCATTGGTCCAGACACAAAGATTTTTCAAGAGCTATTTGATGGATTGTGGTTACATTGTGTACTCACACTCATGGTGCGCAGAGGATGAATCCTACAGACTTTTTTTGTAATCTCCTGACTTTTCCTTTAGCACCAGCATGAGGTTGACAATTCTGGTTTTAAGTAAAATGTCTCAACAACTATTTGATGGATCAATTGATGAATTGTCATAATATTTAGCTTTGACTTTTCATGTACTACCATCAGATCAATGCTAATTAATGCAACACTTGATACTTGCAATGCTAATGCTTTTGCATTATCTGGGACACATGATCACTAGTCTTGACTGATTTTCCAATCAGTTGAAATCAGCATTTTAAAATTGTGACAAACAATTTTAGAGAAATTGTGACAAAATTGTGACTTTTGAGTAACATCAGAACTGGGTTGTGTGAAAGATGCCACACATACATTGGATGGAGAGTAAGTTGAAGATATTCATGGTAGTAAAATATAAATCAAATTGAGATTGTGGAAGTCAGTGACACTTCTTAAAGGTAGAGCAGTTTTCCTTTTCAATCTTTTACATGCATCCCTCTCCCCGAGTTTCGAAAGGTGAGGTGAAGATGTGAGTAGTTAGTTCTGTGATATACTGCAAAACGATGTGTGCATGTCACTTGTCTGTTCTTGTCCATCTGTGCGTGATACTGTTTTTTAATGTGCGAAAGCTACAATATGTTTTCTCATCTCATCTTAGCAATGAGATACTGTAGCGTGCTCACATGTACAAATATATATTCACACCTTTCCTTTCTTATCACACACACCTCCACCCCCCTATTATCCCTCCCATCCTTCCCCCTACATGTGCTACATGGCGGGGTGTGTGTGGGGTTATGAAAACAGTTAGGCTTAATAATTGATGTTCTGCATTTCAATCAATTTCACCACAGTGTTAGGCTAATTAAGGTTAGCTCCATCCTCCCAGGGGCTGTGTGTGTATGTGTATGTCTGTGTGTGCATGTGAGTGAAAGAGAGTGTGTTAGAGCCGGTATGTGTGTGTTTTCCTGCTCCTGAGGGCTCCACGCTCCATTTTATATCTCAGAATACATGGGAATTCTCTATTTCAGGAACAAGAGATGAGAGATAGTGTCTCTCTCTCTCTCTCTCTCTCTCTCTCTCTGTTCTCGCCCTTTTTCTTTCCACTCTCTCCCTCATTCTCTCTCTTGCTCGCTCGCTCTCTTCCTCCCCCCCTCTCTCTCCCCAGGCAGGATCCTAAATGCAATTAACACAGCCGCTTTACTGCCTGCTAATTATTAACACACACATGCATGCACACACCCACCTCACACACACGTACAGTACACACACACACACACAGAGCGGAAATGATTATTTTATGCTGGACTAATTTAAAGTTCATTGACGATTGTTTTAATTAATTAAATAAGAAAAGTACACACTTTAAAAAACGTCAGGCTGCCAGGCGGGCACTGCAGGCGTTTGCATATGAAGGTAATAATTATCCTCTGTGTGTGTGTGTGTGTGGGTGGGTGTGTGGGTGGGTGTGCGCGTGCATGTGTGTGCATGCAGTAGCTCACCTACAACATCGTTTCTGTGTGTGTATCTGTGTCTGTATGCATAGTTCACCCAGCCATACAACCTTAAGGTGTGTGTAAGTGTGTGTCTGCGTGTGTTAATGAGTCTTTAAACCCTCTCTGCCAGTATTTAACATTAAGAGGAATAACTAAAGAGTCCAATTAAGAAGCAGAGACTGCGTTATGTGCAGCAGATTTGTTTCTATTATTAAATAGTTATACGTGGGCCACGCTTCCCAGAGGAGGCTGGACTTCACCTACTGTAGATCAGTTTAATTTGTTTCTGCATCAGTGATAAATTTGGCCAAGTACAAATAGTTACACACACACACACATTTTGTTCAGAGGTGCAGGGTAACCTCTGCTCATGATCGCTTCCACACTTCGTTGCAATACACTGGTTTGGATATTCATCAAATCACATGGTTTTCAGGTGCCCAGTGACAGATGTGAACTCCTGGGTACATGTACTTTCTATGACAATTGCTCGCCTTCTATTTATGTGCCTCGTACATTTTATAGAGTATTGAAATGTTGGTGTTTCATCCATTTACTACAATCATATTTTCATATTTTATTCTGTTATTTTCGTTCTCTACTTTCGAGCTTTTGAGAGAGGCACACTTTGTCCTCAAGGGAAATATCAGACATTGTTGTTCAGTAGTGCTCAGATAGGCCTTTTTTCCAGAGAAATTTTGATATGTCACAGTAGGAAAAGAGCAGTGTAAATAATAAAACTGATGGTGGCTCAGTGTCACACAAGTAATGGAACTGAGCCACTGTTAAGAAAAATGAATTTCAGCTTTTCCTGCTTTGACAAGTCAGAATGTGTGCTGTGAAAAAGGCCTATTGTTCCAGTCTGGAGACAGATTGATTTGTAATTATGGAGACAAAAACCTGTATGATAGATGAGTTTGTGTGTATTCTGTATGTTGCCCGTTCTGTCCAGTGGTGTTTACAGCATCTGAGAGTGAGCTTTGTATGAGTGAAACAAGACTATAATGTGACTTCATATAACTTTTACTGGCCCCCGGGCCACCAGGCTATCTTCATTGTTAGACCCTAAATACCTGCAGTATTAATGATAATTAGAAATAATAAAGATTGTTGAATGTTAAGTAAAATCAGAGCAGTGTTCATCAACTGTAGTGTGATTTCAGAAGCCTAGAATGTCAGCTCTGGCTATCAGCTTGATTTATATCTTGGTTAAACTTTACATAAATGAAAACAAAGATTATATCATCAGTAGGTGTCCAAGGGTAATAGGCATAGGCATGAAGCATAATGATGTTATTGTTTTAGCATTTTTTAACTATATAAACACTATAAATCACAGTAGGTGTGTGCTTTGAATAAAAATATATTCCCCCCAATTTTTTTATAAGCTAAATTCATAATGCGTTAATCATTTGCATACTGTGCTTACAACAGCATCGGCTTACAAAGTTAGAGTTGAACCTGCTCCCTTTGATTCTCTTCCTTTTTCTTCATCTCCTTTAGTTCCACATCTTTCTGGACAACATTTGTAGTAACTACAATGCAGGTGAAGTGGACATGGAGACACACTGAACAAAGAGACATACTCTGAGGTAAGACAAGAGATGTGAAATGATTGGATGTGTGCTGTGAAGAACTGATCTAGTGTTGTTCTTGTGTTTGAAGAGGACAGAACCCATGTGTGTCCTTGAGTAGGCCGGACACCAGGTGTGTTTGTTTAATGATGTCAAAGGAATAGGAAATAAGGAGAACCGAACAAAGGAGATAGAAAGACTGTAATCTAACTAAAAGATGAAAGAAAGCCAATGAAGAGTCATATGCACATGTGTGTGCTTGCGTTTGGTGGACTCAGGTGTTAAAGTACACTTGCATTACACTCAGAAGTTGTCAGCCACAAGGCCGGAGACACAGAGCCACCGTCCTCCCACCTCCTGACCTCCCCTCTTCAGCTCATGTCATTTCATGCTCTTTCATTAGCTCCTCCTGTCTTATTCATTTCCCCATGTTCCCTTTTGCAGCCCACTTTGCCTATTTGATGTATTCACTGAATGTAATTAGAATAAATTATGTGGCTACTTTTTTATCACTCAGAGATTATGGGGGAAACATTTCACCTTATTGAAAACACAGCCACTGTTTTCTTACTCCTGTGTATAAATGGACAGTTACATTTTGTCATTCATGTCAGCTGTGGCAACAAAAGGGGTTTGGTGTCAGGGAAAACATTTAGATATAGCATGTGATGGGATTTTTGTCTTAGCAATATTTATGAGAAATGAAAAGCAATTAAGACAGACAACAACATAAACATATGTTTCTGTCAAGGAAACAGAATGTTTTGAAATGTGCCCCAGTTTAATATGTGGAGCTGTATATATTTGTCATCGGGCCGTCCTGGTTGGTGTCGTTGTCTAGTGTCCCGTAAGCCCGTATGGGCTGGGTGCCATATGGTGCAGGACACTTAACTAAACAAATCAATCAATTATAGGAGAAATTGGATGTTTCTAGAACAGCTGCCGTGTTTTTCAATTATAGAAATAAGAGGCACAGACCAATGACAGGCCAAACTACTGATGACTTCTTGGCTGATCCAATTGCATGCAAAGTAATTTTGGTCAATGCCAACTATTAGATGTTTTTATGAAGTTTTAATTAATCGTTCCACCTGAATGTAACATGTTCACAGTGCCTCTGTGGGGACAGAACATTGTCAGTCTGTTACTGCTTTTCATACCACTTATTTCTATTATTGTTGAACAATCTTATTCAGATATTTGGGTTAATAAACGAAGGTGCTACTCAAGGGCATTTCTAATTAATGACATTGACATGTAGATTTTTCAAAACAATGATTCTCACATTGATGGCTTTGTGCAAGTGCTGTCTGTTTTAGTTCTATGTTCTGGTCTCTGTTCTGTCTGCCATAACTCTGCATTCGGGTACACCTCACCTGCCAACCACTCCCACCTAATCATCTCACCTGTGCACCTAGCTGTTTTCCATTACCAATCAGGACTCTGTATAAGCCACTCCACTGCACTCTCACTTGGCTGGATTGTTTTTCTGCCATGTTCACGTGTGTTCATGTGTGACTGTTGGTTTAACCATCTGGATTTATTCTCTGTTGCCTGCCTTATTTTGGATCTGCCTGAATCAAGGTAGCTAAGCTTTCTGTTCCTGTTCCTCCTTTGAATTCGTGGGTTTCTGTCTGTGTGTCCCTGTGTGTTGCAACCCCCCCCCCCCCCAAAAAAAAAAAAACGTCTGCTGTTACACTGTAACACTCCTCCCACAAGGGGTATAAAATACACATAGAAAATATAATGACAGACCATAAATATTATAAGAAGCCATCATAGGAAAGATGTCATGAATTTCTTAATGTAGACACATTAGGCTGTCAACTGAATTGAAATTGCTTTATTAATTTAACTGAAGGCTTAGTGTAGGCTTTGCACTGAGCAGCTGTATTATGTAAGAGCAAAGGTTTATCTTATCCTATCTTATCTTACTCTATTTCGACTCTTTTGTATTTGTCTTTCACTGGTAAGTCATGGAAAGTATAACTGGCTCTTTCACAGTTTCGCAGCTTTCACACATCTGGATCTTTATAGTGAGGTGGAGTTTTGCATATCTCCTGCTCTTTCGTGACAGTGCTCAGATTTTTGTGTGTGGATTTGAATGCTTTTTCACTGTGGGAATATTTATTCATAAACCTTTTAAAGCAAGTTCTCTTTATGCCAGGAATGCATGACAACATCAAAGCATTATCCCAATGCACTGAGATTTTTGTGTACCTCCTTTATGAAACAAGTTACATTTGTCATTTTTGCCTTTAACTGCTTCATTGTTATGCCAGCAGTTATATCAAATGTGTGATTTTACATTAGATATTTGCAGCGGGAGCAGTCACACACACCTCTTGAATGTCTTTGCTGCAACAGTCATGGAGAATAATTCACCCTTGATAGTGAGGTCAGAGCTGCCCTGGGATTGAAATGTTGTTTTTAGGACAACTGTTGGACTCTTGTGGAATTGTTACAATGCACGTGCGTATATTTGATTTGTTTGGTTTTATTGTCTTCAATGCTGCAAGTGGTGAAAAGCTTTGTTCATGCAAACATCCTGCAGGCTTATGTAGCCTCAGGTTTCATAATGAGTTCATATTATTTTGGTTCTGTGATCTCCAACATGCATATACACTCACTCTCCAGTTTATTAGGGCCAATCTGGCTAAAATTAATGTGACCTAATGCAACAGCCCTATCATTAATCCTACCTTTACTAAGATTAAACTGTTGAGAGCTGTTTTAGAGGAATCTTTTGTCCAACCAGTCTATATTGGTCAGGGTTGGCCAGATGTTAACAACCTTCAATATATCTCTGACCATACAGTTGAATCATCACTTAAAACAGTAGCAACCTGAACATTAAAACCTTTATTGGAACCTTTATCACAGGACTGTTGTATTACGGTGCATTCACCCTGAAGTAAGGCAGGATTTTGTCATACTAAACTGTGTGACCAATGTAAACTAAACTTAATTTGACAAAATTAACCAATGATGAACAACAAATTGCGTTGGAATATTAATATTGGCATTACACCCACCCCTGATTTTAGTGTGATTTGAATATAGTTCACACTAAATAACAATAATCACTTATAGACAATTTTTTTCTTGTGTATTTTGTTTTTTTAATTTTGGAAATGTGCCTGATTTACCTTTTACCATTTCCATTTTTCAAAATTTGCATTAGTATACATGGCAAGCTTCTGTTTTCAGTTTTCTCTTTCTTTCTAATTTCTTTCTCTGTTACTCTCCCTACTGCTGTTTATTTCCCCTCCATCTGTTTTTACCATTTCCCTCTCATCATCTCTCCATTTCACCTTGCCCTTTATGGAAACTACTATATTTCCTATTAATTCACCTCTTATTTCCTCATTTTGGCTGTCACTAAACACAGAGGCGCTGCAGCAGGGCAGCAGGAAGACATGGGGTCCGGGGGTGGGGGTAAGACCTCAGGCCCGAGGGCACACAGCCATATTGTGAGGTTTTTTGTTCCTCTGTTATTCTCCTCTAGCCTGACCACCTTTTGTGGGGATGTGTGTGCGTTCGAATGAATGCATGAATATGTGAAAGTGTCACATATGGGGGTGTATTTGTGCACATGCTTGTGCGCATTTGTGTGAGTGAATGAATGTGTGTGGCTGTGTGTGAGTGTTTGAGTGTGTGTGTGTGCGTGAATGGAGGCCCCTGGCCAGGCCATACGTTATTGATGCTCCCGCCTCGGGGTACGTCGGGGGAAATGGATGCATGCGTGTGTGTGGAAGTGTGCTTGTGCACGTTTGTGTGTGTGTGTGTGTACAGGGGGGTCACGTTGTGTCATCAAACGGCGGCTGGTGAAAGATGGCCAGCACTGATATGATCAGTCATCTGTTGATCAAGATGTACTGCTCCCGCCTCGTCGCAGTTTCTCTCTTTGAATTTCACTGTTAACTTGCTCTCTCTCACTTCTCTGTCTCTCTTTCTCTCTTTCTCACTCTTTGTCTCTTTCTCTGTCTTTGTCTCCCTCCCCATGCCTCCCTTTATTTGTCTTTAAATTTAACTCTTTGCGTTCTGTTTTTTCAGCATTTATTCAAAGGTGCTATTAGGAAAGAGATAATGCTTGTGTAAGCTAATGGTAGATTAAGAATAATAGAAAATGCAAAAGTAAGAAGGTAATGAAACATTGTAACAATATGAAAGATGCTTCTAATCCACTCCTTCTTTTCACACTCATTCTGCTTAATGTTCCTCAGCTGCTTCTTTCTTTTCCCTTTGTTTTTCTGTCTGCTATCACCATGTTATAAAAAGTCCATCTGCTTATGTAGTATTTTCTCCCTTTGCCTCTCCATCCTTTCTTTCATATGTTTCACTCTCTGTGCATTTCTCTGCTTTTTGATCCCTCTGTCACTCACTGTAACACAGTCTGGGCATTGTCTCATGTGTCTGATGTGACTTTGTGGCTTGACAGTATTGATATCCATGTGTGTTGCATGAGTCTTTATACTCTGCATCCCCCCCCCCCCCCCCTTACGTCGCTCAATATTGTTCTCCTCTGTCGTCTCTCTCCTCTCGTGCCTCTGTCTCTTTCACCCCGGTCTTTCTCTTCCTTTCATTAAAGTGTCATGTTACACGTTACACGCACGCACAGACAGACACACAGCCAGGAAACACACAATCACATGTACATCCTCAGTAACTCACGCAGATGTTCAAATGCGCATACGCATGGTCAGACATTCAGACACAGATACAAACAGTACAAGAGGGAGACACACACAAGCACACGCACACACACACTGCGGTAAGTAGGTAATGTGCTTTAGAACCAGTGGTTAACTGTAAAACACCAGTCTAAAGTGCTCTGCTCTGCGGTGAATAGCTAATGGGCTTCAGAGAGTTTGGTTTTTTAACCTTAAGGCGCTGTTGTTTTCTGTGGTTAAAAGATAATGGGGTTTTACTGTGTGGTTAAGACCTGCGTGTGTGTGTGCCAGCAGTGATTTCATTTGAAATGCAGAAATTAAAAACTTACATGCTGATAATGGGTTGTGAATAAAAACATGCACAAAGTGAATTATAACCTGAAAATCAAGTCTTTAAAATGTCACGTTTGTTACTGCATCTCTTTGAGTTGCTCATACACTGTTTTAAGTCTGCTTTTCAATCAGTGTGTTTTAAATGTTCCTTTTGCCAAACTGACAAGTGTCTGATCACCTCTGTATTGATACTGTCAGCACTTTTTAATTGAATGTGCTTAACTGCTTTTTGATCAAGAATTTGTCACATTTCCAAAAAAAAAAAAAAATGAATTCTGACATTCTGCAAGTGTTTTTGTGCTCGTGTAACTATTATAGGTATTAATCATATTAGATGTGAGTGCTCATATGCATATATTTACACTTATTACTGTGTGTGTATGTGTGTGTGTGTGTGTGTTTGTGTGTGTGTGTGTGTGTGTGTGTGTGTGTGTGTATGTGTGTGTGTGTGTGTGTGTGTGTGTGTGTGTGTGTGTGTGTGTGTGTGTGTGTGTGTGTATGGAGTATATACTGGCACATCTATGCATATGTCTTCTTAAATCACTCACCATTGTCTTGGTGTTATTTTCTGTGGCAAAGCGATAATGTCTTTACAATGTGTGGTTAGAGTCGAGACCGGCACAGTTCAGCGTGCACCGACCCCAGCTGATACATAATGTAACACCGCTGACCACACTGATGTATTAGTGGACTAAATGAGTGTATTAATGGTGCTCGATGCAGGGAGGGAGGGAGGGAGGCACTAAGAGGCCTGAAAAGTGCTTTAAATGAAGGTGTGGAACAGCTGCGATAGCGTTAGTTTCTGAATTTCTGCACTTGTGAGGGCCAAAGGTGAAGAAAGATCAGGGAATTCATCACAACACCAAATCAAACTCTGCATTCAATTCTTGTAGTATATTGGTTTACATGATATGGTTATGGGATTGACAGAAAACAAACGCAGAATTGGAATCATTTTGTTGACTATTTTACCATTTGACATTTTTCAAATCATCAACTATTACTTGGCATTGTGTTGAGGTGACATAACTCAGATTAGTTACACTTTACACTAATGGAGCGATCCAAAAGTCATCAAGTGTTGCCTTGGTCTTTGCTGAGTTGCATGATGCATGGGGAGCTGGTTTGAGTGTGTATTGCATGTGCTTGCATATTTGTGTGTGTGTGTGTGTGTGTGTGTATCAGAATCAGAATGGCCTTTATTGTCATTATACAGGATGTACAACAAGATTGGAGAGCTTCTCCTTCAGTGCAATAGTCAAGTTAAAAAGTATACAAAAATGTATAAGTAAAAAAGACAGTTTAACAAGTTAAAGATAGGCTTAAAATATACAAGATATATATACAGATGAGATGCATCTGTGTGTGTGTGTGCTTCTGTTATCCTGACATGTCTGTCTGCTTCATGTCATTGTATTTGTCCCCTAGACGAGTAACATTATCTACAACTCTATTTCGTCTTCCATTTCCCTCCCTCACTTTCTTGCTTCCTCACTTCCTTCGCCCTCCCTCCTTACTTTCCCTCCTCCCCAAGTTTCTAACATTCATCCATCCTTCATCCCCTTCTCTCTTTAGCCCTCCCTTAGTTTTTCAGCGTCTGGCCCGAGTTGTAAACAACTGTCATATCTGGCCTTCTTAAATAGCCTTCACAGTTGCACCAGTGTACACACACACACACACACACACACACACACACACACACACACACACACACACACACAGCAAGCATATCTCATGAATGTTTCAGAGGGAGGGCTGAATATCAGCTAGCTATACCCCATACCTAGTCCTCACTTATTTACATCCGGCTGCCCCTGCGCCACTGAAACCTCAACAGCAGCATCAATGATTCATCAGCCAATGTTTTAGCAAAATGCATGCCTCTTCTGTCGATACTGAGGAGGAGTGAAATGATGGGAGGAAGGAAAGAACGTGAGGAGACGTGACGAGGAAGAAGAAGGGAGAGGGAAGAAAGGAACAAGACTGAAAGAAGTGAGGGAGGAGGGAAAAAAGGAGAATAAGGGAAGCATGAAACAGGCAGAAGAGAGAACATTAAAGGAAAGATGGTGAGGAGAAAAATAGAGCAAAAGTAGTACAATAGTGAGAAATTAAGAAAATGCTGATAAGAGGAGAAAAGTGCAAAGAAAATGGAAAAAAGATGGAGAGTAACAGGCAGGTAAGTGGAGGAAGTGGATAAGGAGAGATAATGAAGGGAAAGAAAGGATGGGCTGAGAAAATCTGGACAAAGGAAGAAAAGGAAACAGTAGAAGAAGAGAGGAATGAGGAAGAAGAAGGGAGGGGGACTGACAGGAGAGGAAGAGAGGAGATGACAAAAAGGGAGGAGATGAGCAAAGAGGAGATACCGATGCATCCTTCTCTTCCTCCCACCTCCTTTTCTGTTCCTCTGTTTTTCTTTTTTCTTTCCAGTGTCTAACACTCGATCCCTCTTTTACGGATGAAACATGGTCTTTTTTATCTTATTTTGGTCAGAAATCAATGACATTCTGCAGACCCATACAGACACAGGAGTCCGATATGTCTTTTACTCTTTAGATTTCAGTAGAATATGACCCCACTTCCCTCCCTGGGGCTTCATAGGAGTTCAGACATTTACACATTGATTTAAAAAAAATGCACCTGCGTTTTCAGATTGCGGCATTTGTGGTTTTGTGGTGTACAGTTACATAAGACACAGAGAGTCTGAACAGGAAGGCCTTTGCTAGTGCAGCATGTAGGAAAACACAGTGAGCATTTGTCTTTGATTATATCTCTACTCCTTCCTCTTTTTATTTTGAATCCATTGTTCAGGAACAAGTGGTATTAGTTACCAATAATGAGACTGATTTAAGAAGAGAGGTGCAAACTTTAAAAAAAAAAAACAGTTTTCAAACAGCAGAGATTTCAAGACTTTTGTGGATGGTCTTACCTCGTTACTGTATTCTTAATGAAATGCATTCAGTTAATGTTAGATAGTACTATGATGCATGCCAGATATTACTGCTAACTGAATTACAATTTTTGAATTTCAACATGAAGTCAATTTGCAATATTGTAAAATATGAGTGTTTGCTTTTAGTAATAAGAAACCTTCTTCATTTGAAAATTAAATTACCTTAAAACACTTTCCTAACCGGTATCACATTAACAAGATTTAATAACCTTTGTTTATGAAAACATGATCATGATGATTTCATTTTTTTTTTACTAAATTACAATTTTCTTGTAATTACTAATATTTTTTTTGGTTTATTTTCTGATTTAAAATAATCAACTTGATGTTCAAAGCAACATGTTCCACTGTTTTGGATTATCTGACTATGCATGCAGTCATTTATTTATTCTATTGTGGTCTATTAATAATTACGTCATGTATTCAAATTTTGATAAATAGCGAATAGCCATCAGGATAAGTTGTTTTATCTTTAATTGTATATATATATATTTATTTTTTTTTATTGGGAAATATTTTCTGGCAATGCACAAACCTGCAGTTGCATGTGAAACATGTAAACACATTGACTGGTTTGTGAGCAAATGGCAGGATTCTCAGCTGTAAGACAAAAAGCAAAGAAAACACAGAGAAGAAACAGAAGAAGGCAAAGGGGTAGTTGGCCTTGACTTTGAGGCAGAGTTGTTTCAGGGTAACAAGGACGAGACACTGCTGCTGTGTTTCTCCCTCTCCCTCTCTCTTTCTCCGTCTCTCTTTTTCTGTCATTTGGCGCCCAGGGTGAAATTATGATAATAAGAGAAAGGAAAAGCTATTACTGTGGCTGCTCTCTCATTATGTAAATGATATTAAACAGGCCCTCTGTGTGTGCTATGTGTGTGTTCCTGGTGTGTACGCAAGCCTGAGCGGTTGAGCAGCCAGGTGCACGTGCAGGCCTACATGTTTGTGCTCGCCATCGTGTTTGTGTCTGTGTGTGTGTGTGTGTGTGTGTGTGTGTGTGCATGTGCTAGTTATTTGGCTGTTTGTGCATGTTTAAAATGTCTTTCTCCAAATGTGTGTGTGTGTATGTATGTGTGTCCTGGGGCTATGGGTGCTAATCTCCACACAGTGATTACAAGGTGTCAAACTCCCCCACATTGATTATGACATGTTAATTACACGCAGTGCTTCCACCTGCTCTGATGACACAGTGCACACATTAAAAGGTGTACTGTGTCTGTGAGTTTGTGTGTGCGCAATCGTGCACGCGTGACATCATTGCGCATTTGACAGAGGAACTGCACATGCCAGCGCGAGTGTGGCACGTCTGAGTTTGTGTGTGTATGTGTGTTTGAATGTTTGTAAAGTTGCTTTCCTATGTGAATTTCCCCACTGCGGGACAATTAAAGGAATATCTTATCTTCAGGAATATCTTATCTTAGGAAGCCTCATTTTAGAATATATTTGTATCACTGATAATTATGACATTTAAGTGATAACATTTTAAACCCACTGACAGTTTTACTTTTTGTTGAGTAAAAGTTCCAAGTCGAGTGAGTGTTTTTTATGAATTTTAAATTTTATTGAACTTTCTGAAGTAAAGGAGAAAAATGTGTAACTCCACGATGGCAGCCCTTTTGCCAGTTAAATTGTTATTAAGCAAACAGGAATTCTAATAGATAATACAGCAACATAAAAAAAAGCATATAGGTAATAATGTCCAAACAGCTCTTGAACTTGTTTATTTCATATTTGACAACCACTATCACATCATCGAGCCAGTGATAAAATGCAGAATCGCAATGATAATCAATAGTCATTGTTTCACCTGATTTCACATACAGTAAATTGCCTCGAAGCAAATCACACAGGGAGCTATTCTGAGAAACTAATTACAATATTCTTTATGTGATTATGAAATTTACTGACAAATATTGACAATCTGCTAAACCTCCTAACTCTTGCCATGTCTGCCTGTCCTCTCTCACTTTCAATGTCTTTTTATACACATGCTTGATTGCATGTGCACTTTAATATGTTGCTGCTCTGGTGTGTGTGTGTGTGTGTGTGTGTGTGTGTGTGTGTGTGTGTGTGTGTGTGTGTGTGTGTGTGTGTTTGCTTGGTGGTCTGTCCTGCTCTACTCCATTGCTTGTTTATATGCTTCATACCACAGGTCCTCAGGGGTTTATAAATATTGATCGTTACAAAGGATGGATAGATGCTTGATAGCCTGTCCAGGCCCTGGGAATACACACACACATACACACACACACACTTCTAAATCCCTCTTTCCGTGTAGCCTCAGCCCAATACAATCTCACTCTAATGCGTTACTTTGATTCAGAAAACAAAAGCAGTATTTTTAAATGACAATGCATGAAGTACCTGGATGAAGTCTTTTTGTGTTGCTTTGTTAGTATTCCTACAGTATCTCAACACTGAAAACACACCAAAATAAGGCATTTTTCCATTTCATATATGTAGCTGTTCTTCCAGTGTTCAGGACTGAGCTCAAAGTCTCTTGCAGGACTCAAACCTGTGATATACATTTTACGTGACTTTGTCCATGTGGTGGAAATTTCTTTGCACTTCATTTTGCTGTATTTCAAATTTAGCTCACTGAAAGCAGAGAGTCCATGGCTGTGCAAATTCCTTTGGTCAGTCAGAGGTCACGGTGTAACCTCAAAAGGAGAAGCCAGAAGAGACTGTTTTTGCATGCCAATCAGAAATGGGACTTCATATCAGACAACTTGATATATTGTGGACCAGGTGTTGCAGAAGAAGAACTCGACACACATCTATCTGCTGCATGTTTTTGTTGCTTGGTTGGTGTGTCCTCTTGCAAAAGAAATAAAAGCCAGGCTTCTTTAGATATAAAGGGAGAACTCTGAAGAGTTGCTTTGCAAAATGAGATACCCCGCATTTAAAAATGGTGATGATTTGAACTTGAATAATTATCAACTGTGACCACAGAGCTTGCCAATCTAATGATCAGGTTTCAGCAGAATCATATTGTTGTGGTGTGCCCCAATGGCCTCAGGGTTTGAGGTGCCAGTCATGATCCAAAATTTTCCCAGTTTGACTCTGGTCGTGGACCTTTGTTGCATCTCATTATGCCTTATATAGAATAAAGAAACGTGCTATTTTGGACAAGCCTTTTTAAAACTTTACAGAAAGTAGTTATTGAAGTTTTTGTTGTACACTTTTAAAGAACTTGGTTTAATTTTCAGACAGTGTTTGCACTGTTATATGTTAGGTGCTGAGTGTTTAGGAATTATGCCTCAGTTCCTGTTTGCATATCTCCAACTTCAGGTATGAATCATGGCAGACATTTTTATTTTTATTTTATATATCTGGAGCTTTCCTGCAGCAACAGTTCTGAGCGCCATAAGAAGTTTTTTATTAATGGTAGTGAATGGTTGATGATGCTATATTTGTGTGAGCAGAGCAGTGTATGATGTTGGTTGCTTTGATGTGGCTCATTCAAGTTTTCATTCTCGTCAGACAGAATCAATGTAGTGCATGGGTGATGCCGTGTGCATACTCCTGAAGGTGTGTTGTGTTTGGCTTCTGGTTCACATGGTCCATCTGAGCTCTTAAGCATATAGTATGTTGTGAATCAGAGTGGTTCCATTAACAATGTGGAGCTTTGTTGCAACAGTACATGGTCAAATAATAGGTCAGCGCTTCTTTTACAAAGCAAAAACATGCTGCTCTGAACTTTTTCTTAACCTGCATTTGGAAGACACAGAAGTCTGAGAAAGTGCAGCACTTGAGATGAATCACATTTTACATTTCTGATGAGAATTTTACATTCATGTGCTGGTGAGAGAATATGACAACTAAGACTTGAAGGTTTTCACCCACAGCTGCGGCTTTGCAGATCGGAAAAGACCCTCCAGTAAATCTGAAGATCAAAGCTTTGAACAAAGTGTTTTATTTCATCAAAAGATCCATTAAGTTGAAGGTTACATCAGCACTCACAAGATTTAATTAAAATATTTTTGAATTTTCAGTAGCCAGAACAAGTGCTTTTGTGAATGCAACTATTTCTATGATCTCATTTTTTTTTGGATCACTCGACAGCAAACATCCAATATTTTTTTAATAGAATTTTGGAAACTCCTCACTTTACCATTTTTACGTAACCGAAGAGTCCAAAGCACATGACGAAGACCTCTGTAGATGTAATTTTATGTTCTGTACGTGGATGGTGCTGCATATGTTCAAAGCCTTGGAGAGAGCGACAGGATGGCCCCTCAGAGCTTACAATAGATTGAAATGATTGGATTGAGGCTTGGCTAAAAGTGCAGCAAGACCACTTGAAGAGGCCGGGTGTCTGAACCGGAATAATGAGACAGCGAGATCAGACGCTGTTTTACCACGATCCCATCTGCACTGCTAGATACTTCTGAACACTCCATGAACCATCTTTCTTACACACCTTTTTAAAAAAAAAAGGTTTGCCGTGTGAGGGAAAGAATGAAAGAGGGAACAATGAGATGGACAGATAAGACGAGCTGTATTTCCCGGTATACAACTTGTAAACACTCTACAGTTCCCACACACTTCCTCCATACATATTAATTATCCTGTGTGTCCATTTGACCTGAGCCTTCGATGCTACATCAGTGATCTGCTGCAATTTATATATTTTAAACACTGCAAAGTTCATTGATACTTTTGCAGACAATAGTTAGGTGTATGTTGTGGTTGATATGCTGATAATTGCTTTCTTGAACTTGCTTGATATTGTGTTGACTGTGAGCAATCTCCACCACATAGGAAGCTGACCAACTGCAGTTCTTGCAGCGTGCACATGGTGGCTATGAGTAGCCCTGATGTGGATTGACATTTTTGATTAGGTGCATGTTTTTGTGTGTGGTGTTAAAGAACTTGTCTGCCCTGCACCTTTGGGTTGAAGAGAAATGCCACTAGTGAGCCAGGTCTCATCACCCAACATCAGTGCTCAACCTGAATGGGAGCAAAGCCCTGCAGCCATGTTTCAAACCCTGAGACTTTTAGAGCAGGCTAATACACTGAATTTTGCAGAGATGTTTATTACATATGGGTGCAATGTTTGGATATCCACATACATTTTCCCATGTGGTGTACATCTTTGTATGTGCACATAAGGCAGAGAGAGAAAAAAAAATCTGCATGCAATCTGTGTGTGTGCGTGTGTGTGTGTGTGTGAGTTTGTGTGTGTGCCCAGCTCATCTCTCAGGTTGTGTGTTAGTATCTAATTCCCAGTGACAGATAACTGGTCGGAGCAGCACTGTGTCAGCTCTGTTTAGCCAGGACAGGCCTCCTGGAAATTAGACTTAACTCATAACCACAGACGCCAATTGTCCCCCTACACACACACAATTGCAAACACACACATGACCACATCTTTTTGGAGACAATTCGCCATGTGAATGGATATAGATATGGATAAACCGCAGTACACAAACTAATGTGGACATGCACATACAAATGCATACACATGTAGGTATTATACAGAAACACTTACAGTAAGGACATACAACTCTTATACACATCCCTTGACAAACACACAGACACACACACACACTGTTCCAGAAAACAACTTATTCAGTACCTGTCACCTCTGCTTAATAAATAAGAATCTGGTTTTGTCTGTGTGTGTGTTTGTGTGTGTGTGTGTGGGAGGAGATGTTTAAAGTGTGTGTTCATTTGTGTGTGTGTGTGTTTGCGAGAGAGAAATCGAGATGGGGGTGAGCGGAGGAGCGTAGCTGTCTAGATTAACCATCTAGTCGGTGTGGTCAGGCCCCTTAATGAAAACCAATAGAGATTCACTCTGCTTTAATGAACAACACACACACCTCACAGCCTCAATTTACACCTGCAATAAGGCCCTGTCACTCACCCTGCATCGTGTGTGTGTGACTGAGGAAGGGAGGAACAGAGTGGGCAGAGGGCCTTTCTCTCTTTTTTCTGTCCGCCTCTAGTTTTCTTTATCTATCTTTTTTGTATCCATCTTCTCCTCTGTCTGTTTCTTCCCTTCTCGTTTTTTTCTACTTCCACTTCTCTCCGTAAGAGGTGGTGAGTATTCATGTGTGTGTGGTGTGTGTTTGTGTGTGAACCTCACAGAGTCAATCTGGTAGGTGACACCCCTGATCTGGCTTCTATAACCAGTAAGCAACCCTGGCAATCAGAAGCCACCAAATTAATTACCACGTGTGTGTGTGTGTGTGTGTCATTGAGCTTGAGAGGTTACACACACACACACACACACACACACACACACACACACACACACACACACACACACACACACATACACTGACTTGACTGTACCACATCAAGTGTAAACAGTGAGACAACTGACTTGCTCTCTATCTCTTCTTTGTCTCTCTATCATCTCTTTCTATTCCCACTTCCTTCTTTCTGTCTGATCATTTTTCCTGTTTCAGAATTTATGCTGACAAAAATGTTGGCAGGGTCATTGTGGATGGGCCTCTGTTAAATGAGGATTCCTTTAATTGCCATTACTTTACCATGAACTTGTCTGGAGAGTCTGGCATGTTATCAAACATGGTTTACGTTTTCGGTGGCAGGCTTCTTTGTCCAAGTGTGAACAAAGTGACATGCCAAATTGTCACTTGTGTTCATTAGGATGGAAATTGCACAGATAAATAAACCATCTAGCAGTTTCTTTTGTTTCCATTTTTCTATGATGCCAAAATGTGATATACAGCTTTTTCTTGCCCAACTTTATGACTGAGTGATTGGACTGAAGTAAAATAATTAATGAGGCATGCAGCATCCTTCTGCCATTTTGTTATAGTATGCTATGAAACATAAAGCCTCTTTACCAAGAAAACAATTACTCAAACATTCATCTAAAACCTCTGATCTTGTAGGAGTTCAACTTAGATTTAAACTCTGAGCTCTGGCTATAATGCAAAAGATCAAAATCTGAGCTCATGTTAATAATCAAATAACATTTTTGTGGTGTCTTTGTCTTGTAGTACACTCTTTTTATGTGCACATGTTTGTGTGTCTGTTTCTGTGTGTGTGAACTCAAACCATTCCTTGATTGAATGAGTTGAATGTGTTTGGCTGCACCGGGTCAAAATAAGGCTTGAGAGGCAAAAGCCTCTTTGAATTGAATTGGCAGTCAAGACCTCACCAGATGTTGCTTATTAGATGATCAGATTGATGCCAAAGAGCAGCACAATCGTGTATTTGTAGTAGTATACTGCAAATCTGCCTGCAGGGCTTTAAATGCTGTTCAACCTTTTTAATTTATTGGGGAGTGTCAATTGACTCAAATTTGTTTTTTTGGTTTTAAAAGTTAGCAAACAGATATTTAAAATTCTTAATAATAACATATAAAGAAGGTGGAGATTATATCATAATTTATGACAAAAAAAGAAGGTGCAATAGAGGTCAGATTGCTCAGTATAGCCAAACAGAACACAAGTCAATTTGCTACATGCAACATGTTAATTATGCCTTTTGTTGGCAAATGTGTTGTTTAAACTAAAAAAACTGTGTGCACAGGAAGGTATTCAGATCCAACGGGTAGCGAGAGGTGAGTGTTACCTTTGTCGGTAAGCTGAGGTAAAATAACGGTAACAGGTCACAGTGTGTTATCTGAACAGGTATTTGACCTGTCTGACCTGACTGTGTTACGACTAGACTGGCAACATGATCTCAGCCTGACCGGGGCCGAGCGCTGTGACTGACTAATTCAACAGCTAGACTCTCAAGGCTAGATAGGCTGCTTCCTCTGCATGTGTGTGCGTGTGTGTGTAAGTGTGCAGGGGTTACAAAGTTAGACAGGCATATGAAGCTTTACTTTTCCACCATGGTTTGTCGTGGACTCAAACTGAGCTGTGTGGGGAAAACATGGTTGAGTGTTTTTGAATGGAGAGATTTACTGGACATCACTTGGAGGGAAAGAGTAAATACAGATACAGGAGAGAGTTTGAGTGGCACTAATGAGCTTGAAATGTGACTACAACACTATCTCTCCCTCAGTATCACTTTTATACAAACAATTAACACACACACAAACAATACTGCCCTTGCTGTAGTTTGGCAGATAGAGTACTACTAGAGTTCTCATTCTAATGTTACCTGAAGTTCAGCCACTATCACTGTTACATATGTGCAACTACTAGTAATCCCACTACTACCACTACTACAGCTTGTACTTGTACCACTTCTAATGTCCTGTTGCTGCTGAAACAACTAATAAGATTAGTATTTATTACAGCTGTGACTGAATCCCACTACCACCACTATAACTCTTAACTACTGCTACTAGTACTACTAAGGTAGGCTGAAATCTATGCAGTACTTTTACCATTTGAATTATAACTTTCATCACTGCAGTAAATCTCTTATTCAGTGTTTCTGTCTATGATAGATTCCTATATGTGTTGTTTTCAGACATGAGCCAGATTCTAGAAAATCCATAAAACAGGACATATTAAAAAGAGGTTAAAATGATGAATGTGTGAAATAAATACATTCAAAGACTCTAGTATCTCTAATTTCTTCAAGGCTCTATTTAGTTCTCTTGATCAGATTAATCTTAGATGTCATCTTAGTTTGGGTTACAGCAACAACACACACGCACACGTCTGACTTTCACTTGCTTCTCAGGTACGTGGCCAGACAGGTGAAACACACACCAGAAAACACATCACCCGAGCTACCTCAGGTACACACTATTCCCTTCCACTCTGCTACCTTACCTTCACACAGTGTAACCTTTCTTAATAATTACCTCAGCTTACACAGACACATTGAGAGCTCGGATGACGATCACCTGTGCGCTGATGCACGTATAACATCACAGGCCGGTATCATCATCTGCGTCTTTTATGATCAAATTTCTAAAATGGAAGCAGGATGAAAAAAGAAAAAAACGAAGGGAAGTCCATTAGTGATTTGCGAAAAGACGCTGTTTAGTTTCTGTAATATCCATTCATAACTCTAACAAGCATTTAGTCCCATGCTGTGGCAGTCGCCTGCAGAATAAAAACAAGCGACAGAAATTCAAAATGTCAAGGTGTCCCATTTTAACAACTCTGGCACATTTATTGTGACATACCCACTAGGAAATGCAACTAATGCCATCAAGGTCTAATTATGAGCCAGCTCTGACTGCGCTCCGGGCGTCATCAATCATACTCTGCGCTGATACTGTCTCTGCCCATATAAACGCTTGTAATCATGCTCTGTCTCATGTGCCATTTGTCATCCTCTCTGGCTGGCTGGGTTTGTACTAATCACTACTATTACAACCATATCAGTACACCTAAGCAGCCCCTAAAGGACTCATCCTAGATTGGCTCATTGTTTTTGTTTTTTTTTTTACTGACATTTTTATCCTCAAATATGTGGATTTTCTGAAAGACGCAGATCTACACCCTGATTCAACCAGATCCATTAGGAATTGTTTGTTCTAAAATTTGATTTTCACCTCACCATAGTATATTTTTGGTCTGGTTTTCATGTTTATTTATAAGTAATAGTATAACTAGTATAAATACATATGTATATTCCCAGTTTTTAGCGCAGCAAGACCTCATTATTATTTTCTATTATAATCTTTCAGAAACGCATTAGCTGGTAAGGATTAGGTGTCCATCAATTTTAATATAAAATCTAAATATAACTTGGTTAAATGAAAAATAAATATCTATATGTTATACTATATGTCTTGGCAAGGCAAGTCAGATTATGAAATTCCGAGTTCTGGTAGATTCCTCAGCATCTGCCATTAGGTTATCAAAGGTGAGCACAAGCTGACAAACAGCCTGTTTCAGGGCTGAAGATAGAAAAATTGCTTAAAATTACTCCACATACTAGGAGTCAGAAAACAACCAAAAGCAGCACCTACACAGAGGATGATGGAGGGTGGGAATAGAGTGAGTGAAGAAGAGGCCTGTAGGCCTCAGAGGCTAAACGCTGCTTTCAAACTGTCCTTTGTGTTCTTGTTTTTTTTTTCATTCTACCTTCTACAATGTGTACATCTCCTATTCCCCCTCTTTTCTTTCTTCCTTCTTCTTCCTCCTCGAACCTCTGTTTCTCACCGTCTCCCTCTGCCTTCCTCATCCAACCTCCTCTTTTCTTTCACGGTTCCCAGACGCCTCAGGCAGGTCCCTTGGTCTGATGGCTCCCAGCAGGAGGGGAGGACTCAGGATGCAGGACTACTGGGAGCACACAGAATGCTAAACAATAAGATGCTGTAGTCACAGGACTGCTCTGGATAATAGAGTCCACATTCAAACATTTCAATTACAAAAACAGGATTTTTATTTGAAGAGATTTTTAACCTCAGCCATTAAAAAAAGACAAAATCCGTCCCATCAGTCATGATTATATTTATAAGTTGAGTAGAAGAGAATGTGCATTTTATACATACATTTTCACCTTTGGTGTAGTTATTGCTCTAACACAGTGGATAGCAGACATACATATTCAAAACTAGTATGATTTTTGCTTCTCTTTACCTTTTAATAAGAAACCAATGTTATACTCTACGGCAGGCAAAATAAATGCCTTCAGCCAGTTTGTCACATTTGGAAGAAAAACGTGATGTCGGTGTAAAAAACTTTCATGACAATTCGTCCAAAGTACCAGTGCAGTAATGAAAAAACAAACACCATATAAGCAGCATAAGTGCACTGATTGCCAGTGTGTATTCATTATACATAGCTTTTTGACTGATCTACTAGAACGATGTGTGCCTATACCATTTATTGTTATTGCTGGTGTTCTTGGCACCGAAAGCTCTGCGCTCATTGTAAATCACTCAGTTTTTCCACTGGTTTGCGAACATCAGCGGCAGTAAATGACTGAAATATAAAATGAACACTTTGCGTGTTTATCTCATCCCCTCAGTCCCGAGCCTTCACTGCATTGTAAAGTAATAAAGCAGTGCTCAGTTTTCACAGAGAGCTAGTAATTATGGGAGCGCTGTGATGAGAAGGTTTTCTCTAGATAGACTAGATTGGCCATTCATTACCAGCCCTACGCACACGCACACACACACACACACACACACACACACACACACACACACACACACACACACACACACACACACACACACACACACACCAGCTGCAGAGAGACAATGGAGTGCAGGCTGATTCAATCTGGGCTTGTACTTACAGACAACAATGAGATAATCAAGTAGAGCATTACACTGCGCAGTGCTAGGGCTAGGTGTGTGTGTGTGTGTGTGTTTGTGTGTCCCTGTCTCATAGCTGCATGTTCTTTTTTTATGTACAAATTACACAAGCCATGCCATTCTGTTCAGCATTCTCTCATCATATAGTCTATTTCTGCCTGTTTCCCTGTGTTAGATGAACTTATTAGTGTGCAGGATACAAACACACAGGGAGAAGAAGAAGAAGAAAAAAAGAAAATCTCTGCCTGTTTCTGTTTCACAGTCAGTGCTCTGTGCAACAAACTCTGCTTTACATCTCTGTGGGGAAAGCAAGTTAAAGAAAATATCTGGAGTGGAAGAGAGAGGAGAGTGGAGAGAGAGTACAGAAGCGTTAAGGGACCAAAGAAGGATGTAGGAGAAAGGAGAAGAAAAGTGATGCAGGTGGAAAATGGGAAAAGGGGAGAGAAAAGGCCCGTAATTTATAGTTGTCAGACGAGCTGAATTTACCATAGGAGGGACGCTGTCTCTATTCCTTTATACCCTCTTCTTCTCACCAGTACTTGGTGCCTCTCTGCTTCTCAATTGATATGTGCTTGATTCCCAACAACCCCCTCCGGCGCCCGCTGGGGAGCCTTTTTAGATTTTACGCTTGGATATATCTGTTTAACTCCCCGTTTACCCCTCTGACAACACCACCAGACACACACACACACACACACACACACACACACACACACACACATACACACACTCAGATGTGCTGAGCTGCCGGCGGAGAGTGTGAGGGAGAGGGATGCTACCCCACGGTCCTCTGGGAATTGGATATAATACAATACAATAAAAGAAAGACAGAGGAGAGTAGGGGAGATGTTTTTATTGTGGCGTAAGACACCCCTCATCAATGTGTGTATATATATCTGGCTGATGTGTGTGGATGCCGCTGAGTGGATGGAGCACAGACACAGTGGGACTCATTTATCAGTTTGCTGAGGAAAAGCCAGGCCTAAAAAAAAACATAAAACTTACTTTGAGAGCATGTGGAAAATGGGGAGAAGATGGGTAACTTATGGATGAAACTTCTCTTTTCCTGCTCATCTTTTCAACATGAACACATCTAGTTCTTCCTCAAGTATCTCAAACAATGTAATAATAAGCTTGATCTATTCATGTCTTCTAATAGTTTGCTCTGCTGTGTTCTGATCCTTTACATAAGCTCATTTATTCATGAGTGTCCTGAGGTGTGTGTGTATGTGTGTGTGTGTGTGTGTGTGTGTGTGTGTCAGGGGTGGTGTTATGCTAATGAGTCTATGGATGGTTAACACAGTGCCGCTGGGGAGGAGGAGGGGTGGTACAGCGACATGACCGTGACTGACAGCGAGCAGCGTGACCGATAAATGGATCGAGCTTATCCACGCTTATACACTTCCGATTGTTGTTTTCAAAATTAGTGAGGCAAACAGTAACGGCAATGAACAACGACACGGGAGCGAGGACAGCAAAAGGGGCCACGTAGTATAAAATCAAAGCCAGTCTTAGGTAGACTGTAAAAACTCGATAGTTAAGGTGCGTATTCATGGGACCTACAAAGAAAAATGGAATAGAAGATGAATCCATAAAACGTAAAAGGCCATTAGAATTAAATGGCAGTCTTAAAAACACCTGTTCACTAATGTGCTTTTAAAAAGAGATTTGGAACATTAAAGTACTTTTGTGAGTCTAAAGACACTTGGCAGCATTTTTATTTGTGTGTGTGTTAGTGCCCTTCTTCTTCTGTCTCCACTTTCATTACTGCATTTTCCACATCCTTCACTAATGCTTCTTCTGCATCTTTTTTTTCCTCCTACCTTCACTCTTTCCTTCATGCTTTTTCCCAATCTGTCGGCCCTTGTTCATCCATTTATTCCTCAGCACTATCCTTGCTATTTTATTGGCTTGTTTGAGTCTTTTTTCTCTTGTCTTCTTCTTTCTTCCCATCTCACTTTCTTCCTTCCTCGCGGCTTCTTATAAGACCCATACACAGCTCTAAATTGTTTTACAATTCATGTGGTTAATTAAAGATATAATGCTAAAATTACTCACATTAATTAATCAATTAAATGTTACAGCATTATTTAATACATTAATTTTTGTAGTCTACTTAAGTTATACAGAAATACCTTCTATCACCCAGAAGCAAACAAATAGATACGTAACTAGATAGATGTCAGACCTAATTTATCTATAATACCTTTTATTCTCCTGAAGCAGGCGTGACCGTCAGAACATATCTATCGATCCCCCTCGCCTCTCTCATCCTCGCCCTGTCTCTCCTCTCCTCCCCTCTCTTGAACCCTTGACCACGACCTCTAAAGATCAGAGATCAAGGTTTGGGGTCAGCTCGGTGACACTGACGAGTCGCGAGACCCGCCCGCCTCTTTTTCTCCGTTTAAGCAGGTGGAAAGAATGTGATTGTGGTGTTAGATTGATTGTTGTTGCATGCCAGAGGCCCGCTCTCTGTGTGTGTATGTGTGTGTGTGTGCAACAACAATGCATTTCAATAGGTCTAATGTGAAAGCTGTCAATACTGCTGATCCAAACCACAACGCTTCATAGGAGGTTATTGCCCTTTGGCTGGTAGACGGTGTGTGTCTTTTGTGTGTGTGCAGATGTGTGCATGTGAACCTCTGTGTGTATGGATATGTTATATGCTGGTGTGTGTGTGTATTAATTGACAGATGTTGGCTCTTACACAGCAGCCAGAGGGAAGTAAAGGAACCATGCATTGATTGGTTCAGTCATGATTGTCAGCTGTCTCCTGTTACATATATTCTCATATTGTTCTGCATTTATTGCTTCTTGGGGTTTTTTCTTCTCTGTTTAAGTATTTTTGTTTTACATCTTTTCTGTTTTGTTACACTTAAAATGTGTTCAGTATTCATGGCGACAGAAGAAAATTGTCCACCTGTGAGAAATGTTAATATTTCAGATGGCTCTCTGAAGGCTGGAAAGTTTAGCCTCTAAACTTTCCTGATGTAAATGTAGATGAATAGTAATTTATTCTCAATCATGTATTCTGAGCGTCAGCTTATTTGTTTTTGTCCACAGTTTAGGTTAGATGTGATTTTCAAGAGCGATTTATTTAATGTTTGTGTCATTACTTCACCCCAGTTGTGTTGTTAGCTTGATAAATTGTCCTTGTTGTCGGACGGTAATGCAAGGTTTCATATTCACTCTTTGATTGAGAAAATCAGCTCTTTATATATTACACATGGGATATTACACAATTATTAGTGGGCGATAGCACTCTGGTGGTTGTATGTTGTTGTGTGTACGTGTGTTGGCATGCATGTGAACATGTCCACAGTCATTTCTGTAGCATGTGTGCATGTGTTGTGAAATTAGGTGTTATTGAGCTCCTCTGACTGTAGTGTCCCTGTGGTGCCTCTCCTCACTGCTGGAGATCAGACGGCACAACAATGCTCACACACACAAAAAACACATGTGCATGCACAGACACAGACACAAACACACACAAGTCCCTGTGGTGATTATCAGATCCCCTCAGATCCTCTCAAAGCCTCAGACTGAAGTGGAATTCACTTTGCTTTTTATTTACTGGCTATGGAAGGTCTGACGGCAGGCACATAAAGAGACTTAACACACACACACACAGACTGAGACTCACACAGCGAAAAATAATATTTCCCAACCTGTCATATTCTAATTGATTATCACAATTTTGGCTTCTTTAAAATTAGAAAGCAATTGATAGTTTTGGGTAATCTGACTCTTTCGACAGTCAATGTTTTCAAGGTATTTCAAGTGTCAATATGCAGAAATTGAACAATTACTGAAAGAGTTTTTGCTTCCATCCTTCTACCCAGCAACATTTTCCAGCTCTTCCGAGGGGATCCCAAGGCGTTCCCGGGCCAGGTGAGATACATAGTCCCTCCACGCACTCCGGGTGTACCCCAGGGTCTCTTCTGCACTGGACATGCTTGAAAACCAGCATACAGGTACACAAGTAATCATAAATACAACTTTACATACATACATACTTGTACACATACTTATATAAAAGTATACATACATACAAGTGTACACACACACACACACACACACAGTCTGTCTATGTGCTGTCACAGTGAAATCACATGGCAACTCTAACACATAAACCTCTCTGAAAACATGAAGTCACAATTGACAAAATACATGTTGTTCTGATCATATCTTATATAAGCACATGCCTTTTCCTTGTACATTGATGTGCTGTATGAATACTGAGAAATGTAGGTGTGTGTTTCTGCATATGCGCTTTTAAACCTGTAAAACAGTTGGATCTAAATGACATTACTTCTGTGTGTGTGTGCACTTGCTCATGTGTCTGCAGTGCAATGTGTCTCTAAGTGATCATATTTGTCTTCTGAATGTTGCTGAATGTAAACCAGGTCTATCTGATTCCCCACAGACAGGCAGGTATGGAGATATTATGGGATTTGTGCAGGTTCAGTCTCCCCCTCCCTCCTCTCTCTCTCTCTCTCTCTGTGTGTCGGGATATTATGGAGATCAGAGGCAGGCTGGGAGCCTCCGAGGCTATTAGCTCATCTGTATTGTATTGAGACGAGGGTATGTACACATCTGCTGATGACACCAGAGAATTGAGCAATATGTGTGTGCGTTTGATCTCAGACACACCCTTATTTGTGTGTGCATGTATGCTTGCTTGTCTGACTCCAATATCATTATAATTTGACAACTAGGTTCTTGCAGGCAAATTGCTCAGCTGTGGTAAAACAACTGATAAAAATATATACATGCACCTAATATATACAGAACACACTTTTTTTTCTCTCTTGCAGAAGCAAGCTTCGATCTATCAAGGGAGTTATTGCTATCAAAATGTAAAATATTTGAATATTTGAATCGTGCAATGAACAACAAATACGCCAAGTGCAACATGAAGTGGTGTAAAATGGGGAAATATTGCTCAAATCACTCCATCTGTGCCCAAGTCTGATACTGCTCATTTTGCATACAGGCCTCTTTTGTATTTGATCATATCAGCGCATCCTTGCACCTGTGAGAATTAGTAGTGAAATCGTCTTCTGACACTTCATTACATTTTTTTTTCCTTTATCAAGAAATTGGCTCTGTTCAAATGTCTGGCGAGATAAATTGAGTGGCTTGTTTGAAAGCCTTCTTCAAATGCATTTTTCCCAAATACAGTGCCTCTTGATCAGCCTGTTTTTCTGTTGCATTAGCATGAGCTGCATTGCACCAGGGGTGATTTTTTTTGTCTCCTTCTTTCTCTCTCTCTTTCTTTCTTTCTCGCCTATCTCTCTCTCTCTCTCTCTACGTCGACCCAGTGGATCTGGGTCAATTGATGAATACAAATGTCACCTAATGTCCCATCAACTAGACAAAAAAAGTGACAAAGAGAGAGTGAGAGAGAAGGTGATGGAATAAAACGAAAAGAATCCCGCTTCTCCTTTTTTCTGCCGACGTCCGCAGCTTTTAACCTGCTTTGATTGATACGGCATCAGAAGTTACTCGATTAAACAGCGTTTCACACTGCATAGATTCCTACTTAAAAGTCTCAAGACCTCTAAATTATTTATTGATGTCTGTTCCAATCTACATCTGGCTAAGGAGGACTGGTGCTCTGTGCGTGAGTGTGTGTGTGTGTGTGTGGGTGGAGGAGAAGGATTGAGGGGGGGCTGGTGCTTCCGCAGCGCCTAGAGGAACTTGTTTTCCATGTGCACTTGTTCACCTGCCCGTCTTCTCTAATGGGGCTCAGCAGGGAGGGATGAATAGGCCTGAAAGTGGCAACGCAGCGGTGAAATTGCATCGCAGCAGCTCAGCGTGCACGGGCCTCGGCTCTCTCAAGTAAAATCCCACTGCTGCCTTTTCTTTTTCAACTCCCGCTCTCACCTATAGGAGAAACGAGGAAAGCATGTGCAAACACACGTACAGTAATTCACAGACGAGCAAAGTATCGGGTAAGGAAGAGAGGAAACACACATACACTCACATGAGTGATTGCGTAAAGCGCAGAGCCGAGTAAGTGAGAAGATATTGAGTAATATCCTTGACAAGCAGCTCAAGAATCTTTTTAAAGTTCAGCAGGAAAAGCAAAGCAGGTTCTTATTGTGTTTCTCTCTTTCCCTGGAGTGCACCGTGTTAGTGGATGGGGAAATACACAAATCTGATTTAAGACAAAGCTATTTGGGGGCATTTAAGTCTCCCAGTGTCCCAAAGATGAAAGGTTCAATAGTTAAGTATTTGGTGGAAGAAGTGGTGGGGTGATTGAAATTTTGTGAAATGAGTTTTATTTCTTTTAGGCCCAAAACACAGCGGACATGGAGTGCTAACACAGCAGCATTCTGCTTTGGGGTCCGTGTTAAGTGAGGCAGCGGTGAACAGCACTTGAAATGTATTTCCTCACTGCACCGCTAATTTGAATTTGCAAAAGTACACCACAAAAATAAGGCCTTTTCAGACCAAACTGTTCCAGGGACTTTGTGAGAGGAGCTGCTTAGTGCGGAGGTCCCCTGAAGGTTGTTTTTCTGTTTGCATTTGCACAGCCAATAGGAACGCTGAAGTAATGTTAGCCAGCTTCTGCGTAAGACAGAATTGCATTGTAAGGTCGTACCTCACAGTCGGTCCATTCGTCTGTGCTTTATCCTTTTTTTTTTTTTTTTTTTAGGGCGCTACAGTTATAAGGTCTTATTCATACGGCTAACATTTTACACGGGTTAATAATTCTGGTGCTGCAAGGTGAGTTCTTAGAACGATGAAAAAGTTACTCTGGTCTGACAGCGCCTTTACATGATAGATGGCTTTCATTGACTCTTGTCTTGTCTTCCCAGAAGCACATATATAATCAGTTGAAAAATCAGTGTCTTTAATGTAGATGTGATGAGACAGCAACCATCACTTTCTTTTTGAAAAGTGTATCTATTCTTAATTTAAAATTTATTATAATTTATAATTTAAAAAAACACATTAGCAGGTGGTCCCCTTTAAAACGGAGCTAAGCTTACAAGTGATGTAGTGCTTTGACTAAATTCTTTTTGTTTAGCACTATGTGTCCATCGTCTTAAAATGAAAACATCATGCTTTGTTTGTGTCACATATGCATCATTTGAAAGCAGAGGCATTAATACAGTGAAACATAAAGTCTGACACTGAAACAAATGTATATTTTTTATAGTTTTACTGGCCATTGGGCAATCTATTCTGGACATTGCATGGAGTGGATCTGGCTGTAATTTTATAGAAGCTTCACCATTTGAATAATGTGAGTTTGCCAAACTGTAGCCAACAAGGTGATATCACAAGTGCTGAAACAGCAAATTGTTATTTTTGCATATTGTATCAAAAATTTTGATACATCCTCTGTTGATAGACCAATCAATCAACTAAATGTTTAAATCTGATTGTTGTTTTCTGCGAGAATGGAGAAGAAGAAAACCTCTGCAGATGAGACAGAGGACATGTATCGCTCGTGCATGCATCCCACGCTTGTAACCATGCACGTGCACACATTCATACCTGCACCCATCAGTCTGCAAACTCTTAATGCGAGTGTGAAGGCGCGTTTGAGTGAATCATAGGCGGGATCGAAACATCACCGCGACCTTGAGGGCTGAAACATTGGATGGAGGTCTCTGCTGTTGGTTGGATGAAGTTAGAGGAAAAGTAGTGAGTTCATTTACTTTGTGTTGTGCAGAGAGCTGGAAGAGAAGGGGGGGGGGCTTTAGCTCTGGAGGCTGGGCCATGTTTCTCCCTCCACTGTTTATTGAGGGCCTGTCTCAGGGGCCAGGTATTGATTTCTGCCTGGATGAGATGGGATAGCCCTGGAAGACTCAGTGACGGATGGATGAGGAGGAACGCAGGGATAAGTGGAGGAGTGTAGCTCTTGTCCCAGTACGGAGGCTGCCTCAGTCGTCTAGAAATGTTAACTTTGCCTTGACCCCCACTTATTGGTTCCTGTTTAGAATAAATATTGAAAAAAATATCGCGGACTGTGATCTATTTTATTTTTTCGAAAAACAGTTTCTAGTTAAAAAAACAAAAGTGACTCTAGTGAATTTCATGTAACCTATTAAGCAAGCATATGTGTTTATTCATTTTAGGGCTAATTTTTATTTTATCACTTTTTTATATCAGATTTTGTCCTTTCAGTATCGTTCTTCATTAAGAATTGAATTTCAATGTATGCTTTTGCTTTTTGAATTTATATTTTAAAGCACATTATTAAGAGTCAGTGCCACTCAGAAGTACAAGGATGATGAGTGCCTTGCTCAAGGGCAAACTGATTCTGTGAGTCTGTTTCTTTCACTTGTCTGGATAGAGCAAGTCACACAGACAGGAAACTGAATATGGTTGTAAAAATGACAGAGAAATGGAGTTTTAAATGTCCAGCTGAATACAGTGTAGTGCAAATGGAGAATAGTGTCAATGCAAATTGCCAGTTTACTATAAACATGTGACCAGTTATGTAACTTCTTCTAGCGTTTGAGATTCAGTTCATGATGAGTGAATTCATTTTTAAGGACCAGCCGTCAGCCATAAGCGATAATCTGGAACAAACTGTAACTTACTGTAACAGCTGTGAATTAGCTGGCGCTGTCAGGAAACAGCTGTGAACTCATTTAACAACTCCTGACAAGGTGCCCTTGAGCAAAAATGTTTAACTCACTAGAAGTGGAAGTGCTCAGTAGTCAAGAGGAGGAGAGACTGTGGACAGCTTCCCAAATGTGAATGAGTGGAAATGGATTAGCTTTAAAAAATGCTCAGCAGATCCTTTTCAGTATAAACACGAAGCTTAACAAATTGATACGTAAACAGACGTCTTTCTTATATTTCTGAGCCCTTATTTCTCTCTGACTTCCATCCTCCTTTAGATGCACAGCCTGTGAGGTTGTGTCCAACTCAGACTCCGTGTTTCATTTCAGCTCGACACAAATTACACTCTTTTTTGGGCCTTGTATCACAAACACACAGTCTTGACTTTATCAAGGTTGTATAGTTGATCGTTCCCTGGTTAAGTGCCCAGTGAAATTCGCGAAGCACACACACACACACAAGCATACACAAAAACCGCACACACCCACGCCTCGCAGGCCCTCTGTCAACTTAACGGCTACCGATCAATGGCAGGAGGTCAGCCCGGTGATAGAGAAGCTCGGAGCTGCATGTGTGCAGTCTGTGTTCGTTGGCGCGCTTTCACGTGTCTGTGTGAGTGTTTATTCGTGTGCATGCGTGTCCGTCTGATAGAGAGCGGGGCTTAGGACCGCCGACCGATCGAGGAGGGGTGGAAAAAGTGTCCAAGATTCATTTTTTCTCATCTGGTACAGAGGGAGAGGAGGGGAGGCCGGTGCGTTATTTTTCTTGGCTTTAGCCCTCACGGCTCTAAGTGGGTATTGATCAGGTGCCTTAATGCAAACCTGTCAAATTAATTTTGCAGGGAGAGAAGGCTGTGACTGCTGCGAGATTGCTTCAGCATGGAAGGAGGGGTGAGGGGGGGGGGGGGGCGGTTGGATGGATGGATAGAGGGATGGATGGAGAGGGTAAAGAGATGTTAGAGGTGGGGAGCCTATGAATTTTAATCATCATCTAAATAGGAAGCTGGCATTCCTGCCTTTCTCCATTCTTCTTTTTTCTGTTTTCTTCCCCGTGTGCTTACTTCTACATCAGTCTCTTTTTTTCCACACCCGGACTTCCCAACACACAACTAAGTGTGTGAGACAGTTGTTTGGATGCTATATGTGCCTTTAAGCAGCCCAGAAAAAGAGGAGGAATTGGAGAGAGGTGGTGTAAACATCCACATCTGGATTTTATGGACTACCATGAAAACTATTTCATCTTTACTCTATATGCCTTTGGTCTGCTGTATTTTATTGACCATGTATATGCTGGTTGGTTTATTGGTCAACCATGTTGCTGATAATTAGATAATTATAGGCACAACTGTGTTGCAGTTTAATCCCCCTTTTTATCCTGTTTATCCCAGTTATTCTTGTAATAGTGAGGAAGTGAACACAGAAAGACAACCGTACACACACAGATACTCGACATGAAGTGACTGAGATTAACAGTGTTTGTCAAAGAAATTCAAGTGCCAATTCAAAGCAGATATTTTGACCAGTCGTACTAAAGCACATGTGCTAATAGCAACATTAACAATGTCTGCTGTAAGTGTGAAGTGTCACATTATCAGCACCTTGGAACTGAAGCTGCTAAATGACGCTTGGCTAACATTCATTTCATTATTCACACTTGTTTTTTTCCTATTGTTACGTGTCAGAATGTTCTCTGTACAAAGGTGTATGGTGTCAACTTTGTCTGCTTTATGCTCCTTTAAGTGCTAGGCCAACAGTATGTTATAGTCACCCTAAAAGACAAATAAGCGATAGCACAGATGTGCTCTAGGAGCTTTAGATTTTCCTTTCCTTGATCAATTGCATTTTGACTTTATCTTATTTCACACAGTATATAACACTCCAGTGGTGCTGTTTTACAATGCTGCTGCTCATCTTTAGACAGCTCCATCGGATCAGGCTAATCTCTGGCCTGCTCCTTTATCCTATTAGTTAGTTAACTGTCGGCCGGGGTCTTTCCACACCGGGAAGAATTAAAAACAGCCATAAGTAACTTTTATGAAGAGGGATTCAAGGGATAGAGCGGTATTACGGTGAGCTGGCGAACGCATCTGCATGTGATCTACTGCAGCGCGCTGTCTCTCACTCCCGCTTCTCTCCCTGTTTGTTTATCTGAGAGCTGTAAGTTTTACACAGAAGGCTGTCGCCCCTTTCCATCGACCCTCTCAGCCGTTTAGGTGTGCTTTATGATCTACATGGTACCGAATGAAGACACACATCTATCTCACACACTCACAGACAGAGACACACACATATATGAATGCATGCATACACACTCCTGTTATTCCTATTCTTTGATGTACAGACACATCAGACTGTGTAGATATAAGAGTACTGCATACGCTAATGTCTCAGACACACACACACACACACACACACACACAAACACATGTATCCACGGCCAGACTGCATCGATAGTGGCAACTGTGGAGGGCTCCACCGCGAACAAATCATTATAATAACTTTCTCTCTGGAAACAGAGCAGTGTGACAGAATTATAGTGCTAAGTATCATGTTGATTCAGAATGAGCTTTAGATGTTAAAAATATCTCATATTCTAGATGACATTTTAACTATGTTTTAAATTCATGTTGATGTTTTGCGCAGATGAGGTTGTTTAGAGAAACACTCCACATCTCTCCCACGTCTCTCGTTGTCCATCTGGTCCACAGTCTGGGTCTTAAGTGCTGCCCCAAATCTGCGCCAACACTGTTGCAGTAGTGTTGTATTAAGTGTGAAATGAAAGTGTTTCAGTCTGTGGCACCTGCACACATGTTTGTGGTTGCATGTGAAGTAGTTTTTAATTTTTAATTTAGTAGGGTTTTTTGTAATTATTGAACTGTTAACTGATATTTGCTTTCTTCAGAAAAGTTTGGAAAGATTGGAGGGATAATTTTTTTATAACAGTTACAGCAGAAAATTAGATTTGACTCTTAACCCTTTATAGGACACTCAAAAATTCAACCTTAGAGTGTTATTGGAGGACATAACAAAACTTTATTTGTGTTGTAAAATTTTTCACAACTTTTCACTTTTGTAAATGGTGCGGAAATGACCAAAAATAGTCACATGCCTGATAAAGGGTTAAGGGTCAACCTGTACTTTGTACTGACTTTGTTGACTTTTATTTTCAAAATGATTGTATATGTTAGTGGAAATTTGTGGAATCACTTTTTGCATATTTGCTTTCTTTCCCAGAGTTCATTGAGAAGACCTATACCACTCTCATGCTTTACACTCCATTAAGTGCAAAACTAGAGCTGCTTAGCTTTGCATAAAGACTGGAAGTGGGGGGCACATTTAAGTCTTCAGTTCACGTTTGTCTTGGTCATTGCATGTTTTTTTGCTTTATTTTTGTCCCTTTAAGCCCCGAAGGCAACGTTATACATGTAAACATCGGCAGAAGCAAAACGTATTCAATTCACATCAGTGTACCAAAGTGATTCTTGATTTAAGCTCCCCAAATAGAAAGCTCATTTCAGGATAGATTTCCCATGCAGAGCGGTATTTGCATATTTCTAAAAAACCCTCTCTGCTTCTTTCTCTCTCCAGGGCTCACACAAACACTGCCTTCATTTGAATGGTAACTCGAATTGTCTCACTAGCTAGCTAGCTGGCACAGCACTCGAGATGCAAATGTATTGGGTAGATATATGTGTGTGTGCGTGTGCCTGTGTGTGCGTGTTTGAGTGAAATGTATTTCGGCGAGCTGCAGATTGGCTGGCTCGTCTCAACAGAGGTTCCATTACCTCTCAGTGGCTTTCATCTGCTCATCGAGTGAAAAGTCCTCGCATCTGTGGCGAATGAGACACGATGCAACATGCACGCTGACACACACACACACAAAAGCACAACTAAGAATAAGGATAGATGTGGGGCCAAAGAGTGTGTGTGTGTGTGTGTGTGTGTGTGTGTGTGTGACAGGAACTCAAATAGAGTTTTATGACAAAATACAATAGTTTTCAGCAGGCTTGCTGTGCTGGTGAGTGCAGCCTCAAAGCAGGTATTTTGCTGTTAGGGTCACAAATCCTGGTCTTGTTAATAAAATGGCCTTGTTGTCCACCAGAACAGCATTACTGTCTCACACCACAGCCATGATTGTATACACAGAATCTGACTAGTTTCATAGACAATAATGATAAAGCCATTGGTTGATCCTCGTCTGGATTCATTGTCTTGCTCACAAACTGGCAGGTTTAAAGAGCGTCAACACACAAACACTGACTGAATGGCAATTCATCTGCTGTAAAACCAGTCAAAAGTTCCTGGATGTCTTGGAGGTGGAGAGATGTTAGTGAGTCGGAGATCTTAGAGAAAGTTGAGCAGACTTCACCATTATACAAAAGGACGTACGGTACACACGTTACAGCTATTACACCGAGTTTGAGTAGGTGATTCAGGATGTTCATGTTTTCCGATTGGCCTTTATAGGTGTGTAACATACAGTATGAACATAATGTAACAGTTACTTAAAGAAGAGCTTGTGAGGATTCTAAATATCACTGTTGAGATAAACTGAGTTTAGCAACACATCGTACTGCAGATTCTCATCTTCAAAGTGGCAGCGCTCCAAAGCTTCATGCATCATCAGAGGACAAAGTGTTGTCCTAAAACCAGCTCTGAGATCAGATTTCTCACAGTTAAGAGTGATATTTCTTGTTGAAAATGAAGGCATGTCTCTGTTTGTGTTTGTGTGTGCGTGTAGCAGATAGATTACGCTTACCAGGAAGGCAGATGCATACTGTCACCAAGCAGGAAATTCACAGTCTGACAGGACTGATTGTGTTTAGTTATGACTGACACACACACATGCATGCACACAGAAGCAGCCATTGATGGTAGTCTGGAAGTTTTGCATATTGTTCTTAAACCAACTCTGTACAAGTTGTTTTTGGAAAAGGAAATGTGTGCAGGATATTTGAGAGGGCCATCTGTAGATCTCTTACTACAATAGTACTGTGTTCCGGACTGGTGTGTGTATGTGTGTGTGTGTGTGTGGAGCATATGTCTCAAAGAGGCAGCGAGCTTAAAACTTCTGTGGAAACTTGCTAAAAAAGTTTTTAAAGCAGAGGCAAAGTGCTTGACACAGACTATGAATACTAACAGGACGAGACAAAAAACTTTGGGCATTAATAGGAACATTTAAAATTTCCTGTTATAACCAATTAGTAAATTAAATAAGCAACAGGTAAGCCCACAAACTAGAGTCCAAACTGGTATCATGATTTACTAATAAACCACTAGCATTAACTAATTAGACAAAGAAGACATATGCAAATTAGTTGATGCTCAAGCCATCATTATGCTACCACCCTTCATAGTCCCCCAATGGGGAAATTTCCATTCAGGCTGCCACAACGTCATGCGGGTGCGTGAGCATGCTCTGGCCGGGAATCGAACCCAGGTCTTGGTGGTACACAGAATCCTAACCACTGGACCACCACACAGGGCAAATTAAAAAACAACCGTCAAATACAAAGTGACATGACAATAGTGACAAAATGAGACCTCAGTGCAGAAACCATTACGCTGAACTTTTTACTGTATCTTTGTTTTGGAGAATCTCATGAACAGACCTGCATTTGGGTTTTGCATAAATCAGAGATGGACAGTGTGGAGCGACAAAAGACAAAAGGTAAAGGAGGGGAGCTTGAGGACAAAGTGATGGGGGGGATGACGGAGAGAATGAATAGAGTGGTGTGTGTGTGTGTGTGTGTGTGTGTGTGAGTGTGTGAGTGTGTGTGAGAATGAGTGAGTGAGTAGGGGGGGGCTCTCCTGTCAGTCCTCATATCCATCAAAGGCTGCATCCCATTCACAGTAACATGACAGAGACGTAAAGCAATCTGCCTGACCAAAAGCATTTAATTTTGAAATGGCTGCCCAATGAATCCCCATTCAGATGAACAGGGAGTCACGCACACACATATGCACACAAATGATTTGGCATGCCTGCACTAAAATGTGCACATATACATGCACAGATACACACGTATGCCATTTGTCGTCGCCCCCCCCCCTCACCTATTACCTCAACCTACCCCCCACACACAGCCTCTGGGGAAAAGAGGAAATGTCTTTTTTAAGGCTTGAATACAACGGGATGAGCTTCGCCACTTTAACTTTACATATGCAAAATCCAGTGCTGTGTATCCAGGTAGACAGACACAAAACAGGTGTTACAATCAAAAATGTCATTTCCCTGCAAATGAGACGGCCCTGACTGTCCTCTGTGGAGAACAAAATGCCCTCACTCCGAATGAAACAAATTTTTATAAAATGAAATGTCCAATAAAAAGATTTTGTTGAGTGATATTTTAATGGTAAAATGTGATTCTATGTTCATTCTGGTCAATATTTTCTTTTAAATTCATAGATTTATTTTTTATTGCTTGAATAAATGAAGGGTTTTGTTTCAAAATACTGCACATCCATCATGGGAAATACATAGAAATCTCCCATCAGCCCATCTACTTATTAAACAGAGGAGGTTTGACTCAGTCAGGCTTTAACATCCCTCAAATCACCAAGTCAGTCCCCCACCAGCCTCAGCCTTCAGTATGAGTACTGAGACAGGGGGATTCATGCAACCCAAGTCAGACCCTCAGCACAGGGCAGTGAGCAAGTTCAGCAGAGCAGAACTCTGTAAGCAAGTGCGCGCACATCTTTTGAGTTTGCAGCCAGCTCATAGCCGTCTTCGCTGCTGTGCGAAACAAGCGCTTGCTCATCACAACCATAGAAAGTCTTGAAAGGGTGGGCACTGGCCGTGGTGCTGGAAAACTCATGACAGCGTCAGCATTCACCTTAGTAATGTGGTGAATGGCAATGTTAAGAAGCGAATAGGCCTCACCTGCTGCACTGTGTTTTGTTGTGTGCAGCAGCCAGCCGCTGTTTTGTCAGGGGAGTGTGTGTCTGTGGAAACGAAGCTGTGAAATGCTCAGTGGGAGCATAAGTGGACTCTCAGAGAGGAAACTGCTCTTTAGAGAAAAGTGGTTGGGCCTGAAAAGGGACATCCCGCCAATACTACTGACGGCTCAGCAGGTGAGTCTTACTGTGACTGCATGGAGCTCATCAGAGTGCATTGCAGTGCGCAGCAGCAGGAGTGGCTGCAGAGCGCTTCCTCTCCGAGTGTACATGGTGTTTTTGAAGCTGAGGTGTCACTTTGCTTGAGAAGGTGAATTGACATTTGGAGTCAGATGTTAAGCTGTGTCATTGTCTGCCACATAATGTCAAAGAATAAAATGCAAAGCTTTATTTATTTATAACACATCTCATTCCATTAAACTAATATTAAACACTATGCACCCGCGTACTAACAATCAACAAAAATAAGCCTTAAAAACATGAATGCAATCAAACAAAACTAATCAAATGCAAGAGGAAAGGTCTGCTTTTACACAGAGTTGATGTTGGAAGAATTTCATCTGCCAAGATCTCTGATAGGTTCATATTGGATAAACAGGTCAGAAAGCTCATGTGGACCAAGTAGGCTAGAAGTCAAAGTTTGTGAACTTACTGGACTTACTTACTGGTCAGCACCAAAATTTGACAATAGGTGGGACGAAATCAAATTTTCTTTTTCTATTTCGGACTGGCTGAAGTAGCTGTACTCGGCCCACAGTCTTAGGTAGATCAGCGAGGACGGAAGAAATTACATGTATAGACTTTTCTGCATCTATTTTTTTAAAAAGAGACAGGAGACAAAAGTATTTTCACACCCTTTGATAAAATTACTCCATCTTACTGTATAATAAAACAGAGAGACGACCATTATAGGGCATGTTAGCTCGGGAACTCAAATGAAATATGAACTCTGATTCTGAAACAGGGAGAAAGCTCATTATCAAAGGGAAATTGCATTTACATACACAGAAGCAACACACACATACACTTTTAACATGTGCTTGAAAACACACAACCATGCACGGTGCGCACACATAAGAAAAGCACACACACATGAAATACAAAGCTATATAATTGAATTCTCAGCGCGCTCTTGTGTTGTACCTTTGAAAATATCTATTGCCTGAAAACTGTTGTTACCTCTAGCCAGATGATGTTAGCATTGTCTGCAGCACAATGCTGCTAAAAGCTGAGGCCACTAGCATCAGGTGTGTGTGCCTGATATCCAATACTGAGATCAAAAGAAGCATTTCAGTATGTTTTAATTGAATTGAGACGCGTCTGCAACAGGATTGAATCTCAACTTTGAGTGTGTGTGTGTGTGTCCTGTAATCTGTGTATTACGTGATTGGTTGGTGGGTGGATGGATGGGTTTGAGTGTGTTTGGGTGTGTGCATGTGTTTGCCTGTTAATTGAATTGGGTGTTCTTAAAGGTCTGAGAGGTGTGTGTAATAGAGTGTGTTCTTACTGCACACCTGTGGCAGTGAGGAGGAAGTTGAGTGTGTATACAGGTGCTGTAGTGTGTTTGATGTGAAGTATCCACAGCTCCCAAGAATCAGCAACACATGCAGCAACACATGCTTGATTTTTTTAAGGGGAGGGTGAGAGAGAGCGAGAGAAACACTAACTCTCTGATTCTTCCTCCTGATATAAACAGTCAAATAGTCAAATAAAAATGAGCTGGAGAGAAGTGGAAAGCTGAATGTCCGTACACAAATCTTTTAAAATTTCAATCAAGATACAGTAACAAATCACATCAATATAAATAAAAAGGATTAGGGAAGGAGTAAGTGTAGAAAATAGTAAAAGAAAATGGTGAAAAAGTGATTTCTCAATCAAGGTATCCACCAATCAACTTAACAAAATTGCATGATTGCAGTGCTGAAATAGTTTATTGGTTTCTTCGATCAATATTTCCAAGCTCTAATTTTGTTGTGCCCCAGTGGCTTTCAGACAAAACTGTGGACCTAAAGGCTTAAGGTGATTTGTGCATCACGACTGAACTGACTGTGCCTGCTACACTCTGGGCCAGTTGGTTGTTGACAGTCAGCAGATGAAATTATTCAGTGTGTGCTGATGGAGACATGAATTTATGAATAGTTATTGCTTCTTTTTCTACTGTATCTCCAGTTTCTCTCTCTCATGCTGACAAGCTGAAAAGCAGATTCAATTTTGTTTTTATGTGTATTTTCCTTCTTTAACTGTGCATTTCCCAAAAGAAAGGCGAGCCGGAGCGCTTTAAAAGATTTGCTCTGAGAGGGATTTTCTGTCGCTTTTCGGGGGTGTTTTAAAAGGGGCTTGACTCGACTAAGTAGGGCTGCTAACTGCGCTATCCCACAATGCAATGTTTCAAATCTAGGAGACTTTGAACACTCATACATTTGGGGCAGGGGGGAAATGAGGGGAAAAGGAAACAGGAAATAAAAGGCTATTAACAGAGAGAGAGAGGGATGAGAGAGTTACACCAGTTCTTTCCATCTATCCCTCAATCCATCTCTCTCTCAATTAGGAAATGAAAATGACGATCGTCTTACGAGTTCAGAGATTACTCTCTGACCCTGACGTGCATCATAGGGTAATTCACAAGGAAATACCCCACTTTTTGACTTTTACCATAATTAAGAAAATTCAATTCACTCATGACTTTTAAACCATCTTACAGATCTTCAGCTTAGTGCAGTTCTCTACTTTTGGAGGGAAATGCTTTGCTGATTTAACTTGTACAACTGAGACAAAGTCGTAGAGTGCATTGATGTTAAAAGCTATAGTGCATTAATGGTACAAGGTTTGGCCTTAACCATGGGCGAATCAGACTGATGCTTCCAGTCCTGCTTCTCCAAGCCATGATTAAGTCCTGGGTTTTTTAGGTGCAACTTTTGACAAATTGTGAATCTTTACTTCACTGCCCTATTTCAATGGGTATCGCTCAAAGTTTATTTCATGGATGTATACTGATGAATGCAAGCACGAAGGGACTATTTCCTTCTTTCTTATGTTGCACATCCTCCAGAACACAAACACTCTATTATTTAAACCTGTCAGTTGCACTGAAGAGGGGAAATAAACTTTTCTTTTTTTGAATTAATAAATGAATATAAAATATGTGTGTGTGTGTGTGTGTGTGTGTGTGTGTGTGTGTGCGTGCGTGTTTGAAGTACAACAGTAGGAGAGGTCTGGAGCGCCGTATGTTCCATTTGCCCCCCTGTGGAGCATGCAGCCCCTCCATCACCCATCATCTTCTGTGTACACACACACACCGACAAGGCATGCATGTTTGTGCTTCTATACTTCTAAGGACCTTCATTGACATAGCACATTCATTGCCAATAACCCAGCCTGTGGATTGTCTGCTGCTGGGTGGTAAATTCACAATACAGTCCAGTGTCAGCAGATCACCAAACCTTTGTAGGCTATGTTTAAAACAGTGTAAAAATAACTTGTGTAAAAAGGTGCAGAATTTCATAAGACATAAACTTATAAAACAAAAAACGATACAAATTTAACCTTAACAAAAGTTCAGAAAAAACTTCCCAGTTATCCCAGTTATCACTGTCTTCGCTCTCAAGGGTCCACCTCACCTGGGGCCACATGACTGACTGCAGGGCCATCTATAATAGTTTTTTGTAAAATGTGGAGAAATAGTTATAATAGCACAAAATGTTGAAACTGGTCTTTATGACATTATTACACACTAAGAAGATAATTTGGCCATTTCTGTAGTTAACCTGGGGCCTGATTTCTACATCACATTCTCTGTGAAAAAGGACAGGCACCATGTCTGGTCTGGAGGTTATTAGTAGCCAGATACCTGCTTCTTTCAATCCCTCTTTCAAGTGCTTTAACTGAGGACTTGTAAAGTTCTAACTTCATCAATGTTGTATTCATAAACTTTCACTTAAAACACTATTAAATTACTGACTTATTTCTCATTCATCTAGTCCAGCAGAGTTGGATACCAACGACAAATGATGAATCATACTGCAGAGTATAGAAAACATAAACAAAGGTGTGGAAATATTTCTTATACCATGACTGAGGAGCTGCTGTAAGAGTTTATTTGTGTCCTTGGTGCTGAGATATGCCCTTCCAGACACAGGTTGGACAGTAACGTTATGACACAACAATTTCTGAGCACTTTCTGAGACTTCTGTTACATTTCATAGAAGCTGTAATTTTACAATGATACAGTAGATTTACTGTATTTGCAAGACTAATAGTCTCCTGGTGGTCAATATCTGGGCAGTGCTCTAGGCAAAGACATGATGTGGTCAATTCCAAAGCACCACTGCCAAGCAGAGCCCTGACAGTGTAGGGCCTTAAATTATTACTCAGTGGACAATCACTGGACGAGCCATGACAAAAAGCTCACTCTTAACACGTACTGCTAATGTGGTTTAATGCCTTTAAACATTTGAGTCACTGCTGCATTTCTTGAAAAACAGAAAAAAATACTTGCATTATATAAAGTCTCTCTTTTTACAAATGTAGACTTACAAATAGTTTGCTATGCAATATAAATGTTAACACTTATGTATAGTGTTGAAGAATTTCTATGTCTCTACTGATTGCCTTTGATCTACTATGATTTATAAATAAATAAATATATAAATTATCAAGTCCAGCATAACTGCTGCGATATCACTCCTTCAAATGTTTTTCTTTATAGCTAATGGTAAAGACGCATAAGCATTGAAAAGTCGTGAAAGATAGACATACCAACATTCATTTTAAATCCATGTTTGAGTTTAAAGATTTTACGGCAGCATCCCCTACAAAAAACAAAAAAGGCTTAGTTAGTCAAAATACTTTTGTCCCTTAAGAATCAGATTCAGAATCAATAAGTTGACTTGTCCAGCATGCAGCGCCAGCATTTGCAGGGCTGTCTACCATGTAACACATGGAGTTTTCTTACCTATTGAGGACCTTTTTTTTGAATGAGCACCGACCTTGTTACGGCCTGTAATCCAAAGCCATGAGGACCAAAGCCTGGTCCTGGGGTAAAGTGTGAATTGAGGTTAGATTAAGATAAGGGTCAGAGTAAGGCTGTCCACAATGAATGGAATTCAATGCAATATCCTAACAAAGATAGCAGCACAAACATTTGTGTGTGTGTGTGTGTGTGTGTGTGTGTGTGTGTGTGTGTGTGTGTGCGCGTGTGTGTGTGTGTGTGTGGATGAGAGGTGGTCAGAAGTGGTTTGAGGAACAGTGGCCTCCTCATCCCCAGAGGGTGAAGGAGCCAATAGCCTTTCTGCTGCTGCTTAGCTGATAACACATAGTACCACCACCTAATGTCCTCTCTCCTCTCTCTCACACTTTCTCCCTCGCCATCTCACTTTACTATCAACACTCGCTCGCTTACTTTCTCTCCCTTCCCTCTACTTATCTGTCTCGCTCTCCATTTATTTCCCCCCGGCCCTCTCTCTGTCTCTCTGCTGCTCTTGTCTGCAGGAATGAATCAGACGTAAGAGGCCAAACAAGATTTTCAACCCATTGCTTTTGATTAAGTGACTTAACACAGAGGTCTGCGGCCCGGCAATATCACTAATGGTCCGAAGAAAGAGAGATAGTGTTTGGGGGAAACGGAGAGAGACAGAAAGGGAGGGCAGGAGAGAGAGAGAGAGAGAAAGTCAGACGTGGGCTAAATCTCCCACAAGTATATAGTACCATTATCCCCGGCTAAAGGAGAAAGTGATTATGAACTTAAAAGGAGCTTTGCGCTCATAGCTTTCTCCACAGCAAGTTTAGTTGGAGAATTACGATTAAGCTGGATTTAGATTCACGCTAATGCCTTTTTAAACAGAGGAGGCAGAAGGGGAGAAAAGAAGCCCCTTGTATTTCAGAGTGAGAGCAGAAAGACGACAATAGTGGCACCGGGCTGTCAACACTCAGTCAGTTCAAAGTGGACTCATTCATTCAGCCAAAATTTCAAAAACATCCCCAAAAAAACTACTTGTTTGTGTATTATTACTTCTTTTTTTTCATTCTTTCTGCAGTTCACAAGAGCCCAGTGATGAAGTTCATAAACAGGATGAACATTTTCTAAATTCCCTGTTTGGCTTTTACAAGCAGATAGTTAATTCTACAAATGTTGCTTTTATGGAAATGCAAAAACATATGTCGCTACTTATCTGATTTCCTGCAGGATATCAAAACAATTTGGGATATGATCTCCATGATGACAGGATATACTTAAAACACCCCACCCCCCCACCCCCAAAAAAACATTGAAAGTATGTTTTTGTAATCGTTTGTTTTTTGCAGATTGTTTTTAGATGATTATTTCAAGACCAGGAATGTGATTTTTTTTTTTTTTTTTTTGCCATAAACATACATGTTTTTGTTGTCAGCTGTTAAAGCCTTTGCTTGGCCTAATAATTTATCAGACGAGTTATTTGCTTTGTTATTAACTTCTCAACTCTTCAGCAAAAGACAAAAGCTTCAGCTCGTATCTTCACATCATCACAGTCAACCTGAAATTAAATGTAAAGCAGTTCCAGAATCTCAAATGTGAGAGAGAACAGCTATGGGATAGGCCTCAGTGACGGCCTCAAGGGACAGAAATGTCAGATTTGTGGTATGTGATGAGGTTTAAAAGATGCTGGTGTGACATGTAATGGCATATAAATACCATTATAGCATTTTGGCTGCTGTGAATCGCTCTGTTTAAACGAGGCTACATACGGAAAATGAATTTAGTTGCCTAAATTTCACTGTTATTGCTTTGTGCACCAGTCACAGTTTCCAAGAAAATAAGTATCCTCCTGTCGAGGTGTGTGCACGAGCGCGTTGTGAGGGAGACGATGTGTGCTCAGGTGCTTGCGCATGAGCTTCCACCTGCACGTCTGTTTGTGTACGTGTGAGGTTACGTGTGTGTGTGTGTGTGTGTGTGTTCCTCTCTGCACATTAGCGGTAATTATAGTCAGTAATAACCCTAACGAGGAGAGAGGGACAGGCTGCGTTCAGAGCAGCAATTACAAGTTAATCAGCTACCATGTTGTTGGGAGTAATTAGGCAACACTGTAAAGAGGATTTAGATCTCAGATATTTACTGCTGCAATGTGGGAGTAGGTGTGTGTGTGTGTGTGTGTGTGTGTGTGTCAGAGAGTGTGAGTGAGAAAGAGCGATAGCTAGTGTGTCTCTGTGTGAGACTCACGGCCGTCAGGAGACTTTAGATGTTTTTTTGTTTTTTTTATTGTTTTCCCCTGGGCTCCTATGTCTACAGTCCATTCTGTTGTTTGAGCCTTGTTGTAGTTTAATGTGAGCAAACATTGGTTTATATATCAATGAATCATTTGATAAATTCACCCACACGTTTCCGAATCAACCGTTGCAAAATTTGAAGAATACACCAGCTACCGACTTTATTTGACTTGACGTTGCTGCTGTGAATGTGTTGATTTTTGCTCTCAACAAAAAGATTTTACACATGCAACTACAACAATTCTTGATGACGTAATCTTCAGTTCTTCATTGCAGAATATCCCTTATAAAAATGTAAGTTTTGAAAGAGAGTGTCATAATTGAAAAGCAATTCAAATCAGCTGTTTAAATGATCATATGCCAAACAGAGGTGACAGGAGCTGGACAGTGTCAGTCAACCTACACACACTGCAGCACTGCCATACATGTACTGCTGCGTCAAGCTAATTAGGCGTTAACGTGTTTTGGCGTTGAGCATGTGTGTGTGTGTGTGTGAGGCCTTTAATTGTTTGACTGGGAGGAGGAAGCTGCGAATCAGCTCCCTGCCAAGTGCCATTTAGGCTGAGGTGCTAATAGCAGGGGTCTGACACTGATACACACACTTTAATTGTATGTTGTGTTAATGAGACGCAGAGGAGGGAGGGAGAGAGGAGGGTTGGGGGGGACGGAGAGAAAGGTAGAGAAAGAGACGGAAAGAGACAGACAGGGATAAGCCAATGACCTGTGTGATGCAGAGAGACTGTTCTGACAGCTCATTGCCCAGTCCTGTCAACCCTGCTGTGTGTGTATACCTACTTGTATTATAGTGGTGAACATATACAACAATGTGTGATTAGCTGATAACAGACATTGAAAATATATATCAAATTACTATATTGAATGTATAAGCTTTCGTTCATTTATTATAAAATTCTAGCAATTGGTGAAACATAATCATTTAATGACTAAAGTACTAACAGGGCTGTGATGATAAAGACTGCATCAGTATCTTATGACATTTACTAAACTAATTTTAAAAAATGTCAAGATTACTTTTATCCTACTTTTTAGACACGCAAAAAGGAGGTGATGTATGCAAAGAGAAGACATGCATCGTTTGCAAGGTGAAAAAAAGCTCATAAGGCATCTTAGAATTTGCCATTGATGGCTTTGATATTATGAATTCTAAATAGTGCTTTTCACTGAAGTAAACTGCCAAGTATTTATGATCTCATGTCAAGAGCATTTAAAAAAAATTGAATCGATAAATGTGAAGTGCGATATTTTGGTTTAAAGTTTTTCTTACTCATTATTATCATTGATGCACCCTAACAATGACCACTATCATTATACGTGACCAATGATGAGCTTCACTTTTATTCCAGCAATCAATTTGTGATTGAGTGTCGAGTTTTTCAAATTAGTATCGACATATATCTGCTATGTTAGGTGTGTGTGTTTGTGTGTGTGTATGTGTGTGTTTGAACATGTATACTCCATATTAATCTGTGTGTGTTTGGGTGGAGCTGATAACACAATGAATCTGTCACATTGTGTGCTATCACAGAGAAATAATTGTGGGGAAATTGTGTGTGTGTATCTGTCAGTGTGTGTGTGTGTCAGGGTAAATGATAGAAGAGGGTTGGATTGACCTCCTAATTACTGCAGCGGTGATGGGAGGAGAGACACGAGGCCAGAGGTTAATAGCTGGGTTGTCGGACAAGCAGGCTGAGCAGGGGGAGAGGGAAGAGGGGGGAGAGAGAGGAGCAGGATGAAAGAGGATGGTGGGAGGAGAGAACGAAGGAGAAGGACAGATGTGGATGTAGATGGCATGACTCTTTACAGCCTGGTACAAAAAATGTTTTTGGTCTCTACAAGATAGGAGGAAAGAGTATGACAAAGGTGAACAAAGAATGGGGAGAAAGGAGAGAGTGCAGTAATTTGCCTTCAGAGATTTCAGGAAGTTGAATTCATTGAACATAATTAAAAAAATCTTGAGGACAACATACCATTATTCATCCATCCCAACAAGTCCTTTATCTTCAGTGTTAGTGTCTTTCAACCTATATGAGCATTTTCTGATCTGGTTACAACAACAGTTAATTGACGGCTAATAAAAGTTTAAGCAAATAAAACAACTTGGTTAAAACAAATCATTGTTGGCTCAGTTGGGTTTTCAGACCAAAAATGGTCCTGTGTTAAAACAGCACAGTAATTTTTTTCCATTACTCACATTCAGGAAGTCGAGGAACTTGTCACAGCAGCCACTATTCTATCTTTCATCATGATGATCATGGGCTAAATGCTCATAATATGTTTTCCACAATGCAAAGTTATCAGCAAGAGGAAGAGGAGGAAGCAGGAGGAATGTGTGCTTGCGTGTAATGATTGGCCAGTGCAGCACCTTGTCATGATGTTGAACTACTCTGCTGGACAGTCTTGCACTGTTTTGCCAGCTAACCCTCTGTTGGCACAATGCACCTAAAGACTGGTTCCATTCAAATACATGCAAGGACTGCATTTTTTTGTGCAGGTCTAATGTCCGTCTGAACTTGGCCTAAGAAGTTTTGTCGCTTGTCACATCATGGCACTTCCTCCATTTCTTCTCAGAGACAAGTCGTTATTTGCACAGCCCCAATAAGGCTTTGTCAAAGTAGTTTTAAGTGTTTGAACAAATAACAAAGCAGTTGTTTTCTGGTGATAGTCTAATCCATCCCCCTATTAGGCTGGAGCTTATCCCAGTATGCATGAGATAAACAGAGCAGATGTACTATCTTGAAAGAGAAAGAAAATCAGTAGCAGTTTCTAATTTATTTTCCAGCTGCATTAATTGTAAGACTTTGGGACAAAAGTTGACCATAGTCCTGAAAGCACTTCTGTTCATTCTCAAGCTTGTTTTGGAAAGTATCTCAATCTAGGCCATGTTACCAGAGCAAACATTGTAGTTAACTGCTGGTGAATAAAAAAAAAAAAAAAAATCACAATTAATTTAGACAGGGTCCCCTCCAAAATAAAAGCAATTTCTCCTCTGTGAGCGTCTGGTACAGTTTGTCTGTTGCCTGGAGCGGTGAGAGGCGATTAGAGTGCCTGAAAAAGGGGGTTAGAAGACGGAACCTCATCAGGAATATGGAACGGCTCTCGGAGACAGACAGAGACACATCAAGTGACACCCATAACCCAATTAAAACAGGAGCAAATGAGAATGCAAAAAGACTGAATGGGTATTGGTTAGGGACTTGGACGCAAATAAACCTGCGATTTATAGGGATGGGTGCTGAAAAACAAATGTCATTCCTAGAGATTCAAATGTTACCGGCAGATCTCTCACAGTTTGTGGATATTATATTAAGTCACATGAGTTCAGTCTGCATTCAATGAAGCCTTGTGTCCTGTTGGAAAGCATCTGCATTTGTCATATTTCATCCAGGTTTTTCCTCTAATTTGTCATCCGTCATGTGCGTCAGATATGATATGTGGAAAATCAGGTAGATGTTAAAGTATTCGGCCAAAAGCAACTGGGTCACCTGGATCCAGTTGCCTTTAACTTTGTCATATCTTTGGAATGACTGAGAATCTTCATAGACCAAATAAGATTCGATGAAGTGTGTGATGTAGTTTATGTTGAGAAAGACTTGCTCATAGAAAACAATTCACTTTATTTTCAACAGTACTAAAACTCAAGATGGAAATTTCATATTGTGCAACATAAAAAAAATTCCATTTTGCACATTTCATGACAAAAACTAACTAACTTTGATAAATATGCAATACTAAAGTTTTTTTGCTCCAATAAACCATCACATTAATAACTTGATGCTGCGCCTTGATGCTGCTCTGCTTATCTGTATTGCATTTTTCATTACAAAGCATGTTAAAAGAACAAAAGTGTCAGTGAGATAAATGGTTAAAAAAATACTGCTATAATTGAAAAGCAAAGAATAAATCCAACACACTGAGAATAAAATTGGTCAGAACTAATTAAATCAGCATTTCAAGTAATTTAAAGTACTGCTCTGTCAGTCTATGCTCCTTAGGCAGGGTGCTCCAAAATACTTTATCTTTTAAAACAACAAAAATAACAATTACATTTTGCCCTGGGACAACGGCTCGTAAAAAGATAGCAGTAAACATGTGGGGAACCCGTGCAGGAAACAAGGCCTCGCCGCTTGTTTCGGGTCTCGGGCCCTGCAGTCTGAGAGAGGAGTGACGTGAGGGCACTGCAGAGTCTGATTGTAAACATTATGGAAACACTGATGGTGGTGTTCTTGTTTGTAATTAATTGCCCTGATTGATTCCGACTGCAGCTTGCTTTTGAGTGGCATTTCATCATGATGTTCTTTAGTTAATACCCCCACTCCCCGCTAATAAGGCAACAATTAAAACAGTCATTTGCATCTAACATTATACCCTCTATTAGCTAGTGAGGGAAAAACGTAGCTGAAGGGGCCAGAGGTTGAAAAGACACAAAACAAAATTCGTGTGTGTGTGCTTCTTGTATTCACTCAAATGCAACTGCATACACAAAATAACCTTGCAAACACACACACACACACATCAGGGAACAAGCAACCGCGTGCACACGTACGACTCACACACATTCTCCCTCTGCACTGCCCAGCTGATTTATGGGAAATGTGACTGCCAGTTCCATGACCCTGCGACGGTACTCCATGTCCGACCCTTGGTACCTGGACACACACACTGTCTCACACACAAACACACACAAGCAGGCGCCCAGCCATCACTCGTAGGAATATGAGTTGCCACGCCAAAGACGGGCAGGGGTGGGGGGGGGGTCCACGGGCTGTCCTTGGGGCTGATTGGCTGAGAGTTGTCAAACGATCACGGCGGCGGCGAGCAGGGGGCCTCTCTCCCCCCTAAAATCAATTTCAATCAACGTGGAGACGCAATATTATCAAATGTCAAGTCCACCGCGGCCCTCGGCCCCGTGCCGCAGCAAAAAATTATTCCTGACAGCCACTTGGCGACTTAATTAAGTGCAAAAAAAGGGGGGAGGACGAGGAGAGAGGAGGGGAGGAGACGATGGCAAAAAAGGAGGGAAGGAGGGGTGGAGGGGGGATTAAGAGTCAAAATACCTCAATTGGTCAGTTGGTCTTTTTGTTTGGTTGACTGGTCGTATTGACAAGGCCTCAGAATGATAGCCTCACTGGGGAGCAGTCAGGGAGGGAGGAGGGGGAGGGGTGGAGGAAAGGAAGGGGCGATGGAGTTAAAGGGAAGGAATATGGGGGAGAATGACCAAAGACAGGGAGGGAGACTGAAAGGTAAAATTGGGGGAGGCATGGATTGATAAGAGTGTGTGTAGGGAGGGAAGGAGGGACAGGTTGAGTATAGAGGGGAGGAAGTGTGGAAAAAGGGAGGTGGACAAACTTAAGAAAGGAGACAAGGAGTTGTGGATGGAGAGAAGGGATGTAGCGAGGGAGTGTGAAAGGAAGAAAGAAATAAAGCAGAGGAAGGAAGAGCAGGCAGAAAATGTAGAGGTGGATGGGTTGAGAGAGGGATGGACGGAGGGATACAGGAAGGAGGAGAATAGAGGAGTAAGTGGTAGTTTATTGACAAGGATCTCCCTTCACACACACACACACACACACACACACACACACACACACACTCCCATCCGCTCATCGGCTCTCTTGATATTGAAATGATTCCTTGGGAAATAAATCACATTTCGATTGGCTGGTAATTGCTGAGGATCGATCAACTCGTTCTGCTCGACTCGCCCAGGGATTTTCCTCCTTTGTGCACAACACGCACACACACACACACACACACACACACACACACGCCTCCATGCACACGCTCAATGGGGACCTTGAACCTCAAGGGAGAACTGATACCTGATTGGGCGAATCAGTAAACATGAGCTGCTGATTGTTCCTATGCAGATTAATATAAAGGGGGAGGTGGTCAGGAAGAAAAAAAAAGAATGAGAGAGACAGACTTGAAGAAAAAACAGAAAGAATAGAAGGTAAAATAATGACTTGCAGACTTATACACTGGAATAGAAGTCTTAACAAAGCGAAACGAAGATCACCCAAATCCTACAATATTCATCCATAACCACCATGTCATTTCCCACCAGAACATCTCACCTTTTAAAATTCTGTGTTACTGTGCCCAGAATGCTGCAAAAATACTTGATTCATGAATGAGTAATTCTGATCAATTCTGCAATCAGTCAGCGGTTAGAGGTCCGTCTCCCTCATGTTAAAGTATGATTTATAAATGGCTGGAGGTCGTTATTACGCTACGGGCGCTTTATCAGGCTAAATGAGAATGGCCTTTCTACTCATGTTCTCTGTATGACAGGGACAAGCAGGTTGTCGATACAGAAATGACCCTGCTGGAGGGCTGGAAAGACACACACATACAAACACATGCACACAAATATACACATGAACACACAACGGCATGTCTGCTTGCACACTCAATGGAGACAAAGACACCTGCAGGGGTCCTGTGCACACACACTGAAAAGTTGCAAAAAACTTACTGAACAAAAATGTAAACATGCTTATGCACAGTGTCAGATTCGCATACACACACACACATACAAGATATAGGCTATACTCACACCCAAGCAACGTCTGAGTCAATACGCACATTGATCACCTTCAGATTTACAGAAGCAGCCGGCATCGTAAACAGCAGCATGGATTTTTCTGTTTCCATAAAATACATACACAATATTTTCACCTTTTTAAAGGCAAATCAATGTGATTCTGTGGAACAAATTTCTCTGACATGCAGTAAAGGACAGGGTTGTTATTCAAGCATACATTAAACCTGGAGAGAAGCTGCTGTTGAATTTTAAATTATTTTATCAGGGATTAAGATGTATGTACACATCTGGAAACATCTGACTGACACCAATTTGAGTGCTCAACAGAAGTAAATGTGAGTCTCGATTGTGTTGAAAAAACAGAAACAGGAGCACACAGGACTCACAAGAGAGTAAATACAGTGTTTTTATTTGCGGCTTGAAAGAGTCTTAAAGTTTTTTACTCATTTAAAAACATGTTGTGCTTTAATGTGCAGTTCGATTTCTTAATTTAACTTTAGCACTGTAAACCAGCAAACATGCTAAAATTTTAAGATGTCCATTAAATAAATAACGATGTAATAACAGTCTGCGGAGATGAATATTTAACATGAAAACTCCGAAGGGGAACGCACGCACAGTAGCACAACCTCAGTCCAGAGAGATGATCACAGAGACGTCAGTGTGTGTGTGTGTGTGTGTGTGTGTGTGTGCGGATACGAGTGTCAGGCAGTGAAAGTGCTGTGGAGTTTTCACACTAGCTGATTGTTGTGTGTTTTGAACTGCATGTGTATTAACCTGCAATATCAATATCAGATTGTGTCTGAGAAGGAGTTTTTGGATGTCATTAACACACAGACAATGCTGATTATAGTATGTTACCCATGAGTTGTACATGGGGTTGACACTTGTAGTACACAGGCCTTTCTGATGTAACCCTGGAAAAAAGTATTTCCAGTATCTACAAAAGTACGTGGGAACAAATTTGGAAAACAAAGTATCTCTACACTGCAGCATTACACCCACATGTGATTGTTGAGCATCATGGGCATTAATCTGCCGCTTTAACAGCCTCTGCTCTTCTGGGAAGGCTCCTCGCATGATTTCAGATCCTGGCTGCTGGGATGTGCTCCCTTTAAGCCACAAAGCATTTGTGAGGTCAGCCACCGGTGTTGGGCGACGAGGCCTGACTCACAGTCGGTGTTTAAATTATATCCAACGATGAGGCCTGGCATGTTTTTCCACCACACCAAACATGAATCTCTTGATCACGGTATGGTCATGTTGAAAGAGGAAAAGGTTCCAAACTGTTGACCTTGGGTCAAACAATGAAAAAACAGATGAAATTCAGATGTCCACATGTTATGGCCATACTGTGTTAGCAAGGCCCTAATAGTGCAGAGTTATTGGCTCAGCTTCCAGTGCATCTCTGTGGAGGTACAGTGCATGATTGTTCCCATCTGCAGCATTAATTCCAGATAAATGAGCTCCCCTCTCTTTCTGAAATCTTCTAAAATCCCATCAGATATTGAGCCTTTGGGAGGGTTTTGAGTTATTTTCCACTTTTTTTGTAAATTAACCCTAAATGAGGGAGAGAGGGGGAAGTGATTAAAAAAAAAATCTTTGATATTTTTGTATTTATTGGTGTTGCATTGTGTACGACTAAGTTTGGAGGCTTGTATCACACACACACACACACACACATACATACACCTACACACCTAAGGGTGCTTTGTGTAAATAAGCGTGCCTCCACCCCTGTAGGGAGGTCAGAACACCCATCCATCTAGCCCTGCCTTGGGTCATAATACACACATACGCACACACACACACAGAGAGTCTCTCTCATTCACACGCCCACAAAATCTTTCTCTCCCTCTCTTTCTCTTTTCCGTCTCTCTCTCTTAACACACACACACCTCTTCCGCCCTGCAGCCATCATTTAGTGATTTGTGTTCAGAAAGTGTTTTGGATGTGTAACACTAGAGATGACACGGGAACACACAGGAAGACAGAACACTGTCCAGAGGTCACTGTGTGTGTGTGTGCGTATGTGTGTGTGTGTGTGTGTGTGTGTGGCTTTAATGTATTCGAGCCACAGAGGTGGCAAACACCTGCGGAGTGCTGCTCATGCTGCTCACCCCTTAATGTCTTTGTCCCCTGTATACTAAAACACACATACACATAGAGGTGCTGAATGCAGGATTCAAGTTTTTTAGACAAAGAAGCTTTTTGTTGGTTTATTTTTTTCACTGGATGAGAAGAGAATTGAAAAGGATTTCTGTTCAGTTGTGTAACTCTCTCTCTCTCTCTCTCTCTCTCTCTCTCTCTCTCTCTCTCTCTCTCTCCAGAGAGGTTGCAGTACTTTAGCCTCTTCCTGCGAGCAGACCTCTCGTCACCCTCCCTGATGATTTCTAATGTTTAGGGAGGGACTGAAGTACAGAGAAGATGGAGGTGTGGATGGATGGAGAGACGGCGGGATGGGGAGAACACAGCAGAGAGGTAAGAGGGAGAGTGAAAGGGAGAAAACCATCCATTAAAAAATAGACGGCGAGAAAAGTTTGAAAGTTTGAATTTTGAAGTCCAAAACGCACGTCTGCTATGATGTCACTCTGCTAGCTTCGACAAGCTATTGGTTGAGTTGGGTCAAATAAGGTATATATGTGGACTGGTTGCCCTGGCCATTGAGGATAAGTCATTAAACATATTGAATAGGAATATTTTACAAAGAGGCATTATATTCATCATATGGAAAAAGACAAAGGATTAAAACTGAAAAAGATCAATTAATTTCTCTTTGTCTTAGTTTTTAATTTTCTTTATTCATTATTATTATTATTATTTGGACCAAACCTCTGAAATAAAGCAAACTGAACTCAATAACTTAACCTTCAGTGAAACAAATGACTGGTTGATGAAACCTGCAAAAAATTCTTCCAAGGATTCTCCATTTGTTTTTCTTATTTTCTGCAGTTTTTCCTGATTCAAAAATGTCAGTTGTTACTATAGTGACAGAGGATGTTGTGCAATCTACAGACTGTAAACTCACCTGAGACAAACAGACATCAAAAAACAATGCATTTAGATAAATATATTTCTATATTTCAATCATACATTTTGACCGACTGATACAACAGATTCTTGTCAAAGACATATGTGAATACAAACAGTGTGGACGGACTGCAGACATAAACCATATCCATCCATGTTCACAAAAGCATTTACACATACATGTACATTCATAAATGCATAAATACGCACATAAACATTAACATAAATCAGTGCATTTTAACCACTACATAAAATAAGTATGTTGTGGTTACAGAGCATTAGCAGTTGTATTTACCATCCTGACCATCACTTAACAGCACTCACTTTCCATCTGAGTGTTTGTGTTTGTGTGTGTGCACATGTTTGCGGGCGTGTTAAAGCTTTTAGTGGGACAGAGACTGAGCAATTCCTCTTCTCTAACTGTCAGAGAGACCTCATCTTGTCTCTCATTGTTGTTCTGCGGTTCTGGCAAACGCACACACGCACACACACACACACACACACGCTCGCGCACACACACACCTCCAGAGTACAGGTCCCTCCTGGTTTGCTCTCCCCACACACAACACTCCACCTCCGCCCTCACACTCCTTTTATGTTCTTAAATATTGATAAGTAGCTTTGCAACATTAATATCTTAGATGGCTTACAAGAACACTTAAATAAAATCTCACTCCCCCTCCCTCCTCCTCCACCTCTCCGCCTCTCCTCCAGCCTCTCTCACTTGTTTTTCATTTGTGTAATGCGTTTGTCTGTTTGGGATGTGTGTGTGTGAGGGGAGGGGGACCAGAGGATTATAGGGAGTGTGTGTGTGTGTGTGTGTGTGTGTGTGTGTGTACGTTTGTATAATGAAAGTGGGTAGTTCCTTTTTGCCTTTTACAAACCTTTTGATGTGTAAAGTGGTGTGTTATACTCGAAAAATTAAAGCATGTCAGGGTCACAGACCAAAATGGATTCTGATTGGCTGATATGTGTTTATTAAAATAACATACAGAGACATCTTAAACATAGTTCTGGTTTATTAATTAATTTATTTTTTTAATTCACTCATTCACTGATACGGCTAATCTAACTACAGTAGGTGTGCAAGTGACAAACAAACTTTAAAAAAAAATTTGGCTATTTAAAAAGAAACTCACCACAAATCTATATCTATGTATAAAATCTACACCTCATCCTTTATTTTCTTAAATCGAGAAAACAAATCAAACATAAAACACCAGATTCCTGATTAGGCAATGTTCACACACTTTTCTTATAATAAATATCTAATAATATATAGAATAAAATATGATTTCAAACAAATGAACATTGTTTGCTCAAATTAGGTTCCAACTAACCTACTAACCTCCTTCTTACTAAGACTATACCAAGTTTCTTTTCATTTTCCTTCCCCTGCAAAAAAAAAAAGTTTTAAGAGAGCAAAGACAATATTCTGGTGAGCTCCTGGTATTCTGTTAATTCTCTTCAAGATTCACGCGAGTCCCTCAGAACACAACTGATGTACTGGCACTGTAAATAACTGTAATTGGCTGTAATTATACTGTGAATGCTGTATTCAATTATCGTATGGAATCAGGACACTTTCATCATAAGGCAGCTGTCTTGTCCAATTAAAAATATCCATGATACTAAACACCACCTTTTAAGTCACTTGAAGAACAAAATCAGCAAGTAACACATGCACAACATTGCATTTGTCTCTCTGCTTCATTTTTGGGAAGTGTATAGGAGACGAAATGAAGGGGAGATGAAGCAGAAGCTCGTCCACCTACAACCTGCTGTGAGAAAACATAGACATAATTGCATTGAAGAAGTGTAGAGAAGCTTGTTTAACTTACAATGGATGATGGTGATTTGTTAACCCACAGTACAGGGCCTGTGTGTGTGTGTGTGTGTGTGTGTGTGTGTGTGTGTTTCTGGTGTGTGAATTGACAAGATTTAACCCCGCTGAGGTCCTGAGAGGCTGATAGAGAGTTTTAAAGGGATTAGAACTGGATTAAGGGACCAACTGGGAGGGATTAGCCCCCCGACTCTCAGAGCTGCTCACATAGCAGATAGCAGACACACAATGCCGCTGACACACACTCACATGCACAGTGACCTCTGGACAGTGTTTTGTCTGCCCGTGTCAAGTGTCTGCGTATTGTTGAGATCACTTCAGTCAACTTTTCAGTGTATCCTCAAAGTCGAATCACTCTAACGGATGTGTCTAAAAATAATCTCAAAAAACACTTCACATCTTGGGTATTATGTGAGTACACACACACACACACACATGCACACACAGACAAAAAGGCCCCCTTGACCGCGTATTTACCCGAGCGCAGCCTCTTCCTTCAACAAGACAAATATTTGGTCCAGAGCGTTTGCTGCTTTTGTGTGTGCGCACTACCTATGTGTGTGTGTGTGGCAGGGAGGTTTTTCCGGGGGAAGCCAAATGGAGAAGAGTGATAGGCCGACGTACGGTGAGGTTCATCAAAGTCACTGCGTGCGACGGCACTCATTTTTCATTGGCTGAGGGGTCCCGCGCACCTGCAACCTGCAGCAGCCGACCCACCTGAGAGGGAGGGAGGGAGAGAGGAATGAGAGAGAGAGAAAGAAAGATGGTGACAGAGAGAGTAAGAAACAAACATGAGGAAGAGTCGCTGGAAGAAACCATGAGCACGAGGGAGCGAGAGAGAGAGAGAGAGAGAGAGAGAGAGAGAGGGAGACACTGGTGGTTGGGACAGTTTGAACGACAGCGTTCTCCCTTTTACATTTCACACCCGGACGCTTCTCGCACTGCTGGGGGGGGGGGAGGCAGGGAGGAGGTGTGGAGGAGGCGTGTGTGGTGTGTTTTGTTTTGCTCAAGGGAGAAAGATGGGGAGATACATTCTGAAGATGTTATTATTATACGTTTACCTTGTTTTGGGCTCACAGCGGGACTAAAGAAAGACACACACACACACACACACACACACACACACAGAGCACACATCCACATGCACGCACCAGCAGACACACACACATACAGATGGACATGCAGTCAAACTTACACTCTGCTTAAAGTTCACTTATCTAAATGGAAAAGTTGTATTAATTTTATTACTTTATTATATTCACTCTAAATATAACAGTAGAAGTATATTCCAAATATATTCACTTTATATTTTGCCAGTCTGGATACATGTAATTCAGTACTTTGTGAAAAGCCTGTACTGTACCTCTAAGTGTCGTTGGGACAGTGTTTTATGAACTGAATTACAATACTCCTCTCTTCTCTTTAATGGTTTAATATTTCATAGACTGCACATTGCTGCAGAAAGTCTATCTGTGTTCTATCATGTTAAAGCCACATTTTAGAATTTAGACACAGTGGGAAATTATTTTACCTCTTCCCTCTCACTATGTTTCTGAAATAAACTCTTAATATATTTCAGTTGTTCCTAACACCCTGTTAATTATCTGTCTGTAATAAAGGAATAATTCCAATTCATGACAACTTTTAGATTTCTGGCCGTCAGAGTCAGTTCAGTTCATTGCTGGAGTTGGTGACGTCACTTAGAAGAATCCCAAGACAATCATACAGGTTTTCAACAAACCCCCAGTTTCGCAGAAGTTATTTGAAGTGAAAAAACAACAGTAAAGCTACATTAGAGACTGAGTAAGAAATGATTTAATGATACAAGGATGATCAAGTCAGTTAGTTCGAGGTGTTTGTGATTCTCAGAGAAAAGCACTGAATCGTTTTTGTTAACAAGTGATCCTATTCTCACATGTATGTCTGGGAAGAAGCAATTTGATAAATTCTTTTTTTAATCTCACCTGACTGTCACTCCTTGAATAACTCCAAATATTTACAACAAACATAAAATCACCTTTCTTTTTACAGTATTGTAAATGATTCAAAGGACTGAACCTGTTGCTTTTATAATGTGTCTCTTGGGAAATATATTATAGTTTTTGCAGATGTAAGAAATGTAAATGGGAATCAATCAGCCAATCAGAAACAAGTGCTTTCCATATTTATATAAACAGGGTGCATGTGTATTAGTTTTATTGTACCAGCCCAGAGTATATTAGGGTGGAATCTTTCTTCAAACGCCTCTCTCTATAACAAGTTAAAAAGTAAGTGAAATACTAACAGCGATTCATTTTGTGTGTGTGTGTGTGTGTCTGTGTTTGTTTGTGGCGGGGGTTGTCACCTGCAGCAAGTTGAGGTCATCATAACCGTGTGATGTCCATCGCGCCTGTCAACACACGTTTGATTGTACACACACCTCGCCATCGCCCCCGGCCACAGAAACCCAGCGTCTGTCCGCTATACTACACGCTATACTGGACCCATCACTCAACCACTGTCACACACACACTCACACAGACACACACATGCAGGTAAAGACACATATAAATAGACACAATGTGACAGAAACACATACTCACACCTGCACGGTCCAGCAGACACTCGTGCGTATCACTTACACACTCCCTCCTGCCGTTTGGGTTCAAGCATCCACACTCTCACTCGCTCACAACAGACGGCTTACATTGGAAATGAAGCTAATCCATCACCTGGAACACGCACGCAAACACACACACACACACACACACGGCAGGCATCGTCACCTTCACAGCTCACCTACTATCATTGTGGCATCTGTGCCTGCTGGACACTGTAGCCGCTGTGATGAATTCATAAATGCTCACACACATGTGCACACACACCCATGCACGTAAGTCAATTCATGTGCAAGCCCTGTATACAAGACCAAAAGAAACATGGACAGGCCTTTTTGTTTTACTTTTGTTTGTCTTGGTCACCTATCGATGCTCTTTTTTTTTTACATTTTTTCCACTTTTTTTTGTCTACACTAACAATAATAGTAGATCCACACTGACACGCACTTACGCAGATGATATACTATTTGTATTGGCTACTCAGTATTACAGATCAAAGGCAAAAACCAACAAATAAAAATTTTACTAGGACACCCAACAAAGACATCCCAACAAAAAATATGCAAATAATTTACTTCATATGGAGGCTCTGGCTTCATGACCCTCTGACCCCTCAGTCCCCTGGGCCTGTGCTTGGCAGGCCCATTCAGAAATCCATCCATGCATGTAGCCTTACATAAATTTAAAAGTCACGTAAAAGTCAAAAAAAGGTAAACATCACACAGATTTTACAACTCTACTCAAGTGAACTGCAAGCAAAACGTAGCTTAAACGATAGGCTTCATGCACCACTTATATATATATATATATATATATATATATATATATATATATATATATAGCATACGTTTTCTTAAAGTTTTTCATCACTGTAGCAACCAAGCAATCCCTAGTGTGTCTAAAGTGTCAGAAATAGGGGATAAAATCTGTAGTCTTTATTTGTTGCACTTTGTTACTTTCCATTTTCAAGTCATCTCTACAGTGCCCTCATACTTGTGTGTGATGATAAATGCAGGGGGACTTTGTTTTCCATTGGACTGAATCTGCCAGACTCATTAATGAGAAGTTATGCTTGCCATTAGATTTATAGGTATTAATAAGGTCTTAAAAGTCATTAAATTTGTACTTAAATAATGTGCAGGTACCCTGATTACTGAAGCACAGGTGCAAAGAATAATAATTCACATCTTTATTTCATGTAGATTTTTTACAGCTTGTTTTTGTGTTTGCCTCCTCACAGGCATCACTGGGGCATCTAAATGGAACAGAAACATTCTTAATGTTATTAGTTTCACCTGTACCATTTCCTTTTCTGACAAGTCAAAATATCCTCTGTGAAAAAGGTCTTTAATTCATCCAAATGAAAACTCTTTCACATCTACAACCAAAACACAACCACTGTGACGGATGTAAAACCCAAATCAAAATGATCCCCAAAACAACAACGAGAACACAGAATTCCTCGGAGAATCACTGGTGTGCATGTTTTGACAAATGCTCGCCGGCAGCGCTGCAGTCTCGTCCAGCAGCTCGCTGAAGGCTACAGCAGCGTCGTTTCGTTGCTCTCTTGTTACTGGGCTGTAAATTCAGCGGATGGCTCCTGTCTCTGTGTATTGATCCGCTCCGTCACCTTGAACCTCGGTATTGACACATGGGGCGACGCTGAGCGGAGAAAAGCGGCAATTTACCGACCCTCAATTATGACATTCATAGATGATGTCACAACAGGGGCACGGGGCTTTGAGACACACATAAACACACACACACACACACATGCAGTTTGTCGAGGGATTGAATCCATTTGTTTGAGCTTTGTGCATCAAAGACACACACTCAAACACACACCAAGGAAAGGCTTTCCATCCTAAACAGCACTTAATGGCACCCTGTGTGCTCGTGAGTGTGTGCACACACATGGAGTATCTCTATGAGTGTGTGTATGTGTGTGTATCACCTCTGACAGTCGATCTAATGTCTGCTGTCCTCTCGTTCCCCAGACAGATGGTTCACTGGACCATGTCATTAGCAGAATACAGTTGGCCATTATAATGTCATATTAAATACTTCATATTAACAGTATGATAGCATGAGGCCAAACATACCCTGCTCCCTGCTGAAACCTTCAGCTCTGTATCTATTGTCTAGTAAGGCCAGGTGTAGCAGCCAAAGCCATGTAATTACCGTGCAACAGTCGGACACAAGCGTTTTTAATTTTCAGCTTAAACGTTACAGGTTCAATTTTCTGTTGTTCGCATATAGTAATAACACAGCTACCCAACTGTAGCCTAGAGCTCAATCAGTCAGGTTTGTGACCTGGAACATGTCTTTAGGGAAACCTGAAGAGAAAATTCTGTCCACCTTCTCAACAGTGATCATGTACAGTAGCCATCCATGAGCATTGACCACTATTGCTGGGCGTGCTGGAGTCAGTGTAGAAGACCAGGGAAAGTGTAATGCTTCTCATGCAGTTAGGACATTTATTATTTTATTTTTTTTGTATTTAACTTTGAGATTGGAAGTATCAGCACTTTAGGAACGCTTTTAGTAATTTTGAAAAGATGCACTAGAGCTATACTTCTTTGTATGCAATCATGTAGTCCAGTATTGAAATATATAATGTCAGATGATCCATTGGTAATGAAAGTAACTGTAACTGTTGTTCGGATGTTCCATCGAGAGAATGCTTTATATGTAATGGAGGCTCACGCACAAAGTTAGACTCAAATAAATTAGAATGTAAAGAAAACAGCACTCATTTCTGAAAGAGCAAATGACTCTGCTTTTGAGGACATTTGCTTCTTTTAAAAGAATTATGATCTTTCAATGACCCAACTTTGGGTCCTGACCTTCACATAAAGTACACTGCTATATTGCATTACAAATGGATTTCAAATTGAAGCCATATCAGATGTCACATATCTGATTCAGTAAGTAGTGGCCAGGGGCCGCCCAGCCATCGTTAATACTGTATTCACAATCCATTGATGAGATCATGAAAAACTGTGTGTGTGTGTGTATGTTTGCCCTCCGAAGACTCACCCCTGCATGTACTGACACTCATAAATACACACACACACACACACACAGAAAGAGAGACACACTCCCCGGGGCCTGAGTGCTCTCAGTGTTGACCGTTGAGGATGTGGGTCAGAATGAGAGGGCAAGGAGAGAGGGGCTCTCAGCGGCCCACACAGATGGGCCATAGTCACACACTTAGACAAACACACACTCCAGGAGGTCAGGGTTCACCTGGAAAAGCTCTGGTCACCGTCCATCCATCAGTTTTATTATTGAGCCATGTCAAAACAGAGAGTGGACGAGAGATGCGAGCTAGAAACAGATTGCTGAATTGGAAAGGAGCAGACAAGAACAGACTCTTAAGACATAAGGTCTAAGAAAATTTTAGTTATAAAGTAAGGTTCAAGTAAGATAAATACACTTGTACACTTCCTATTTGTCACTTTCTGTCTCCACGGAAACTCAGATGTCATGTATTTATGCATATCTGAGTGAGTTCATGCATCATATGTACTTTAGAATGAGGTCTCTAAGTGTGTGTCTCTCTGTGTGTATATGTCTGTCTACCCTTATTTCCCTGAATTTTCCCATGGGAGAATGGCGGCCATTTTGTCCTGTCACTCCCCTGTGCTTTTTTTCCCTCTTTGCCTGTCCAATAATGACAGTTTAATTTGCCAGCCAATTACACCTGAGCGGTATTTAAATGAACCAATCAGGACTTGTCACAGGATGACTAGTCGCTCCAGTTAGCACTCAGACGCAGAGGTCGATTTACTCTCTGACTCACTTAGTGATGCTGTTTGTACTGTTTGACCAACAGTATTTTATTCTACTCAATTGTTTTCTATTTGCGTCTTTTTAGCCAACATGTAACATACTGATGGCATGTTGTACTTGTAAATCTTATGTATCTATCTATAGATTATTAAAAAGATGGAGGTGAATTTGTAAAATATATATTTTATTGATTTGGTCAGCACATTTGATCATTTTTGACTTAAGCCTTAGAGAAAATAATTCCTAAATTAAAAGAGTAAAAAAAAATTTTTTTAAAGTATATTATCATCGAAAAGAGTAAAGAAGAGCAAAGAAAATGCAAAATGAAAAGATAAAATGAAAAAATAAAACAAAAGGACACAAAAGGAAGAGATCGACGTGGGTCAATCCTAATCCCCTCTTGCCCCGTGTGTAAATAACGTCTAAGCATCTTATCCTGCTCATTTATGTAATGGGGGACTTTACTGAAACACTGTGCTCATAAGCTTACAGAAGCCTTAGATGTATTTGCACAAGCCTGCGTTGCATTTTTAAAAATTGTGGATTTATATCTTAAAGTGTAATTGTGCAATGCATTTTATGTACTCAGTATCCAAGTGTGTTTTTAGTGCGTGTGTGTGTTAGTGCACACACTTCTTGATTAAACAGCCCCTTTAATCTCAGCTGCTTCCTGCTTTCCCAAGATCCCCTCCAATAAGCGTAACTACCTCCTGACCGCACAATAACTGTAACTGTGCTTTTTAATACCGAGCGATGGTAAGTAAAAATAACCTGAGACTAATATCTTTCCCAGTCTAGCTTTGGCCTGCTCTGTTGCTTTAAGCTGTTCCCACATACACAAACATGCACAAACGCCAATCATGCATGCACACATCTGCAGACGCCACCATGCATTCACACACACTGAGCACATGTACTTATAATCACAGTGGCATAACCATACTTAAAAATATTAAATGTGGCTGGAAGGCTTTGCAAATTGCACTTTTAAATATGTGACCTGACCTGCGAGGCCTTTTGGCACCCTGGAAAAATTACTCTGCTTGATGAGTATGCAAAAGCATCGAATGATCGAATTCTGCTGTATGCAAAGACCTGTTAGAGTAATGACTCACTGTTGGCCAGACCAAAAGCAAGACACTAATGCTGCCAGAGTTGCAGATTTAATTGCCACCGGGACCAGAAGTTAGACTCTTAGGTTTGATAATGCAGCATTGTTCCATCAATGATCCATCAGTCAGTTCACTGTGATGCAATTTGGGATGAAATGCTGATGAAGTTCCGTGTTTTGAATTATATAAGATTGAACTGTTCAAGCATACTTCATTAAAACTTTAATCACAATGTGTAAATGAATAAGAATAGAAAGAAAAGAGGGAACAAAGGTAAGAAAGCAAATTAAAGACTATAGAAATGAGTAAGCAAAGGAAAGAGACAGAGGGGAAATCAGATGGCTTGTGTTTTATGTTTTGTTCTGTTTGTTAATTATTTCTCTAGTTAATTTCTTTTTGTATTTAGATGATTCGTTAATACTGTTCATCTGAGATTCGTGCCAATAAAATATTGGACGGGAGGAATGGAGGAAGCAGGATAAGTTGAGAGCAAATGAGCGAGAATAAGAAAGAAAAGGAGAAAGAAAGATTATTAGAGTGAAGTACAGGAGACAAATGGAGGGTAAACAGGTGAGAGTAGGTAGACAGAGATGGAGATTTTGGCTGTGATCCAGTCATAATGCTGAGTGTTGCTTATCAAACTGAGGGTTAAAGACTCAGTGTTACAGTCTGCTATAGCATCAGAGAAATACACACACACACACACATCATTGTTCCATCGTGATATCTGGACACTTCTGAGACAGGGGTTGTTGCACATAAACACACACAAACACACACCTGGAGCAAAGCATGTCGGTCTTTCCAAAGAGTGAGTGGAACCCCGCTGCGCGACTGAGAGCATCCTCCATTAACTTCATCACACACAAATAAACATATACATGTACATGGCTGTCTCTCTTTACGTCATATGGAGGAGTGGAGAGGAAATGAAAGGAGAAAAGGGAAAGAGATGAGAAGAAGGGAAGGACAAAGGAGAGGAGAGTACATGAAAACAACAAGGTGAACAGACGGGAGAGAATAAGAAACAAACTAAGCAGACAGGAAAAGAAAGGAAAGGCAAGAAGAAAATGAGAAGAGGAAAGAGAAATTAAAAGTGAGGAGAAGACAGGAAAGGATGAAAGGAGACAAGAAAGATGAAAAAGGAAAGGGGATGCATGGAGAGGAAAGGAAATGAAGGGGAGATGAGACGAAAGGATATGAGGTGAGAAGAGGAGAAGACAAAAGAGGAAGGGAAACAAGGGAGATTGAAGAGAAAGAAGGAAAGGTGAGAGGCCAGGCAAAAAAGAAAAAGTGTGTCAGGAAATGAGACAAGATGAACTAAAGGAGACGAGAATCAAGGGGAATTAAGAAAAGAAAGTAGTAGTGAGGAGAAGAATGAAAGTAAAAAAAAGATAAAGAAAAAGGGAGGGGAGATGAGAAGAAAGGAAAGAAGCAATAAAAGGAAAAGAGAGGGTGTGAAAATGGGAGTGAAAGATAGAAAAAGAAGAGAAACAGCAAAATAAGAGACAGGAGACGAGCGAAAAGAAGGAGGTGAGATGAAGGGCAAGGATAAACGGAGGAGAAGAAAGAAAAATGAGATGTGAGGAGAAGAAAGGAAAAGAGATGAGGAGGGAGGGAAAGGAGACAAAGAAAAAGGCAAGAAGGATAGAAGGAGTTTGAAAAGTAAGGAGGAGGAGGAGAAGCAAGGAGACGAGAGGAAAGAAAAGACGGGAGAGGGAGAAAGGAAAAGAAAGGAGAAGCACAACAGGGGAGTAAAAGCGGAAGGAGAAGAAAGGAAATAGAAAAAGAAAACATGAAGAAAAAGGAAAGGCGAGCCAGGACGAGGCAGCGTATCGAGCGTCTCCTCTTTGTTTGTGCTCCATCTGTGTCGGCGTGATTGCAAACAAAACGAGCATCGGCAGCTCAGTTAGTTAGTTAGTTAGCAGGGGAATCAGCGAGTACTTAGGCCCCAATTATCCACTAAATCTGCCTCTCTCTCTAAATGAGATTATTGCCACACACAGAAGCTGTGGCTCCCATTGGGTTCCATTAACTTTGATTACTCCTCATTATTTACTTACAGCTCTGCCACTGTTATTGCTTTCACTCACATACACGCACAGGGAAAGAAGAAGGGGGGTGGGGGGGTGGGGGGGATGCAAACAGGGAAACGCACATGATATACAAACAGATATTAAGACGGAGGAAAATACACTTAACAAAAGCACAAAGTGTAAGTAATAAAGGCTAAATAGTAAAACAACACATTTCTGTATTGAGCTAGAAAACAGAAGTTCTGAGAAAAACAAAAGGGAATGTGAGCACAAAAATAAAATCCAGAGGGAGCAGGGAAAGAAAAGAGTATACTGTATGTGTGTAAATGGGAATGGAAGGAGAGAGAGTGAAAACAAGAAGGGGTGAAGAACAGAGAAAATGACTATTTAAATAGAGAGATGGAGGGAACAGTCAAACACCACCATGAACATTTCATTTCATTGCACACATGCTGGTAATACTATTTTGGAGGGAATAACATCAAAGGAAGGAAGAGAGAGGGAGCTGGAAGAGGAAAAGAAGGCAACAAATGGGTGTTTTAGTCATGGAGGGAAATGCAAAGAGAAGTGGAAGGGGAAAAAAGTGGGAAAAGAATGAAAGAGGATAAAACATACAAAGAGAGAATAATGCAGCATGAATCATTGAGAATGAAGAAAAGAGAAAGGAGGTGTAAAGAAAATGGCAATTAGAAAGTGATTATCCTCACTAGAGAAAAACACCTCATTTGTTCCAGTATTTCCAGTAAAACAAAAATATTAATTTTGACAATATACTCTGGTATTTGTCATAATAATGTCTAAACATAACCAAGTATTAACCACAGACATTTCTAAAATCTGTTAATTTGACGAAACTCTCTCATCTCAAGGTGCACTTACTTATTTTTTTTTCCAGAGCTTTCACCTGCATCTGCTTTGAGTTATGTTTATCTTATCATGGTGCTATTTTCAAGGTAAACTTTCACACTCAGGTCATATACATTTTTTGTTAGTGGTCATATGCCTGATCAGGAAATTGTGTTGGAAGGTAGTGACAAACAACAAGCTTTGTCACTTCGGTTGGAGGTGTTTTTGGTTATAAAATGAGAAGAATTATATCATTTGCATCTTAATTATAATTGATCAGATCACAAGTTAAATGCTTCTTTTCTGATCCCTGTGGGAAAGCCGAATGGAGTGGGAGCACACATTTTTTATTATTTGTATTATTGTCATAATAACAACAAATCCCTCTTCAATTTGATGTTTTCCTAGATTATTCTGGTTTTGATTAAAGCCTTTTTTGAGAAATTGGGAAAAAAAATTAAAAAAAATTGGGAGAGAGGCAGAGAGGATCTCAGTCAACCCCTGAGCAATTTTTTTTCCTTTTCTTCGACAGAAAAACTAGCACTTGTGTTTTTAAGGAGGCCCCTCACTTCATAAGAACCCCCTCCCTCAAAGCTTTACTGTAGAGAGGAAACAAGTTTGTTTGGTGACTGGAGAGCTGTTCAGTTGTTGTTTTGGGGCCGTGCCCAGTGCTCACGGCGCACACCACTCTAATGCCACACTCTTTGTGCACTGAGCTGCCATACAGGCCAAATCACCAGGGCACAAGTGTGTGTGTAAATGTATTTTGGCATCGTGAGGTTATATGTGTGTGTGTGTGTCTGAAACCCATTACCGCATCAGCATCAAGAGATCACAGCTGTTTCGCCTCCGAACTTTCTGATGGCAAAAAGGGAAGAAACTATACAGAAAGCCAGGAGGGGGGTGGGTGGGGGGGCGGGGTGTTAGAGAAAAAGCATAGTGAGAAAGAACTCAGCTCTGAGGCCTAATTTCACCGACATTGTCCCTCGCCTAATTGCAAAAATCCCTCCGTCTCTCCTTCCCTCCCTGTCGTGCGGCTCTGTGGCGCTCCAAGGTAAAAAAGAAGTCGGGTTCTAATTTCATTTCGGTTTGTCTTAGGACAACTCTTAGATGTTTAATTCTATCCCAATTTCATGTAATCAGGCAAAAGACTTCCCTAGAGGGAGGGCAATGCAGGCCAGGGCCAGGCGTGTGCTATTTGCAAATGTAATTGGTCCACCTTTATTCTGCACTCCCTGATGTTCAGGCTGTCTTTTCTCTTCTTCTTTTCTTATCCTCCATTATCATCACATCCTTCGCTCTCTTTCCATCTCTTCCAGTAGCCCCGCACATTCTCCTTTTCTTCCCATCTCCTTCTTCTTCTCCTCCTCCTCCCTCGTCCCTCCCCTCCCCTTTAGGCAAAGCCAGCGTGGTTGTTATTGTGATTTCATATTTTCTTCTCATCCCTGCCTCTGCAGCCTCTGGACATTGACTACAAAATCCATTATCATTTGTATATTTTAATTATGCAAATGAGGATAGCTCAGCTGGCCTGTTGGAGGCTGCAGGGGAGAAAGCAGGAACTCCATTGCGGGTGATTACAATTCATCCGCTCGTCTCGCTTTAATTGTAACAAGCTAATTACCTTGTTTCCATTTAGTTTGAACAATGCCAAATAGAAAAGGGAACAGTGATAGCTTTGGCTAACCCACATGGCGACGCTAGCTGACAGGCATGAAGGGGAGAGGGAGGGAGGGTGGGTGAGGGAGGACTGATGAATGAAGGATGGGAGAAAGACAGAATGAAAGACATCTGTAATGCAACTGAGACAGGAGTTTACAACTATGGAAAGTTATCACTGAAAACATGATAAATATAAAAAGGAATGTGTGTCAGCATGTATATGATTTGTCAGTACAGTGCAGTGCATGATATTGTATCGCACTGTGGAAAGAACTGAATCAGGTTCAAATTTTTTGCTGCTTAAACCTTGTGTTTTTATGGCTGTGTAGCCCCCTCTGTCTCTCCACTCCTGCTGTGTCAACTCATTGGTCTCATTGACATGAATGAGGGACCAGGTGTGTTTTTGCCTCAACTCAAACCATCAAACTTAGTTACATGTCTGATGCACTGTAAACTATGTGAACACTTTTATTCAACATCTTAACCTGGACATTATTTGTGTCAATCGATTGGCCTCTTGTCTGTGGAGAAGCTGAAGAGGTGTACATGCATGACAGGGACACAGAATTCCGATTCAATATAGAGGGTTTTACTACATTTGCTGAATTCACAGTTACTGAATGATTTTCTTTCTGTTGACTGTGAAGCATTTTTCACATATCCAAAGTAGAAGTTTTACTATTCTTAAACCCCGGTTTCATAGACACAAAGAAAAACCCTGTGGACTCTAGAAAGCAGCTGAACTGAATACAAGAATGAAAAAGCTGATTATTCTATATTCCTTGAAAAAAAGGAATTTGAAGAATGATGTCAAAAAAGTTCTACCTTCAAAAAAAAAAAAAAAGAAGAACAAAGGCTATCATCCTAGACTTATATCGGCTTACAGTGCATAACGGACTCATAGTCCGCTTGGATCCCTCTACATGAGACCAGGTTTGCATTTCTGCCAGAGGTGTTCAGTCTCATATTCACTCTGTTCAGAGGTTTCTCACTGAAATGAGTCCAGGGCTTCTGGGGATCAAGACCAGGCCTCAGCTGAACAAGATCTCATTATCTCTACCTCACATAGACCCGTGTGCACACATACGTAGGCACATACTGCACATAGACATACACACAGATATGTATTCACACATGCACGCCCTGTCATGCCACAGTGAGCAGCATGTCACGATGAGGGACCCTGTATGTATGTCACTGTGAACGAGACACTTCTATGTGAAGTATATTAGCGATTTAAAGGAGATAATGTATTGAGCTACGGAAGCTCAAAAGGCCAAACTTGTTCTTTCACTGTTCCTTTTGTCTGTCATTTTCTCTGTAATGCTTTTTACTTATCAATACATTCACACACATACACTTTGCATATAGTGTACAGGTGCAAATGTACCTGTACCTGAACACATGTGAATCAACCTGAACACACAAATCCACACTTAGATTCACTAAATACCAGCGACAATTCCATCTACACATCTCAACATCCAAACTCATGGACACGCAAATGACACACTCACCCCTTCTACTCTACACATAGACAGGCATCTACACACACACTAATACACACACACACACACATACTCAAATATTCACCTTATCTCCTGTCTCTACCAGGCAGCTTGGCATTCTCTTCTTGCCAACTCCCACCTTCTCCGTGCCCACCTACTTTGCAATGCCATCAGGGAGAGACTTGAAAGGTATTTGAAACTGTCTTCCTTAATCATTTCCCGGATCCCGCAGGACACGCTGCGTGACGTGACGGAGGAAGGACTGAGGGGGGGGGGAGGGAAGGAGGGTAGGAGAGAGAGAGGAGGAGGAATGGAAGGGGGGGGGACAAAGTGATGTCACACATCAATCAAGTCCTCTCCAAGGGTTCAGGAGAAATGCCCAGTGACACAGATGGAAAGAGTGAAATACTAGAAAGTGAACTCTCACAGTTTTTCTTATAAGTAGCAGTAAAATAACTGTTTTCGTAATGGAGCTGCAGGAATTGGTAAAATTCACAAGATCAGTTTTGTGACTCCAGTTCTAATCTTTTTGCAGTGAGATCTAAACTGGGTCATGGGCCTGTTTCTGCCACCACCTCCATCCCCTCTCTCCATCTGTGACATAACTAGTTTTATTTTATAATGACATTACATCTCATGGTGAGAGGCTGGACTTATTCCCCATGTTGCCTGACCATTAAAAGTTTAATAATCCATGCTTTTGCTTCTTATCTTAGTATACCCCCTCAGCTTTATTCTTCCACAGGCACATTTTAGCCAAACACTCAAATTAAGTAAATTTAGCATCACCCTGTGAGCCGGGGACAATAACACACTAGTGTTATTTAGGGTTGAGGCCCTTTTCTGAAATACTCGCTTTATTGTGCTTTAGTGCAGTGCAGGGGCTTGTGTGTCTTGTGACTGATTCACCTTTGTGGAGCAAAGCTAGATATAGTTGAGCTCACCTCTATGCACTGCCTCTGGAACAAAACATCTGAGAAGGAGCTGACCTCTGCCCATTTCAGAGTATCACAGGGTGAGACTCAGTGGACTAGACTGAAAGCTGAAACAGCAGTGAAAGCTTGAGTCCAGGTTGTTGTGGGTCATGCTAAGGTTGTCCCTTTCCTGTCACCTATTCTGTTTGTCATATTAAAGTGATCACACCCCACTTTGCCTGATATAAAGAAGAAATTGTAACATTTTTATGAAAATATAATATTAGGCTTATTAAGTTTCAGGGGGAATGAGCAGTAGTGCTACAGAGGCCAGGCATTTAATTGGTGCGATACCTGTTGAAACCATCGTATTATAACTGCACTGATAACACAATGAGATGAAAATAATATATCTGCACACCACAATGTCCAGACAAAAAAAAAACCTTCTGATTTTGGAAGTTAGGAAAATTAGAGACAAACTGCCCAAGCAGTCAAAATCAGGTGCTGATTTGTGGGAATAAAATTTACCTCACTACAGGTCAGACTCCAAGTAGAAGGTAGTTTGTCAATCAGCAGTTGAAAATACCCAATAAAATCTGCATCGGGCTGACATCAGTTCATATTCACCAGATGCACTCAATGGCTCCCCAAATTCGCTAACCAGTTCAGTGTGTGCCGGAATGGTTAGGAGCTGAGGGTGAAGAGATTTTTGAATCAGACTCTGACTCACACAGGAAGTGTGTCAAGGCCATTGAGGTTTGATTTGCTCCATAGAGGTTGAGAACAAGTTGCTGCCCCAAGTGAAGGAGTTGGGTATCTTAGGGTCTTGTTCACTTGCTCAGTGATTGAATTACCAGTTCTAGGTCTATGCTACAGCTCTCACCTATTGTCATAAACTCTGGCTAGTGACCACAAGAATGAGGCCAAATGGGTTTCCTTTGCAGGATTCCTTCCAACCATAGAGACAGAGTTAAGAGCTCAGACATCCAGAATTGGCTTGAAGTAATACTGCTTCTCCTTTGCTTCGAAAGAAGCTGAGGTGAGGTGGTCTGAGCATCTAATTTAAGTAAGAATCTTGATGTCCAATCTGAGCCTGAGAATGCCTCAGTCCAGCAGAGGTGGAGAACATGGCTTACTTACCCTGCTGCCACTGCTACTCAGACCCAGATGAGCAATGAGCCATATGTTGGTTGAGCTGGGGTAATCACACTACATATGCTGTTAAGTCCTTTAACACAAAATTCTGGACTTCATTCCTATGTAATGTGTTCACAAATACCTTTCTCTCGATATTCTGTAGTGTCTCTATTGAGGGTGCTGAAATACAAAAACCAAAGCATTGCTAGAAGTAATTTCTTTTTGTATGCTTTGAATAGTATTTATGTTTGAATGTTTGTAACTGTTAAACTGTAATACTCCTTACTTTGAACACGAACATTGATAAAGATATTGCAAGTAAGACAGCAAGAAAAGGACAAATAGTTCATTGTCCTTATTAAATGTGTCTGCAGTTAAGACTTAAGCACATGAGCTGCATATGTTTTTAATCCTAATCCTGAAAACCTATGTCACACAACAGTAAGACTGTAATGGAAACATCTGGGGCCAATAATTCTCTTTCTACTTACATTTGGAGAGTTAACTTCTATTTCTAATCCGTGGACACGCATTTCAGTGTATACATTTGTCTATCCTTGCGTGTGTTTATGAATCATAAATCTCCAGTTATCAAGTCCATTCCTGTGTTACTTTCACATGGAAAATCAAACACATATCAGAGTTTAACATTTACATCACAGGAAAAGAATAATCAGAATTTCAGTTGGGTTTTTTTCTTAATAGTGACCAGCATATCCAGTACTTTACTGCAGTAATTTATTTTTTACCCTGTTTGTAGTACTAGTTTCTGGTACAATACAAGTATGCTCCAAGTGGAAGTGCAACACCTGGAGGAAGAAAGCTGGAGGGCAAGAGCAGTTGATCTAGCATCCCAGGGAACATGGAAAGGTGGGATCTCCCAAACAGGGAAGTCTCTTCGTCCAAACTCTGGAAGCTGGAGCCCCTCAGGCTATCTTTTCTGCTAATATCGGTGTGCGACACTCTAGCATCTCCAGCAAATCTGTATGAAAGGGGGAAGATCCACTGTGCAAGCTCTGTGGAAAGAAAGGGACAATGGGCCACATCCTGTCAGGCTGCAACACTGCACTCAGCCAAGGGAGACAGGTGGTGGCACGACAAAGTACTCCAGGCTCTGGCCGACATCTTGGAGCTAGAGATGATCAGGAAATGGCAGACCCATGGGACTCCAGGAACAGCCATCCAGTTCGTCAGGGCAGGGGAGAGGCCCTCAGCTCCAAGAGAAAACGGAAATGACATCCTACAGATGGTACAAGGGTGGGAGCTGAGGGTGGACCTATCAAGACAGCTGCAGTTTCTCCAGTCGTTCACACATCCCGGAGGCTGGATTTAGTCATCTGGTCGGAGCAAGGGAGGAAAATCATCCTGATCAAATTGACCGTTCCAAAGGAGGAAGGTTGTGTGGAGGCACATGGGAGGAATGCCACCAAGTACCAAGAGCTCGTACAAGAATGTAGGAATAAGAGGTGGTAGGTCTGGCTATTCCCAGTGGAGATCGGATGCAGAGGATTCCCAACCCAATCTGTGTGGAAGATGCTCACAGTCCTGGGAATCGCAGGAAGAGAGAGAAGGGCAGCAGCTCGCAGGTTGGGGGAGGCAGCAGAACAAGCCTCCTGTTGGCTGTGGAATTGGAGGGAGGAGATGAGCTGGAAGCCTAGACCTGGTGGGCAGTGAGTTGGCCACCGCTGCCGACCCGCCAACTGGAGAGTGTTGCAGTTAAGGGTTGATACACCCAGTGAAGGTTGGGCACTGTCTGACGACACCATTTCCAGGACAAAGGTGACAGTCACAGCAAGAGTGACTGAAGGAGAGGCATCACAATGTTATTACAAATGAAATAACTGAAATGATTGAAGATTTTATTTGCAAACTAAGATGACTCCCTTTTAAAAAAAACACAAAATCTCTTACATTGACATTATTTACACCTCTAAAGGTCAAGAAATACTTAACCCTAACCCTTTGCATGGAAAGCTGCCGCTGGTCAGACCTCTGATCCCATTATAACTCCAGATGCTTTAATATGCAGATGTCACGGTATGAGTTAAAGCAGCTGTAAATACCGGAAAATCTTAATGTACAGAGGCAGAAGGAGAGTGATTTTTATATCCTTGGTAAATCGCAGCGATCACAGATCACCCAGTGCAGCAGCTAAGTGACTTGATGCACATTTGACCTATATGAATGGTATTACTGCAAAATGCTGTCCATCTAACTCTACTCTCTTGTTGAAAACCTCTCCAGCATTGGCGTTTTTATACTTATACTTAAACATTTGAAGATAGACTTTAATTACATACAGCATCATTGAGCAATTCTCAGGAACTTAGGGCCAATGAAGTACACTTTTCTTTGCTTCGCTAGTCACTAATAAGCCTTCTTTATGCATCTGTGAGGTTTAATGATCACAGCATCCATATGTCTATAGCCATATGTCATCTGACTGTGTGTGTGTGTGTGTGTGTGTGTGTGTGTGTGTATTAGTTGGCAAGTTATGTGAAATCTGTCATCACTTACTAATTACACATTACTCTATGACTGTGCATAGCTCTCCAGAAGTTTTGACCTTAGCTGTGAGGGTCCCACACAAGCCAGCTAAAAACATACATGTAAAAAAACAACTTTGGTAATACTGGGAATTACCTCTTTCGGTAGCTGTAGAGGCTCAGCATGTGCACATTTGCGAAGACAAGTGTGTGTGTGTGTTTGTGTGTGTCTTTAAACTGGGATTTGTAATTGGGGTCAAAGCATTGAGGGAAACACACACATATCTATTAATGAGACAATATTTCACTCTCAGATATATTAATCAACTAAGAAATAATCAGGATTGAAATCTTTGTCATTTAATTAACAAGGTTTTGATTAATGCAGCGAACGTTACCATTCAGGAACAACACATAGATTCAAGATTTCACAAATTGTTGTGTAATAATATTCCATGTCAGTCTACATTTCCACACCACACATGCAGCATACTGTGCATGTACTGTTGGGCACGTTATGTGTGCTAATGTGAAATAAAGCTCAGTCGTCTCTGGAATATGTTTGGCCTTTGGCCGAGGATGAACTTTATGTTTCAAATACATCTCAGAGGCTTATAAAACTGTGGCTGCATCAGATAGAGAGACCACAGCCATATGTACTAATCCCACATCTCTGGAAAAAAAAAGGATTCACAGCCTGGCAGTCTCTGACGGCATACTTAAAAGTCTGTGTCCACTGGGTATGATTTGTGAGAGGGTAAATTCTGTTTTTTCATTTGCTATTCAGACCTAAGGTTTGCCATGTTGTAAATGGGATTTTTTTTAGCCACTACCAGGAAAACTGTTGCTTTCTCAGATGTGCAGTTCAGAGTCGTAGAGTAGTCTGAACTTGGTTAAGAAAAAAACTCTTTGTTTACGTTTTGTTTGTAACAGACAGGTGCCAATAGACATATTTGTCTTTATATCACAATAGTAAAGCCAGAAAGACACCAGCAGTGTCTGCCCATCTACTACCTATAGATGCTGTATTTTCTGAAGGCTGTCAATTGATCTCGTGCACCAACATCTGCTTAACCAGACCACGTCTTTTTCCACACTTCCTTACTCAGAACAACACTACAATGAAGTACTCTATCATCATCGCTGATGCTTTTAAAGGCTCTTAAACTGAGTGTATGCCCTTTGTGTTTCAAATACAACTCAACATTTATAGTGCTTCCACTCTGGCTCAAATGCAATGATAATGATCCTTGTGCTGTATGTTTTATTATATTTATGTACAGTATATAGATATAAAGCTTATGAGGCTCATCAGGTTAAAGTAAAAAAAAAAATACAACCGGATGTCATCAGCATACAGATGATAGAGATGTTACTAAAACTGATATAATCTGTCCTAGTGGCAGCGCGTATATAGAGAATAAAATGGGTTGAGTTGGTAGAGTTCACAAAATTTGTTGAAACAACCTTCCATGCTGTTGATGTACTGGAGTGCTTACCCCCCAAAAAAGAAAAGAATATAAAAATTAGAAGAAAGATATGATGACTGTTAAAAACCCGTTTAATTGTCTGCTCCTTCCCATTTCAGCTTCAAATCTGGTAGCATGAATCAACCAAATGGCTATGAAGGCCAGAAAAATCTACACTCTCTTAAATATCTTGTTTGTGGCCTCTGGGTTTCAAATAAAACTCAGAGGTTTACCGGCAGGTTGGGATCAGAGAGAGTGAGGCGAAAGAGAGAGGAAGGGATTTAAATGTTAGCGTTCATTTAGAGATCAGACACTCAGAGGATCATCTTAAAACTGTGTCTGAAAAATAACCATTTTAAATCGCCTTAAAGGTTTTTTTTTGCACCATATGACCTTGCATTGCAGACTCATGCTTAAGTGTGTGTCATGTACATGTATGTATGTTCAAGAACGCAGCTATATTGTATTCACAAACATATACTACATGGCCAAAGTATGGGAACATCCAGACATTAAACCCATATGCAGTTGTTGAACATTTAATTCCATTCCATTAGTGCTATAACAGTCTCCTCCCTTCTGGGGAGGCTGTCCACCATATTTTGTAACCTTGCTGTACTTGGTTGCTCCCGTTTATCCTAAAGTGCATTAGTAAGGTCAGACACTGATGTTAGAGATGTTGTATAGGACTGTTGTCGGAGTTTTAAGTTTTGTAGTTATGTCACCACTTGTCAGCAATCCAGGGATATGATGCTATGGGAGCTGGAATACTTTAGACAGAATGAAATAAAATTGTGGATAATTATAACCCTAACCCTAACAGTCATGTCAGATTTTAACCCAAACTTTTGAACCAAACATGTCACATTAAAAATGTGTGTCTCTGGACTATCATGACTCCTAGGTTTCAAAAGAAGGTGAAAAGGAAAGAAAACCAAGACTTGGCCTCGCCTTAGGAAAAAGGTCAATCAAGGCCTGTCAGGCCAGTAATGTATAATGGACAATTGTGCTGCATTTTGTGACTGAAGTAAGATGTGTAATTGAGCATCATCTGCGTAACAGTGATAGGAGGAATATTTAAAATGACTTGCTACAGGCCAAACAGAATAGGACCCAGGGCAGAACCTTGGGGAACACCACAATAGAGTGTCAGATGAGGAGGCATAGTTATCAACAGCAACTGAAACACTTCTGTCGGAAAGGAGGACACATTGTATTAAGATGTCTTTGGAGACTCTAAGAATATCAGTTTCAGCAGAGTGCAACAAATGAAAGTCAGAATGACACTTTTCAAGAACATTGTTCTTTACTGAGACCACAAAAGGACCAATAGATAGGATGACATTTTTAAATGTAACTGGAGCTAAGGGCAATGCCCAACCATGAAAAACACCCCCAGACCAAAAGTACACAAAAGTACACTCCTGTCCACATACTTTTGGCCATCTATCTTATACTGTACCGTGTCATTTTGTACCACTTCTTATGTTAATCTGTTTTTTTATAAAACATCTGTATTTGCGTGTTACTTCCTGTTCCCTGAGCACAGAGCACTTTCATTGTTTCTAATGCTCTGCATTAACGTTCTCATGATTAAACTTCTGGGCCAATCAGAATGGCAGAAGGCCTGGGATTACTGCCCTAACATCTGGGGACTATGCAAATGGAACGCATATGTTTTTAATGTTTAGATTTAGTAGTCAACATGTTGCTCTTAATTTCATCTCAGAGAGAAAGAGAGAGTGAGGGTGGCGAAGAGGGGATTTACTCTTAAAATAAGTAAATCAGGACTGATGACAAGAGACCCACCCAAAGTGTGTGAGTGTCCCTGAGCACTTAAGGAAACCCAAATAGCCCCATCTGTCAATTTTACACTCTGTGATTCTTACTTAGCGGACAGAGCCCCTGTAAGTGTAATATGCTGTGGGGATTTGATAAAAACCAAATACCCACACCAAAGACACAAACATATTTATGCTCTCTGCTATGATTTTTAATCCACATTTTAGAGCAAAAACTGGTAATGGAAGAGTATTTTAAGAGTGAGATCCAGGGCAGCAAGGCCAGCTCAGGACAACTGGATTGAAATTTAACATGTTACAGTTTTCATCTCAGTGTTCTGTGTTCAACAGAAATATTGAGATCTTCCCAACAATCTATTAGGGTGTGATTATGAAGCAATTATCTTCCGCGTGAATGGTGACATTAGAAGCTTGTGCTGTCCTAATTTCTGCAGATCAGATCCTAAAGATTTTTTTTTATTTAAAAGAAGAGGATAAGTTTAATTCCAGTAGTGAATAAGTATCTGCTCATTCATCACGTAGACTTCAATCTGACTGAACTTGACCTTCAAAAACAAAGTTATTGACTATTTTCCAGATGATTGGGATTGAAATGTAGAATAAGCTGAAAGAGCAATAGAGCTGAGTTACATAAATGTTAACATCAGTTTTGAGCTAAATGCTGACATCAACATGCTCCCAGTGGAAATGCTAATATGCTGATTTTCCACAGGTTTTATTTATATATAATATAACCATCTTAGTTTAGCCCATTCGCAACACAGAGTACAGCTGATGGGAAAGTCATTAGATTAACAAGCATTGTCATGTACTGTACCAAAATACTGTACAAATTGAAATTTTGACTGACTTCAATATTCATGCCGAATTTCATGGTAATCACATTGAGTAGTTGCTGAGACATTTCACTCTGAAACAAAAAAGCCAAATTGCTGGTGGAGCCAGAGAAAAAGTTAGGAGGATCAGCAATATCATTAAAATCCTTTGCCACAAATGTCTATGCTCCATTTTGTTCCAGTCTTTCTTGTAGATGTCAAGCTATGTCGTTGAATAAGGGAAAATTATGACCTAGTTATGCCGACTAAGGAAAATTCGGAATATCAACAAAATCATTGTATTTTGGATGGATTTTTGAGTGATCCATCTAACAGTTGCTGAGATATTCTAGACCATAGTGGTGAACCAAGTGGCCAACAGACTGAAAGGCCATCCCTAAGACCATACAGCGAGATGATATATAGATTATTGTTATTATATATATAATTGTTTTGTTGTTTAACTAAATAAAATTGACTTGATCATGATCACAGATCATATGTGTCAGCTCCTTGACAAATTTAGAATGGAAACTATGTCGAAAATAGTTGGCAAGACCTTTTACTATGCATTAAGGTATTTATAGGTAGCTGATACAGTAACTTATTCAAATTCATAATTTAAATGCAACACTGATGTACAACAACAGGTTTACCCAAAAACCATTCTGATCAAAGTCACATAAGAGACACTTAGCTGCCCTGATTATCACTGTAAAATGTAATCAAACTGAAAAATACGTCTTGTGATTATATAAGGATAATGTACTATGTATGAATGAACCTCAGTAGGTGTCCAATGTTGATATATAACTGTTTTTATTCTCTTCTTTATTCATAACAGCTGTCATTAGGTTGTGAAAAATAGATTACATTAATGTTTAGTTAATCCCTGGAAAACAGACATGAAAAACATCTTGTACCATCTAATGTTTGTGTGTGTTTGAAAAAGCAGTGTGTTTGTTTGTGTATGCACTTAAGTCAGAGAGCATGCGTTGTATGTGTGTTTGCACATGTGACTCAAGCGTGTTGTGTTATCACTATCGCAAACAGTAAAAACTCACATCCTGTCATCATTAGCGCTGTCAGATCAGTGTCACATACCCGCATTTCTCTTTCAACCCTGTGGTTAATCCCTCTGTTCACACACTGTTGCAGAAGGGTATTTACGCGTCAGTGGATCAGCAGTAATTTAGCGAGAGATCAGGCAGAATAATAACAATAATAATGATAAAAGCTGTTTTGATGCTGAGTTTTAACGTGCAGGATTTGCACATCAAAAACAATACAGATGTAAAATCCACCCATATGTGCTGCATATGATCCTGTTTGGAACTTGTTGTGTCAAAAAAATGAGATCTGCTTTGTTTGTGAAAAGTCATGACAGATACATTTGGGGAAAGTTGAAAAAAATGACAGTGAGAAATGTTATTGGTGCCAATAGTTCTAAAACTGTCATTTGCATAATCAAACCTATACATTTCCCAAACTTTGTCAAGTTTTTCCAATATGTACAAGTACTTTTATTTCATTAACATACAGCGAACTAATCAGAAAATAACTAAACGTAATCAAAATACTTCATTACAGAGTTTGAGTAATTCCTTATGAACATGATTACATATTAGACCAAATAACATCCAGTATGTGTTATTTGTTATATGCAAAACCTGCTGTGTGCGTTTTAATCTCTCGCTGAACATTTGTGCGCGCGCGTGTGTGTGTGTGTGTGTGTGTGTGTGTGTGTGTGTGTGTCATTTTACTTGCCTCTAGTGTGTGCCTATCTGTGTCCTGCATATGTGGTTCAACTTAAGCCACCTCGTCCACTCACACACTCGCACACACACACACACACACATACACACACACACACACACACACACACACACACACACACACACACACTCACTGTTGTCTCACAGAAGGAAAAAAAAAGAGCTAATACTTGTTGTTATTTAAACACCAGAGTAGATAGGCAGCTGAACAATAATTATTTTCTGGAACAATAATTATTACCATTTAATTCTGTTGTTTACCATTTTGCCCGGTGGCCCCTCTTTAAAAGCCAGCCTCTATCTATAATGGTGAGCCCTTGAGCAGAACTGCATTTAAGACAAATATCAAATAATTAAAAATCAAATAATTGAAAAATAAAAGTGTTGGGTTTTTTGTGTGTTTGAACATTAATTGCCAATGAAACGTGTGAGCGTGTGAGCTGGCTCTGCCCAGAAGTCTGCTCTTGAACGGGTTTGGTGTCAGATTTCATATTTTTCCACATTTTGTTTTTAAATTTATGTTTTACAATGATGATGGGGCATCTATTAGTCAAAAAGGCAGTTGGAACAAAATGTACCAAATTTCAAAAATCTCATTCACAGTAATAGACTTTCCACTACTAGAGTGGTAAAACCTGATGTAACCTGTTTTGCACATCTTACCTAAATGAAAAACACAACAAATGGGAAGAATCCAGGGTGGTTTATGGATTTGTTATTTGCTTAATTTTGTCGATGTTTCAGAATCAATGAACTGTTTCTGATATGAACATGAGACAGAGATCACATCCACAGTGTATAATCTGGCAAAGAGATCTCTGCTATTGTACTGTATGAGGGGATTACAAGCCGGATCACAGGATTACACAATTAAAGCTTGTCTGGGGTGCAGGGGCCACGCTGATGTCACACTGTGACGACACAAACACCAGGTATACACACACAAACACATGCTGCGACTTAAACTTGCATTCCCTGATACAGTGAAAAAACCATGCTGATGCAGGAATACAAATGACTTGTCTGTCATCCATATGTTAAAAATCGAAAAGCCATTAGATAGAATGTAGTGAGATAAGATAACCTTTGTTCATCCCACAGTAGGAAAACTCGCAATATACAGCAGCAAAACGTATAAAAGCAGTTACGTAATAAAAAAGAGCAGTTAAAAACAGGTTAAAAGATATGAACAAATTTATATTAGAAATTCACACAAGACTTGGATTGGATTTAAGCATGACAAATGAAATTATAAATACTAACTTCAAAATATTGCACATTGACTAGAGTGAAGTGAAATATGACATATTACATCCTAAATACAAATATACTGGACCTTGACTACAATAAAATGAAATATGAAATACTAAATTCAAAAGTATTGCACATTGGATAGAATGAAATATTGCACAGTGAATGGAGCTGGCATTAAAAAAGATGTAAGAACATAATATATAGAAAACAAAGTATAGTAACTGAACTAGTAAGTGAAGTATACTATATTTGCTTGTTGTCTCTTGTAGTATGATGGGTATGCAACCCCACTTTGAACTTCAATGGACACGGTGACGGACCTCTACTCACAACTTCTAGAAATTTTTGCACATATTTCCCTTCACTATAGGAAACGTAAATGTTTCCACTCCATAACATCAAAACAGAATAAACTGTTTTATTCTGAAAGATAACTCTTTCAAGGAACAACAAGAGAACATCCAACATAACAGGACCCTCTGATCAACAACTGAAAAAAACTGATACGAAAGAGTATTTTCAAAGAGGAGTTTTCCTGGTTTCATGTTCTAACATTAGAGTCTCAGAGTGAACCTGAGTTACAGTGCACTAATGGGATGAGCTCATGCTTTAACTAATCGTCACAGGGACATTTACACGTCCACATTCATGGAGAAACACGTGCTGATTGATATCATTATTGATGAGGTTATTGATGCCCGTCTTCTTCCCCTCCTCTCTCCTTCGCTTCCTCTGTTTGATTTCTGTGGGAAACCAAACTCTTTTTTTTTTCTCCTTGTGTCTCTGCATCACTTCTCAATGCAGCCTGGTGATTAAGCAGTAGATTAACCTCCAGTCCTCATTAATAATGGACAAATAGAAAAAGCCTTGGTTGTTCCGCTTCCTGTCTGCAGCACTAATAGAGCCCTTACCATTCACATTAACATAGGTCTTGTTTACTCGGGCAGATGGACAGACAAGTCAGGAACATGGAAAAGCGGAAAGGCGAGACACATACGTAAATGCACTACATGCACAGTGTAATGCATATAAACAAACATATGTAGGGCCAAAAGTATATGGACATGAACATTAAATCCATAGGTGATTGTTTAGTATCTCATTCCAATGTCATGGGCAGTAAAATGCAACGATACAGTCTTCACTCTTTCCACAAGATTTTGGCACCTGGCTTCAGGGATTTGCTCTCATTCAGCCACAAAAGTGTTGCTTGGCGATAAGGGCTCAACATGTGACTTTATCCTGTAGGTTATGGATGGGGCTGGGTTCATGCCTCTATGCACAACAGTCATATTCGTCCACACCAAACTTGGAAAACCATTTGCTTTGTCGAGCTTACTTTGTGTAAAAACTGTCGCCACAAAGCTGTATGCTCACCAAAATAACATTAGACACTGTTGCAGTAAGATTTTTAGGAATGAACAGGACTGTCTACATACTTTTGGCCATTGATTGTGTTTTGATTGAAGCTGCTGCTCTTGTTGCTGGACACATTAAGGCTCAAACCGAGGCCACCCTGTAGCCAACAGGTTGCAAGTTCAATCCCAGCCAGAATGTGTCCTGCTGATGTGTCCACGAGTAACACATTCAACCTTTACTTGTCAGTTGCTGCATATGAGCTCCAACAAAAGTGCTTTTATGTCATTAATTGTGCCTTTTTTTTTTCAAATGTGCTCATATCATTTAGGAGTTAAGCTGTTCATATATATATATTATATAAGGTTAGTAACAAGGAGGAGCTGAACTTTTTGTTGAAGAATAAGCTTACACACACACACACACACACACACACACACAAAGAGTGAGACAATACTGAGTACAGGCCTTATGGGACGACATTTGTGGTAATTCATTCAGAATCCATTTTAACGCATTGTGCAGGCCTAAGTGCCAATCTTCCTTTTTGGTGAGTTTCCATGATTTTATGTCCCACATAAAACGATGCAGTTTCCTTCACAATGGCCTATTTAAGTTACATTACCACCGAATATTCCCCAGTAAAGAAAATTAAGCCGCGATACTGTGAGATCATCTCGGTTAGTTATCTTCTCCCCGCCGAGATGTGTCGCTTTGACACCCCGCGGAGAGCTGAATGATTCTCTTGGACGAGAGATAATAGTCTTATACAGAGTGTCGCTTGCCTATGATCTCTCTCTCTCTCTGTCACTTTGCCTCTCTTCACAAACCTGATCCAAAAAATAACTTGTCTGCTTAGTGTTGTATAATGCTGTTAACCGTAATTAGACATACAAGGGTTGACAGAAGAAAAACAGTATAGCATGTTTTAGTGGGACAGCAGCTTTGACAGAGTTCATGTCACAAACACTTCTCATCAGATAAAGATCTAAATTGTGATGATGATCAACACAGGTAGGCTTTTGCATTGCTAACTCCTATTTAATGTAATACGAGATTATATTGAGAAACACATCCAATACAACACACAAATACAATGTGCATGTACCATTAGTTCTACTGACTTGTTAGTGTGCCACAGACTTTCTTGAAACATCGATCTGAACTATTTTTGAAGCTAAAACGTTTAAAGATCCAGACCAGTGGTTTAACATGTTTTAGCCCATTAACCTCAAATTATATGGCGTATGTTACATTACTGCCAGCAATTTTCTTTAGCATAACATGAGGTTTTTAATAGATTTCCCGTCTTAGATTGAGATCAGAGCTTTCCCACAAGAACTTGAACATAAAAACATGAACGTGTTGACAAAACACTTCAAATCCATTATGAAAAGATGATAATAAAACTTTCACCACAAAATTAGGCCAACTATATGCTTACTGGAATGCACATTTAAAGCTGATATCTCTAATGGTTTTGCGTCAGCTTATCTGTCCACATTCAATAGATTTAAATAAACAAATCCTGTCAATATTCTCGCAAATCCAATAAAGCTCAGAAATGCAGGAGTAGATATAAAACTTCACCGCCTTCACCGCTCACTTTTGCAAGACATGCTGACACAGGAAATAGCACTTAATGCCAAAGATGGATGGAGAGTTTTATGAAATACTATAGTCATATCATAGTTTTATGTTTACTTTCTTGTCACATATAACAAATCTACAAAAGTCTTTATTATGTTTAATGTTTGCATAATCCAAACAACTTCAGGCATGTTGTTTGCTCACTCCTCATATGCACGCACACACACACACACACACACACACACACACACACACACACACACACACACACACACACACACACACACAGACTGTCCCCCGCCCCCCTGACCTTGTAGGCGCTCTGCTTGCCTTTAAAGCGCACTGTAGCGCCCAGCAGTCTGTCTGCACTGGAGCTAATTGGCTTCAGCTCAGTGTTCACTGTTAACGTCTCATTACTCATTCCACTTAGAATAACTTCCACAAGTTTGCTTGTGTTCAGGGGTCATTAAAAGTCAAGCAAGCCTTTAATTACGAACCGGGATCATTCAGTAAGTAAAGTTGCATCTCCCAGCAGCTCTGGATGTACAGTGTCCTGACGGAGTCCTGTTCAAAATCACTCGTTAGATACCAACACAGTGGTCACATGGTCAACAGGCAAAGGGTTCACATGTCACAGAAAAATCAAAGTGATCAAATTTATATCTTAAGGTTATTAAATATAGCACTGTTACAAACACTTTGTTGACCACCACAGAGACACATTGTTTTATTATATGAATATCAAAGGAATAGTAGAGGATATAAAACCACCACAAAGTACAGCAAGGTGTCAATATACTCACTCAAAGTATTATACACACACTACCACTTCCTATAGCTGTATTATATGGATAAACTGTATATATTATTATATATATATTATTTTTTGGACTTGTTGACCTTTCACCCCTCTGTTTGCATCTGAGTATCAGGATGAAATGCTGAATAATCGGAAATCAGGATGAAGAGATTAATCAACATGAGGATTTAAATGTCTGCATATGAACATGATTAATGTTTTAGGGTCTTATCATTTTGGAGTGTGTTACAACACTGTTTTACTGGTCTGCTCCATTTGCAGTGCAGAGGCAGACTAGATCACCAGTTGCTGTCTCAGAGGAAGATTTGTCTTTACTGAAGTGAAGTCGATTTAATTAAATTAAGGTGCATGGTTTTTTCACATTTCAAAAGACCGCAGGGTTCTTTTGTTACAGACAGGCCTCTATACCCAAACTGTCAGTGAGAGTCTCTGACTGACATCTCTGGAGTTACAGATTTAGAGCAGGTGAATCCTTCAGTTGTTAACCTACTCTCACATGCACCTGCAGTCAGTCTGTGTCTGGTCTATATTCCTGAATGGACTTGCTTAAAGTGTTTCTATAATGTAAACTCACAGTGAATGGTGTTTAGAAAACCAGTGGTCAAATCTATTGCCTTGTTCTGTCTTTTTATATTTCTTTTTGAACTGCTCTGATTTTATTATTTTGCGTTTTTTGTGCTTTCTGGTGACTTTTTTTAAATGTTCAGTGGTTGTCACAACAGATTTTTATTTATTTATTTATTTTATCTTGTATGGTTATGCAACACCTACACCATTTTTAGAGAGGAAACAGTGACTGACACACACACACACACACACACACACACACACACACACACACACACCAATCAGCCCACAACAAAAAAAAAATATGATCTGCTATCTGGATGTTTAAGTAATTTGAGGGATTTAAAAACAAAATGCACTTTAATCTTTGACCTCCCTTCGTGTACAGCCTGCCTCCATCACATTATGGTCAAATTAATTATTATGCGGAAACCTGAGGGGAAAAAAACTCATTACTTTATCTTGAATAATAAACAATAAAAACAAACAAAAAAAGAGAAAATCCTATGGGGCCTATCATTCAATTATACACGATTTAAGGCCTTAAGTGCAGCTATAGTTGATATAAAAAAAACACTCAGCTTCTGTGAACATTGCATCATGTTTTGTTTTTTTTGTAGAATAATTTTTCAGTAATTCACTCTGGCTAATGTTCCAGATCTTCGATGAAATAACGGGAATCTTTAGTGGTCGGTCTGCCGTGCTAATTGGTACAGCCGCCCCAGGCGATCTTCACATCCACCAAACTGAGGACAGCGTCGTTCACACGGCTGCGTCTGTCTCTGATACGGGAACATGTAAAAATAGAAACATGACAAATAAAGGCGAAATTAGAACAGATGGCTCTACCTTGTGAATATGCTGCGTGTCCTGGGACCATTGGAAATAATATTAGAAAAAAAAATAGAAAAGAGAAAAAAATTAATAATACAGAATTAACAGTTATAGGATACAATTAAACCTATGGCACTCTGCCTAAATGTATAAATTTAATAAACACTCAATGTGACTAGCCCAAAAATATCTTAACATTATTTTAGTGTAATTAATGTATTCATACTGCAATAAAATAAATATTTTTTTTTAATCCCCAATATGTTTTTGTTAATCAAGGGGGATGGGTGGACTTAAAAACAACCTCAATAATCATCATTATTATTTTCTCCAATTTATGTAAGATTTGTGTTAATTGTAATGCACAGTTAAATCTTGGCTGCAGATGAACAGAAGACTCCCATTCAGTAAAAGACGGGCGGCATTAAGTAAGGATTAAAACTGGGGCATGCAGGGCGACTGTGCACCATATTGTAGCCTACATCTGCCTTTAAATCCACAATAAATTAATAAGGCACTGGTGGCTTGTTGCAGGACGGGCTGGAATATGTCACTTGGCTTTTGGTATATTTTATATTTTGTGTCATTTTTAAATAAAATAATGAATATTCTGAAGAATTTGAAATGAGGCCCGAAAGACTTTTAAAAAAACGTTGTACTAAACCAATCACACATGATTAAAGTGCTGAGATGGAAACGTATTTTTTGGGGAGAATAAGTGCATAATAAACATGAAATCGATGCTGTGTGGTGATTCAGGCTTTGCTCCAGTGCGTTTTGAGAAAAGGAGGTGATGCATTTCAATATGGTAATCACTCACCCGGGGCATGTTTCATTTATTGACAGATTTCATGTTAAATGTCTCAAGCTCACTTAGTGTTGTAGCTCTTCATTTATTATGTTTTGAGCTCTCTCTCTCTCTCTCTCTCTCTCTCTCTCTCTTGCTCTCTCTCTCACTCACTCCCTGGTTTGACCCTTCGAGGTCACACAAGCAATTCTTTTTTTAAACGCATGATTAATTTCTCAGTAGGGCGACCGGCTAATGCATTATGAAAAAAGTGAAATGTATTCCAGAGGGGCTAATAGCGCTATTGTATTCCAATAAGCCTTTTCCTGCTTCACATGGTTTAGACATGCTCCCCCTTTTGATAACATGTCACAGACATCTTTCTCAGGCAGGGAGAAAGTTGTGCAGCATTATGCTCTTTCCAAAAAATTTTTTTTTAAAAAAGTGTCATTGCTGTCGTGTACAGAGAATTCGCCGGTAATTGAGATTTTATTAGAGACGTCAGTGAAGTTCATTAGGTTTATGTTATTATAATAGAAAAGTGTCAAAGCTTCTAACAAAAGAATTAATGCATAAATAACACATGTGCATTTATGCATAAAACATATTTTATACATAGGCTATAACACAATATAACTCTGCAGCAAATTTCCAAATGTGAGTTAAAAAAAACTTGAACCTTAAGTTTTTCTTTATTGATAATCTTAGACATTAAAATACCATAAAAATTACTATCCCGTTAACTGATCATTCAAGTATTTTTAATAATATTACATCATAGAATTATTTGCATGGATTTATTGAAATTGATCGTTAATTAGCTTTTCAATCGACTCTACAGTTTTTTAATATCATATCAGTTCATCATCTCTCTATTGTTTTCATCATCGCTCTATTGTGACGTCATCCCGTCGCAGCCAGTGTTCCCGCGGCGTCCGTCCGCGAGACAAAAGCGCGCGCGGTGTCAAGCCTAAATTGGTTTGAAAAGAAGCAGATGGGGCTCGCGCTCTCCGCTGTGTCGCTGACGCACAGATTTAAGACTGACAAAAAAAGTGACCCCGTCATGTTTATCAGGATGCTGTTGAGAAAAGAGAACAAATGGCAGCCAGTCTCAATATCCAAAGCCTTTTTTAACCAGATTGACAATTGCTTAAACAGATAAATTCAGAATTTGAAAAACAAGTTGAATTGAAAACCTTTTTTTCAACTTTCAATATCTGCGTAAGTTCAGAGACTTTTGTCAATTTTCCTGTTTGAGGGTCTGCAACATTTAGAAAAGGAAGTTCTGACACCCTTAAATTAATGACTCACATTAAAGCATAACTGGCTCTAGCCCAGCTCCTTTAAGTCTTCTTAAACATTTCTCACAAAAATGTATAAAATTAAGGTAACAATGCAGACAGCAGCTTGATGAAGAAATGCTTTCATTTAGCGCTCACAGACTGCAACTGAAACTTACAGCAGTTGTACAAGCTGCTTGATTGCACCCCTGCTTGTTTTGACCTCATGGTAATTATCTATTTAATCTTTAATCTGGATGCACAGACCTCAAGAACAGCATATCCATCATGCAAAGTTCTCTTTGGAGAAAATGTCATTCATGTATCGTCAAAGAAAATGCTGTTTTAAATAAATCCCTATACAGGCCATGAGGAGTGTCTGCTTGACAAGTGACTGTGCAATGGTCCATTCTGTACACCAGCAGTCCTCTACTTTATATGTGGAGTTCAGTAATAAACTGTGAGTACTATCATGTAGTATTATTATTTTGCATGGACTCTAGCATCCTGTTTGAACAGCCACTGCAGGTGGAAAGTTTTGTGTTTGTTTTCTACACCCCAGACATGAAACATGGGCCACAGAAGAATTTGTCATGAAAACAACTTCATTAAGTTCTTTTAATTAACAAGGGCAATCAGTATTTGGGACATCACTCCACTGCACCCCCATGCAGAGTTAAATGAGATCCTTCCTTGCATCCTTCAGCCATTTGCTGATGACTGTGAGGGAGCTAATATCTGGGTTATGCACTTCATATTTAGGTCTGCGCCTTCATATCTGTAATTTGCCTGCATATTTTTAGCGGGAGAAGTAATTGAGCAGCAGGAGCAACATGCCTGGTTTAAAAGCTTGGAGCAGGGCTGTAGCTAGGAATTCCTGGGCCCCCCCTGAGAGAAACTGATCCAGACCCCCCCGCCCCCCATATTTTATTGAATGAAATAATCTTACACTGCAGTTCTTGAGGGCCATCACTTTTACAACACATGGCGCTAGCAGGTACCCTCAATTACAACAGATGATATATGCTACAATATCCTGCTGTCTTTGTTCTCCTGGGAACAACCTGCACCTGCATACAGAGGTTTTCAAAATGTAGGAATCAGCTGTCCTGACAGCCTTTATTCTGATCCCCAAACTGCCTGCCTGTCTGTCTGCTGTCTCCTTTACTTTTTCTCTCTTCAGCCCCTGTGGTCAGGCTAATGTTTTACTCCGCAGTGTGTATGTGTTTAAAAGCCACATTCCCCATGCCAGGCTCTTCTACTGATCTCTGTGCTTTTATTTGTTTGTTAGTAGTCAATTCACAAATGTGCGTACAAGCCCCCCTTTAAGCACAAGCAGTAGGGCAGCAGACACCCACTAGCCTGGACTGTAGTTATGACTGTTTGTAGTGTGCACTGCAAATTAATTTAAAATTAATATTCATTAAGTCACTAATAAAGTGAGTAAATTAGCTAAAATTATGCTAATCTTAAATTCTGGGGTGGGTCCACTGTGTTGTTATTATAGTGCAGGAGGTTGTGGTTTCATCTTAAGACTTCAGTGGGGTCACTTCGTGCATGCGCATTGCGTATACTCCAGGATCGCGCGTCCCGCCGTTCATGCTGTTAGTTTGACTTTTCCAGCGTTTGAGTGACAGTTAGCAAGACCTCATTTTAGCATTTTAGCCATTCAGTGGGACTGGGCAGCGGAGCGCGTGAGCGAGAGGAGGAAGAAAGTGCGTGAAGGTGCATGCACGCGGGTATCCTGGACGGTGGGCTGAGCTCGCGCTGCACGCCAATCAAACGCGAGGCAGGTGCGTGGTCGAGAGAGAGAGAGAGAGAGAGAGAGAGAGAGAGAGATTAGGTCGGCGCGTGGTGTCTCTGAAAAGCGAATAAAGCCGGCGCGAGCGTCGCGGTGTACTCACATCTCACGAGCCGCTCTCGCTCGACAGTTGGAGACCAAAATCAGTCCACGTGTTTACCGGATATAAAACAGTCAAGTCGGTTAGTTTTCGTGACAAAAAATATAGTTTTTCAGAACTGTGTAGGATGAATCGGTTTCTCTCGTGACGGGGATATTTTTTGACCGTTTTTTGGGATTATTGTCGGGAGTGAGAGGTAAGATCTGCACTAACATTAATACTGTAAAGTTTGGTAAAATGTTGAAAATGTATCGACTTAACACAACCTGTGTGGGACAGAGACCAGGCTTCAAACACGGTATAAACAAGAAACATTCCGTTGCATTAACCGTAACATAGAATTACTGTAAACTAATGGTGTATTTTATTTTTATTATTGTTGTTATTATTATTATTAGTTGTCAGTTATTTTTGTTATTGTGTATATATGTATGTGTGTGTTAGTTAAACATATATATGTGACTGTTTCACATATATATTTTTAAAGTTTAATAATTAAGCGTGCCAGTTTATATAAACGCCTGTTTTGTTACTTTGTTAGAAATTAAACTTGGGCTCAGTTAAGATTTTAAAAATGGGCTGTGTAATTTGAAGCCAAACTTTTGAGTCGGTGTTAATTGTTTCAGTGCTGCTCGTTCTCATTCAGTTTGTTGCTCGGCCCTCACTTTTTCACCGTAGTATCCATATTTCGCTGTAGTAAGTTGTAGTAAATTCAAAACACACGTGTCCATATATTAAAAAGCTTAGTTCCGTATTCCGTATATTTTGCTATTATAGCAATGTTTCCTTGGTAAGAAAATTTTCAAATAATTGGTCATAACTGTGTAGGGAATTACGAGAAATTATTGAAAAACACTGAAAGCAAATTCTCTCTCTTTTTTAGTGGTTGTTTATATGTTTTTATTCTTAAAATGTGATGCACAAAAAAGTTTAATATTGGTGTGCTGTAGGTAAAATGAGAATTTCTAAAATGTAAATTTTAAGAGTTATCATCTTTATGAATTATCAAAACCTGCTTCTAAATAATATTCACTTCTAAGCTGATTCTTATTATACAGTAAAAAATGTGCAAAATGTACAAAAGTGCTTAGTAATATACATTATAAACAGTAAATTGCATTTTGTTGAAATAATAGCACAATGAATTTTGCAGTCACCCAGCATATGAAACTTTAGATCATTAATGATGATCGTGTTTTTGAAAATATGTATAGTAGTAAGACTTTAAAAAATATGAAGGAACACTGTATTTAATCTAGACAGTGCCACAGTTAACTTTCTTACAGGAAAATGAGGTTAACATCATAGTTAAATAAAACTGTTGTCTGATTGGTGCCAAAAAATTGGGACATTTCTGTCTGTCCTATATAGTGGTGGGATGAACTTTTTAGATCACACCTTTTCTAAATATAAGGGATATTTTATCATGTCAAAACACAAAATTGAAACATAAATTCATGCCTTCACATTTAGGTGGAAATGGATTTTTTACAACAATTATTTTAGAAGAGTGTGTTATCCTCTTTTACAGGTTGTTCCATGGTTAAATACTGTTGAAAACACACACAGGCAAACACACTCATGACTTTAGAGCTATGGATAGAGAGCTATAAAATACTACAAAGACTAAAATAAATTAACTGAGTGATATTCCTAGTTGAATTTTTTCTAATGCAGAGGATCTACATGAAGAAAACTCATATTTGTATTTTCTATCAACACCTAAGAAGCCTTAAGAATTTCTCCACTGTGGGACAAATAAAGTTTGTCTCCTATCTCTTGCACACAGCAAATCATTTTTCAATACCCTCAACAATTTTGTAAGAGTAGTTAAGAAGACAGCAGTCGCATTTTTTTTTGCTTATATATTCTATTTTTGTATCCTTAAAAAATTGGGTGTCATTTATAAATTGGGAGTCAGATACATTTAATTTAAATGCATTCCATTTAAAATAATTAATTTTTATTTTTATTTTTCCAAGCAAATTCCACACATCACCAAGGTATTTCTGGGCACACTTATTTGGCAGAATTAGTGTACATAATATGAAATAGCTCGATATATTACTATAGACAGAAAGGGCGTGCATGTGTGTAAGCTTTAACAAGAAGGATTTTTTTATTATTAAAAAAGTGATTCAGACAGATCTTTTTTTCTTCCCTTCTTTTCACGCAGGTTGTTCTACAGTCTTCTTCCAAGTATGGACAAGACCCATCTTTCGAACCCTAATGACATCATTATGACGAGCTCAACAGGCTCCTACCAGCAGGAACCCCTGACTCCACCCAGACCCACCCATCTCCACTCCTCATCCTCTTCACTATCCTCCCCGTCTCCGTCCTCTTCCTCCTCACCTCTCAAGCCCAACCAGGTTGGCCAGATCATCCTGTACGGCGTTCCCATTGTATCGTTGGTCATTGATAATAATGAGAGACTTTGCCTAGCACAGATTTCCAACACACTCCTCAAGAACTACAGTTATAATGAGATTCATAATCGTCGGGTGGCGTTGGGCATCACCTGTGTCCAGTGCACTCCGGTTCAGCTGGAGATTCTTCGCCGGGCTGGCGCCATGCCCATCTCGTCACGACGCTGTGGCATGATTACCAAACGTGAAGCCGAGCGCCTCTGCAAGTCCTTCCTGGGAGAGAACAACCCACCCAAACTGCCCGACAACTTTGCCTTCGATGTGACACATGAGTGCGCCTGGGGTTGCCGTGGTAACTTCATCCCGGCGCGCTACAACAGCTCCAGGGCCAAATGCATCAAGTGCTCCTTCTGCAATATGTACTTCTCCCCAAATAAGTTCATTTTCCATTCTCACCGCACGCCAGACGCCAAGTACACCCAGCCCGACGCTGCCAACTTTAACTCCTGGAGACGACACCTCAAACTGAGTGACAAACATCCAGCTGATGAGCTAGTTTACGCATGGGAAGATGTCAAAGCTATGTTCAATGGAGGCAGCCGGAAGAGAGCCCTGCCCTCCTCAGCTCACTGTTCCTCCATGAGCTCTATGAAGTCTCTTCCAGGTTCGGTGGTGCCTCACATGATGGGACCTGACCTTGGTGCTCAGAAAAGAGCCCGCTATGAAGATGAGGAGGATCTGGATGGAGGCAGTCTGTCTCCCCGTAAGACACCTCGTAGCTACCCTGTCATCCCTGTCCCGAGCAAAGGCTTTGGCATGCTGCAGAAATTCCCTCCCACGTCGCTCTTCCCCTCACCTTACCCCTTCCCAGCTTTCGGCCTCTGCCAGCAGAAAAAAGATGACAGTGACGTTTCAACTGGGCAGAAAGGAACAGGGTTATCTGGTCTTTTATGGCCTGGCCGCAAAGACACTTTTTATCCTCCTTTCTGCATGTTTTGGCCGCCACGAGCGGCAGGAGGAATCCCTGTCCCCACCTACCTCCAGCCTCAGCCGAGCACCCTCTCCTCCCTGGCAGAAAACCCCTCTCTGAGGCAGGCCTTTTTGGATCTCTCAGACCCCAGTGAGCCTGGAACTGTAGCTGGCAATGGAAATGGTGTCAGTGCAACCATGGCCTCTGGCAACGGAGCTACCACACCCAGATCGGGGCTGTTTGACCCAGAGTGCACAACCGTAGCCCCCGACCTTCGCCCTGTGACATCAGAGGGCTGGCTCAAACTCTTGGACACCCCAACCCTCCAAGCCAGAAAGCCGAGCTATGGCTCGGCCTTCCGCCCCGTCATTAAGGATGCTGAGAGCATCGCCAAGCTCCACAGCAACGGCGGAGGAGTCTCTGGGGCAACAGATGAGGACTTTGGTGTCGTGGTCGCCAGGTCAGACCGCCACCAGCGGCTATCGCCCAGCAGCAGCTGCAGTTACGGAAGCGAAAGTGGAGGCGATGGCGAGGCAGAGGGAGTGGAGAGTGAGGAGGAGGGGGAGGTGGACGTGGAGTCGTCAAAGCAGGAGGACGAGGAGGAGGAGGCGAGCTTTACAAGCAGGCCATCACAGACTCAAACCAACCTGTACCTCTCTGCTCTGAGCGACAATCCTGCAGAGGAGAGGGGGAAGGAGAGAGGGAGTGGCACTGCGTATCCCGGCACCTCCCCTCCCTCCTCCTCGGACCTCATCCAGCAGGAGTCCCCCAGCCTGCCCGCCTCCCCTCCTGCCAGCCTGCCTCTCTCCAGCTCCACCCCACCTCACCGAGAGGACCCAGCTTACAAAAACGTAAATATCCCCCTAGGCCACTTTAGCTAATTATTATTTAAATGGTGCTGTAGTCAGGCAGTGATGTGATCTGCATAAGCAGATTGATAGGCTGGTTTCCCCCTGTAGAAATTGAAACAGTCACCCTACTCTGATCCTGGCTAATAGGCCCAGGTGTGGATTGTTTAATGGCCACCGTGTGTTTGTTCTCCCTCTGTCACCCCAGCCTGTTAGGGCAACTCTAATCTTTAACCTGACGACTCCCATATTAACCAGGCCTCTGAGAGAGGGGGAGGACAGAGGAAGAGTTATGACGAGCATTTTTAAACCATTATCCATTGAGTAACAGACGGCAAATTGGCAAAAAGGGTTTAACCATATACTCCAAATTAGATCATAACAAATTAATGCTATTATTGGCTGATAAAAGCAGAGTGCCAACCAGGGAGGCTGCATTTGCCAAGTAATGAGTTAAAAAAATATAGCATGTACTTAAAATAAAAAAGGAAAACCATGTTGATGTTATAAAAAAAAAGAAAATCAAAATACCCATTACTTGTGTTCTGATCTGTTGTAACTGAATAATACAATGCACTATATGTTGTTTCCAGGTTCACAAAAACAGAGACGAAGGACTACCTGCGTATGCAACCAAAGACAACTCCAGCATTTCTGGTGAGCACAGATTTAATCTTTTGTTTTTAAGACTTTTTTCATCCATATTATCTGATGCACAGGCATCATCATGCAACAGTCTATAACCGTTGATTATACGCAAGATAAAAAATAAACTAACAAACACTGTTTTATTATTGCAAATAATGTTACACTGTCAAAAGTGTAATGAAATATCATACAACTTTTGTGAAATTCACCTCTTTCACCTATTTGCAAAAAGAAAATTCTGCGTCTCTTTCATACATAATTTACAAAAATCACTTTGCTTGCTCTAATGTTTGCATGGCTTGCTTGACACTCCATATTTCACCCTGCAGTTGTTTTACTATGTCTCGGCTTCATCAAACGTTTGAACAGATTTTTATACCATTTCATCAAATAGCATTACACAGCCTATTTCAGCAAACTGTTACACACTATCTGTTTCATCTGACGTCTGAGTCAGTTGTATTATAGTGTCTTTGTTTCATTTGTGTCTGAGTGAGTGGTTTTATAGTGTTTCTCTGTCCCTGCGAGGCTCATATTCCTGTGACGTTTCATTTGCTCCTCTCATCTCCCACTCTGACCCTTTCGCAGAAGAAAATGTCTCACAAACACACAAGCAGAGGACACACACCATGCGCACACTTAGTTATCTCCATGTGTCCGGATAACCAGCTCAACCAATGGGCCTTACTGAAACTCTCCTCCTGTCTGTCTCTCTGTTTCATTTTCTCCCAGATGAAAACAAAGAGCAGAATAGTTTCTTTGTGCCAGAGAGTGAGACATCAGCGCCCGACTACTGGAGGGAAAGCTCAGGTACAAACGCTCGCTTATGTTTTTGTCGTTGTAGAGCAGCTGTAGACAGTAAACAACAACTTCATCAATGGCAGCAAAAGATAAGACAGCAACATTTTAAAATGCCATGTTATCTACTCCCAAAAGTATAATTATGAGGATGGCAAGGTTAATTTCATTCCTGCATTTGGTTCCACTCTAGTGTAATTTGAATCTCACATCGCATAGCACATCTGAGGTCTTTATGAAACTTCAGATTGAATCACAATCAAACATTGACTTCAGGAAATAAAATGAAAACACAATTAATACTCGCAAAGGCAGCTTCTGACTGTAAATGGAAGTTAACAAATTAGAACTATAATCTCTATTAACTCATCCACAGAGCATAAAATGTAATTTATTTGCAATGTAAAATTAAAAGAATTATCAATATTGAAAAGTAAAACAAACATACTGTTTTATAAAACTTTTTATTATATAATGGAAAAAGCTACAGTTGGCCTTCCCTCTAGTAATTCAGCACACATGCTGTGGATAAAAACTTTCCATAAATAAAACAAACAATTCAATTGAAAGACTTTCATTTAGAAAAGAATACGACTTTATATACATAAGTTGCATTGGCATGTCTTCTTATTACACAAAGGAGACTCTGAATACTTAAAACTCCTCAGTCTTCAGCTTCATCTCCTTCCATCTCCTCCTCTCAGACGTTGAGTTAAGGGATTCATATAAGCACACAGAGAGATGAAACAGCAAGCTGCTCCTGCCGCTGCTCTGCCACGGCTGCTCTCTTTAGCGGCGTTGTCGCCGAGGCTGTTACTCTTAGGGGGGCTGTTATAGTTCAACAAGAAAACATCAGCTCAGAGATAAGCAGCCGTACTAGCAATCTCCATCCTAGACCCATATCGCCGCCGACATAATTGCCTTTTTTTTCCCTTCCTCAGCGCAAAAACCCCTTTCCCGTTTGAAAAAGATCACAGCTTATTGCCTTTTTATATCTGTCAGGAAGACATTAAAAGTGCTTTATGACATCTGTGCCAACATTTATATCTACCCCCCCCACTCCCTCAACCCCTACACACACACACCGTAATGATCCCTGCGCATAATGTATAATGTATTTCGAAAAATTACACGAAACAAATTAAATGAGACCACCTTTCCCCTGATTGCCAAACGTCTCCCTGGGCGGTGGGAAGCTCTACGTGATTAGAAGGCCTGATTCCTCCGAGTCCCACCACCCCCCCTCCACTGTCTTTAAACTCTCCCTCTGTTTCTAGGGAGAAAAAATAATCTAATTTTCCATTTATGTAATGCAAACCGCCTTGGCTTTGACTATTCACGGTTAATTGACTGTCAAACGAGGTTGTTATCCTCGGGCACTGTCTGCAAATTTGCTTGTCAAATGAGACAGAGAGAGGAGAGGAGAGAGAGGAGAGGAGGAGAGAGGAGAGCTCTCTCTGCTCTAAATGAGAGAGAGAGAGAGAGAGAGAGAGAGAGAGAGAGAAGCATGGGGAGGCTTAAGGAGCCAGGATGTGAAATGACTGGAGGAGAATATACATATCGAGTTTGCTGGATCGCTTCATTTAAGGCGCACAATGCCTCATTGTCACAACTCAGAACAATATGGAAACTTTCACGCTGGTAAATTTGAAAGCAGCATGTGATGAAGATGTTTGTTAGAAAATGAAAGATAGAAGATGGTGAAGTTTTAAAGCAACAAGTAGATTCGAGCTTCCTCCAGCACTAAACATAGCTTAAAAAGTATACAGATAAAACATAGTGTACATCATGGGAAATGCTGCTTGTCTATAATAGCAGAGATTCACATGGATTTACAGCAGTTCCATCCTCTTACAGCCACTGGTATTGCAGAAATTCAACAGTGTTCAATGCAACAGTTTGAGAGCACAGTAAACTGCGGGCTTGCCATTTCTGAGGAAAATTTGTGGAATAGCCATTTAAACCTTTTACATTTCAGCACAGAGATTAATTTCATTTTTAAGAGCTACAAAAATCAATTTACTCTAATTTGTGCACAGCGGTAATGTTCTTTTGTTTTCTTAATAGAAAGCAGTATGATCTGACAGCAAGGAGAGACTGAAGATGTCAGGGAGTGAGTGCAGCTACAGCTCTGTCAAATTGTTCCCTCAAACTTACACTGACATCTAGAGGCCAAAGAGTGAATTATAGTGCTCCACTTAAGACTGACAGGGCAGTGAGAGAGAGAGGATGAGGGGATGGAGAAGGGTGAAAATAAAGAAAGGAATGATGTAAAATCAGTCCAGGACAAGTGTATGATTATGTGACTCAGATATGTGTTGCATATGATGTAGCGGTACAAATGGGCCACTCTCTGTGTCAAATGTAACTGATATGCTGTATTTATGTCTGACATTAATTAGGGCATATCTCTCCATGTTTTCAGGTGATCAAAGCCAAGGTGCTGCCTCTCCTGTGCCGCTAAAGAAGGACGTCGAGAACATGGAGAAAGGTAAAGATTCTTCATTCGAGTCACACAGTTTGTAGGTAAACATTCCTGCTCCTCTTAGCCTTAGCTTGGCCTTAAAAAATGCATACACACCACAGAGAGTAAGATGTGTTTTACTGCATTTATTCCTCATCTTTTTTTCATCTGTCTTCCTTATCCCGCAGAGGAGCTCCAGAAGGTTCTGCTGGAGCAGATTGACTTCAGGAGGAGACTGGAGCAGGAGTTTCACGCTCTGAAGGGCACCTCACCGTTTCCTGTGTTCCGTGAGTCATTTTTTTTCTTCTCTCTTCATTTTCTTTTTTTACACTTTGAAGGGCAACTTCTCCTTCTCTGTCTTTCTTAAGTTCTTTTTCTATTTTCTCCTCTGTACCTGTCTCCCCCCCCCAACCTTTCTCTTTACCCTGTTTTTCTTAGTCTCTTTCATCCTTCATCAGCTGTACTCAGTCAGTTACTCAGATGATAATACTGTTCAGGCTAATCATAGAATTTTGGGTTTTTTTGGGTTTTTTTTGCCAATTTCAGATAATTTCCAAGACCAGATGAAACGAGAGCTCGCCTACAGAGAAGAGATGGTCCAACAGTTACAGATGGTAAGACTACTAATGACACAATCAGTGCTGAAAACGGATGGAAAATAAATATAATTTCTGCGCCTTTAAATGACAAATAAAACATCTTTTATAGATTCGTGAATTAAAAAAAGCCTCATTGTTTGCTCTGAAAAACAGTCTTGGTAATGGTTATAGAAAGAATATAATTATGACTAATTATGAAGCGCTTCTCAATAAAATAGTGTTACACAGTTTGAACAGGAAAAGAAGAGATCAAAACTGCATGAAGCGATGTGACAATAATAACTCAATTACTGCTACAAGTACAGTGAACTGTAGACATAAATATGAAATCCTAAGCCTTGTCTTAAAGCTAAAACAGAAATTAAATGTAATAAATACAGTCCTCAATAGGAGTTAAATGCACACTTCTGCTGTTGCTTATTTGTCCATCAAAAGACAGAGCCAATCATTTAGTTTGTCTTTCACGGGTGAGTAGGTCCTCTGCAGCCGTCTGAGTGTTTCCGTCCACATCAATCACCCGAGCAGCTGGCAGACAGGCTGACAGACTGTGTTTGTCTTCGCTTTCTGACACATGCAACAACTGTACACGCTTGCATGCACATGGTCGCAAACCACGTACATCAGAACACACGCAAGCGCACGCTACATTCATGTAACCACAAAGGCAGGCTGAACGGGCACTCACGCTCATTTACGTGCATGTACGTGCACACTGAACAGCACGTTCACGCCTAAAACGTTCATAATTGACAAATGTGTCTCGAACCAGCAGATGGATCTGTCTGAGAGTAATGACACATTCATTTCATCCAGACATTCAAATGAATATCAACGAATTTCAGATTTATGTTGCTGCAACATATTTTAGAATCTGAGTGAATATCACACCTAAACTTTACACACATCACCCAGACTTTTTAATTGTCCTTTTTAAAGTATAACTGTAATGTCATCTTACTATTATTTACAGTTGCTGGTTATTTTTCACAAATAGGAAAATGCATTTTTCGGACAAAATAATATTATTAACCCTCACATAATACATTATTTTAAAGATCCATTTTGTATCCAATCTTATTATGAAGGCTGAATTTAACACCAGAAACCAGTCAAATGCTTATCGTGTTCAGCTTTTTGGCAGGTGATGACTTAAAAGTGTTACATTTAATTTACTACAAGGGTTATCACAACATGTTCCAGGCCACATCAAGACCATATACTGTACTGCTCTGTACTACACAGCATATATAAAGAAAATCTGTAGTATGTATACATGTGTGTCCAAATCTTGTCTCTTAATGATTCATCTAACTTTCATCTCTAACTTCTGTTTCTTTCAGATTCCCTACGCAAACATAATCAGAAAAGAGAAGATCAGCTCCCATCTCAACAAGTAGCTGAAAGGTGATTATTTTTTTAATGAATTTTATAATGCAAGTTTAATTGCCTTTAAACTTGTTTTTTTTTTCCCAGGACTTTTTTGGAAGCGGGAACACATTTATTACGTGTCACTTTTTTTGCTGTTTAACTTGCTTGACAATTATTAGTTAACTTATTAGTAATCTATCCAGCAAACTTCAGCAATCTGATAGCTGCAGTGTAAAGCACTAAAAACACTAAACCAGAGCACGACACTAATATTGGGTTTTTATTTATTTGTTGTCTTCACAGGCTGAGTCAATAAAATCCCAAGGAAGAAGAAGAAGCCTAGATTTCTGTGAGTGTCCCAAGAGTACTAAAAAAAGTCACCCACAAACTGACAGAAATGTTCATGAAAAACACAGAGAAAGGAATATGACACTATATAATATATATACATTTCTTATGTTTCTCGGGGACAGTGATATTTCTGCCTCTGCAGTACAGCCTCTGTTAATAGCCCTGCACTTAAACTCTGTCTGGTAAGAACCCGTTTGGACTGGATCGTACTGCTGTGGGGTGGCACACTGATAAATGTTTCATCCCTGTTTCCCTGGGTCCAGTTTACTCCCCAAACTGACTGAACTGAAAGGGGCCCAAACTGGCAACATCAGAGGAAACAGAGAGACTCCTATTCTTTTCTCATTTCTGCGCTGGCAGTCAGACTCGAAGCTTTACCCAACCAGGACCAAAGCAACCACACCCTTTCTTGTCTTTTGTGAATTTTAGAGCTGTTGAACACTCACCAGGAAGACAGTTACATTGTTCTGAACTTTTCAAAGCTCTTTAAAAACGAAGAGCAAGAGGACAGAGTCATAGATGCAGTAGGACTGTGTGTTACTCTCCATGACTTTGACTGCTGCCATCCCAACTGTACATACACCAGACTGTGGATGAGGACGGACTTCAGATCATGATTGTTGCTATTGTTGTTATTGTTGTTGACGATGGGGACGCTAAAGAGAAAGAAACATACCAACCTTTATTTACTGGCAACATTTGATCCCCAAGGGATTCTCCTCATCATGTCCAGTTGTGTTTATTGACCAAACTTCCCTGTGAACACAAACTATGGACATGGACAGGGTCAGTCATTGCTGCAGAGGTCAATGTTGGTGGTGACCTGACGCACCCAAGTTTAGACGTCCCTAACTTGAATATGCCAGATGAAGAACAAAATGAAGGGGGAAAAATGAATGAAGTATTGGTGTTTCGGGTTTTAAACCTAACAATGCAATTAGAGTATTAATACAGGGTGGTATCATAAAAATGGTTCATGCTTTATGCAAACTGTACGCTGGCAGAAGAGTTTGCACCCAGACTGATTTCTCTGAATGTACAAAAACCCTACAGTATTATGTTCAATGTGGATGCCACTGCATCTGTTTATACATTTTTCACCTCTTCTACTGTTAATTTCTGAGCATCTCGAGCAACTGGAACTCGTTTGCTCAAAGGCACCCTGAAGGTACTTTTTTCCCTCCATCCAAATTTTCTAACCATCGGCTTCACTTCCACCCAGAGGTGAAAGTAGTGGGAGTGTGTTTCCGTTGTTGAACACACTTTTAAAGGCCAATTCAGTGTACTTGTTTTCTCTCCAAATGAGTGTCCCGGCCACAAGGAGCAAAAGACTGAAGTTTGTCAGTGTTGTATATCTACCTGTAAATTATTTCTCTTGACTGTATAACATGTCATATGTGAGAATACTGAACCTCACGTCAGTCTATCTATATGTGTTTGTTTGTTTGTTTGTTTGTTTATTTATTTATTTATTTGAGTATCAGGGTTTAACACCCTGATTGGGAAAATATAATTTATTCTAACGATAAAAGAAAAACAATGAAACATGATGATGATGATGACAATGGTGCAGTCAAGTCTATGTCAGAAAGAATAAAAATGAGAACTCACCCACCTTATAGAATGAAATGAATGAATGGATAAAGTTGTCATTTACCGAGAGAAATGTTATCATTATAAACTGTTAATGCAGATGTATTTAAATATGTTCTTGTAGTTTCTCTACTATTTATGTGTAAATTAAAAGTCTATACAATAACCAGAATGTGGTTTCATGATTAGGCCTTTTTGCTTATCTTTGCTGTTTAAATCTAAATCTAAACCAGCTCTCCTATTTACAATAAATATTAAAACTGAGGTGCAAAAACACAACTCACCTTGTAAATCTGAGCATTGTAAAGACTGAATGAACAACCAGCAGTTAGATGAGCAACTGGATAATTGTCACAACACAAAAATATTGATAATTAGTCATTTCGTTTTTGCAGTTTAAACAGATTAAAAACAGATCACAAAATTGAAACAGCTTTGACAGAAGAACTCAGTGAGTCATAGGCTTTCAGATTTTTCCAAATAAAAATGTAAATAACTATTTTTAAAACGAATTATTATTATTATTATTATTATTATTGGTGTTGTTGGATATAATAATAATACGTTTTATAAACAGTTTCCCTGTTTCGTTTATATCCTTTACTTCCGTTGTACGTCTTTCGCTCCCCGTTTACGGCATCTGCATCTGTGAGAGCGGTGAGCGACGAAGAAGAAGCAGGAGGGAGGAGGAGGAGAAGAAGAAGTTGCCAGCATGGCGTTTACATTGTACACTCTCATCCAGACTGCTATTCTGTGCACTAATGCAATCGCTGTGTTGCATGAGGAGAGGTTTCTCAGCAAGAGTAAGTATCCTGACATGTTTTATACAACGTACATTACGCATTTTATTTAAAATTAACACTGTATACCAAGCTAACAGCAGCTAGCTAGGTGTGTAACCTCACTACACTACTAGCTGCCTGTTCACGGAATAGACTCATGCTGAGATTTAAAAAAAAAAAAGAAAAAAAGAAAATTGGTTTCATTAGAGAATAATGTCGAATGAGATGTCTTTGAGTAACCCAAAGCCACTTAATGGAAATGAAGGGAAAGCTGGATGCTCAGAAGTTAAAAATACAAACATACATGAAGGGTTGTTCTCTATCTGCTTTATTTCTTCTATATTTTCCTCCTCCTGTCTCCTTGTCTTTGTCTCCAGTCGGCTGGGGTGCTGACCAGGGAGTTGGAGGTTTTGGGGATGATCCAGGAGTCAAAGCCCAGGTCCTCAATCTCATCCGCTCAGTCCGGACTGTCATGAGAGGTAGGAAAGCTTTGCTACTTATGTCATAGGGGGAAAAAATAGATTGAATTGTCTAAAAGCACAGGAAAAGTTGTGTCAGAGAAAAAAATCCTTGGGTCACTGATGCCAATAAATGCTCGAGGTTTTAGTACTTTTTTCTATACCTAACAGTGGAAAAGCCAAGCTCATATCCATTAGTTTTTAATTTTGTCTTCACCTATGACAGTGTCACAAGAACTTTCTCATAAGCAATATGCAGTCAGAACAATTTGATTAAAGAATACTTGATCTGACTAAACTTTCTGTACTTAACTATTCCTTGTGCCACAGATGCATTTTGCTTAGTGTCCAAAGAGTTTGTTTCCCAGCACAAATATTGAGGAGATTTTGTCATTTACTTTGTGTTTCTCTCCCCTTTTTGTTTTCACAGTGCCTTTAATAATAGTGAATTCAGCCTGCATTGTCCTGTTGTTACTGTTTGGTTGACAGCAGTACACTGAACATCAAAATGAAGCTGGAGGACAGGACATTTGCAAAGGAACAACCACATGCACACACACACACAAAGGAACATCTGTCATTCAAAGACTTCTTCTGACTTTAAATAAAAAAAAACAAAACCATACAAATCAACTTACAGATGTTCGCATCCAAAGAGAAGAAAAAGAAAAATAGTCACAAATGTGGCTGGTGTGGACTTCCTAACCTGCTTGTCAGTGTTACACCAAAATATGACCTGACATCAAAATGATCTTGATGTCTTAATGTCAAACTAGCTGATAGTTCTCTGTGTCATCCCAAACATTTGTTTTGTGCTGCACAGTGTGTTTGTCCTCACTCTCTCATTATATGTTTCAGGACACATTGAGGGGAATCTGTTTTCATGATTTAATGATATTTGTCATGTTTTACTACATTGTTACAAAGTAGAAACATTCAGCAGTAGGGCTGGGCAGTATTTTAATATTTATTATGTGTTATTACGTTTCTATAGAGGGCTATAGCTAACTTTTTTTAAGAAGAAATTGGGGATGTTTCAGAAACTTGAAAGTTACACAAAGTGTTTTTAATGGCAGTAGCAGCAGCTTGTATTTTAGAATTCAATACCATTCTGTATTTCTTGGCCTGAAATGTGACTTTTTTTCCCACCAGTGAGGAGGATACTGATAAAACAACATTTCAAGCCTTGGGTAGAGAAATGAAAGTTACATAAAATATAGTCAAACTGTTACATCCATGAAATATTCTACTTATGTCATTTGATGGGTATTGTTTGTCTTCTGTACCAATTTCTGAACTTTAATCTTGCTAGTTGAACATTATTTTAAGCTGTATACATGTATAACACCTGGGAAGTGACAGGATTGAGGATTTGTATTATTATGTACTGTTTACACATCAATGCTACAAATATCATTGAGAATGTGTTAAGATGTTTTTTGTCTTAACATAAATATATTATGAAATTATTACTGTTGTTTTAGGCTTATGTAAGTGTGGCAACAGCGGAATAGAGTAAACAGAATTTGAAAAAAAGCATTCTTTTCATCATCCACATTTTCCCAGCCAAATCATCTAGTTACAGCATTGTAATATTATTTGGAGCAGATAACATTTCAAACGAGTTCCTTTAAACCGTTATGCAAAGACAGTTTATAGCAGTGCCGCTTGGGTAAAAAAAGAACACAGTATGATGCTGCAGTATCTCTCCACTGTAAATATTGACATATTTCTCTAGACTGTTTGTCCATCTTTCACTGCTCCACTTCATTAATAATCCCCATATGTTGTGAATTATCGCCATTTCCTCCCCTGCTAAGCTCCACAAACATTTTTATTAACACTACTGTAGGTTCGATTCAGAAAAGGGGATCTGGTGGAATTAGAAGCATATGTTTATCGGGGAGATTTGCACAGTAAAGCCACTTTGATCTGTGATTAGTCAGAGTTTAGCTATGGGTTCACAGTAAAATCTGTCAGCGATCACAGGCGACTACATGAATATGCATCTGCACTTCACAGGTCAGGATGTGTGATGTTTGATGTTTGGGTTCTCAGTGATAAATCAGAATGTTGTCCCAGGTTATTTGGGTGTACACATTTTCATTTTTTGTGCGACTTATAAGTAATTTCTTTTGAAATTAATTTGAAACCTATACATCATGTTTTGTAAATGAATATATACAACTCTCTCTCTCTCTCTCTCTCTATCTCTATATATATATATATACTGTATACACACACGCACAAAACAACTTTTATGAAGCCATAATAGTTGTCTCAAACCATTAGGCATAAAATAAAAGTTATGCCTAATGGTTTGAGACACACCCCGAAAATCTGCCCATCAGAAAGCAATGTAGATAAATGAAAATAGCTGCTGTTAAAATTTTGAATTAATACTGAAATGGCAAAAATGATTCAATGCATTTTGTGGAAAATGTGAAGAAGAGACCAAGATGAGGGCAGTAAGGGAAATTAAGATTCCAAATTATGTAACTCAGCTGGACAAATAAAAATTTCCCCTCATCTGTAACCAAAAAAGCATTCCCTTTTTACCAACAATAAGGTCACCAATGACAGAATTAACACAATACATTAAAGAAAGCAAGGTTTTGATAAGAAGGGCTTTAAAAGACGGGACTGATTTGGGACAAAGACATTTACAGTGTGAGATTAGTTCTCCAACACCATGTTTTTCACAGTTATGAGCTGCACAATATTTTCGGAAAACAAAAACTGAAAACTTAAAAACAACATTGGGAAACTGTTATTCACTGGAGATACTGTATATGAAAAGAGGATTTGATCAACATTGTCTGGCATCGTGCAGAGAGATATTATCGCTTTGATAATACCTCCCACCATATTAAATCTATCTGAATGCCCTAAAAGACACACTAATGCGATGCATCTGTTGGTTGTTAGTGGGATGGGACACATATGTTTTCTTTTTTATTATTATTATTCTAATGAGTGATTAAGTGGTTAAGGATAACCCTCTTATCTGATTATAACATATATAGAAAATAAAATAACAGTGAAGTAGTGAGAATAATAAAAATGAGAATACTATAAAAAAAATGTTTTCCCAATAGCGGCAAAAAACAACAACGATACAATACTACATACAGAATACAGAATATTGCAATACAACATTTAAAAGAGTAGAGGCAGTTATGGTGTTTGAGCTGCAGGGGGAGCACTGAACGTATGGAATAATTCCCATTTTTAACCAGAGAAGAAGAAAACGCCGACAGGAAGCAGGAAGAGCTGCTGTTACTAAAGGTTAGCTGTGCAGTTTGCAGATACGAAACTAAAGCTAAACTTGTGAACTTTATCCACTTATTGTGCCGTTTTTGTTATTAAAACTGCTTCATTTTGTATCAACAAATAAGTCGCTCAATGTGCATAAATGAAAAGTTACCTGCGAAGGATAAATGAATGCCACTTAAGCTTTTGCCATCAATGTGGGTCTAACAGTGATGGTGATAAAGAAAGAGGTTTTTAGACTACTGATAACAAAACATGCTGCAACACAGTTTTTAATTTGGACATATAATAGTTTAACAAGTATTTGCTATATAAATCTCACGGTAATTATTATGAGAGGTGCTAGCTAAAAATGTGCACCTTTCCATTTCCTCATTATAAAATCACCATTGAGAGAGACTCAAAAGAAAAACAGAAAAGTACTACCAAGCTGTCGAGTAAACTAGAGGTAATAAAAAGAAGATGCCAACTTTAAAGTAATACAACACCTGAGACAAGAACCAATGAAGAAGAGAGATAAACATTAATATGATTATAATATGATTGTAATGTGTTGAGATGCATCAAAATATATTATTATTATACTCTTTTACTTAACCACTCTGACTTAATCTTGAAACAAAACAAATCAGCAGATTTTCAAACTTTATCTTTACAACGTAAAACATCTTCTGGACAGCACTTATACTGAGTTGAATCAATCTCTCTCACTGCAGTGATGGCAGAAAAAGCATGGTTTTAATTCATCTCAGTAACAACGGCTGCATCCCAGTTAGATGTTCCAGGTCCAGGGCCACGCTAGAACACCTAAATGGAATGTAGCCATTGTTAATGTTATTGTTAGACCTGTGTTCATGGTTCTCTGACAATTACGTTTGCTGTGTGCTATGTTTCCTATAACCTAAGATGCTGTGTTTTTTGTGGCTTCATCGGTACATTTGTATTGAAATATAATTGTCTTTTCATAAAGATTTCCCCTTAAAATCAGACAATTCAGTGAAAGAACATGAATGAATACTTTACAGTATTTATTCTTAAACGCCAAACTCATATAAAGTGCAATAAAATCACATAGAAAACTTCATACTACAGACATACTACAGGTCAGTGTTAGACAATTGTGTAAAGCTTATTCAGTTACAGACCAGATTTCCTTTAAACATACTACATACATGCAACATACACAGACAGAGAGAAAAATAAGCTTATTCTGGCATTTCCCTCACAGCACAGTTTCCTGTTATTAGTTGAGCTAAATACAAATAATAGATACATGATCTACAGCCTCTGTGTATTTGTGTGTGTTTAAGCTATTTGGGTGGGTATTAAGAGACTTAATTGTACCCTCACATTGATAACTACATGACAGAAATCCAAACATGTCTAAATAATGGGGGATCACATAGTCAAAGAGCAGTAAACTACAATCCCCAAAATCTGTTTTCTGGGCAGGAAATCGTAAATTCTGGGCACGAACCGGTCAATAATCCTCTCAGTTTGTCCTGATGCAGGTTTGAACAACGCAGTAATCTGATAAATTCTGCCAGTACCAATGTGATTTATGATTATGAAGGTATAATCTCTAAAATAATACATTATTATGACAGAATAAGCTTTTTAAAACTGAGTAAAGCTCCATTTACAGTGGACCTTGGTCAGATTTGGTGGCTTAAAAGAACGTAATCAGAGACTGCACTCCAAGCAGCTCTTATCTAACAGCATACTTGGTGACTGCATGTTTTTGTGGCTGGAGAGTTTTGTGAGGACTGAAACCTGTTGAACATGTCTTCTGTTGATTGTTTGGCTGTTCAATGATCTTTCAAAGTGGAGATATAATTTCACTAAACAAATGGTAAGGAGGACTTTAATGCTATTTTTTTATATTAATGATTTTCTATAAACTGTGTAGCCAAATCTGCCCGTGGAAAAATCTGTTTTCTTACAGAATGGATTGTCAATTGTGCAACACTGTGTTCACCATGTTCACCATCCATCCTCCTCAGCAGGTGTCCAGCATGGCGGGCAGACGGGCTCTGAAGGCCGTGCTCATCGACCTGAGTGGAACTCTACATATAGAAGACACAGCAGTGCCAGGGGCGCAGGAAGCCCTGAACAGGTAGTTGCTGACAGTCCTTTGAAGTACATGCATCTTCTAGGATTATTGAATTTTTTAAATTTCAAATTCATATGAATTCTACGTGTTCTTTTAACTACAAGAGATTAATGCCTTCATGCTGTCAGGTTACGGCAGGCATCTGTATCTGTGAAGTTTGTGACCAACACAACAAAGGAGAGCAAGAGGAACTTATTGGAACGACTGCAACGTCTCAACTTCAACCTCCAGGTAATACAGCCAAAACCGTATTTCATTTAGTGTTGATGTTTTTACTGTAACTTTAATGAAAGTGAACATGAACTATATAAGAGGAAAGAGGTGCGCTTGGTCTGAAATTCAGTTTGTTGTTCTGCCTCTAACAAACAGCAATTTCAGTATTCCCCAAAAACATGAAAAAAGTCAAAACCAGCAAAAGAACCACCTCATGTGTTTCTTTTGCCATTTTTGACCTTTGGATTGACGCTTTTTTCCCTGACTTTTTCTTTTTTTAACTTCACTTGGCAGGAAAAAGAAATCTTTACTTCACTGAGTGCAGCAAGGAGTTTGTTAGAGCAAAAACAACACAGGCCGCTGCTGCTGGTAGAGGACAGCGCCCTGGAAGACTTCACTGGTATGGAGCTATGTGTGTTTATGTGTGTGTCAAAAATGGTGAAAAATGGCCAAATTGTGAGAGCCCCGATGGTTCAATTATTGTAACAGTCACAGGAAAACCCAAAGTAATCCATTTAAAATGATGTGACAAAGAAATTCTTCTTGCATTTGTGAATCTGTAGGTGTTTGTACGAATGAATAATCATATCAAGATTAAAAATGATCAACTAATCCTCCTGTATATAATAACAGTGTTTCCATCTCCAGGTATTGACACATCAGAGCCAAACGCTGTCGTCATTGGACTCGCTCCTGATCACTTCAACTACCAAACACTCAACAAGGCTTTCAGGTTTAAGACTCATTCTTCAGCCAATCAACCAATATTTGGTTCCAATTATTAAAAGTTTACCTGAAAGGTTAGATAGTTGGGATAATTAGCCCTTTCTGGTTTCCCTTACTGTGCTTTTATTTCCCTTAAAAAATATATATGTATATTAAATATATATATATAATATTTTTTTATATTTATATTTATATTTATATTTATATTTATATAAATACTCTGCAGCATGATAATTTTGTGTATTGCTCCCCAGAATGATTCTGGACGGAGCTCCTCTCATTGCCATCCATAAGGCTCGCTACTACAAACGGAAGGATGGTTTGGCCCTTGGCCCCGGGCCCTTTGTGACAGGACTTGAGTACGCCACAGACTGTAAAGCCACTGTGGTGGGGAAGCCAGAAAACACTTTTTTCACACAGGTGAGAAACTGATATTTTTTTATGTTTCCATCTATTTATTCAAGTAAAAAAGAGGCCTTTATCACATTTAAAACACATTGTTTCTTAAAATCTGAAATCTACCTCATGATATGCTTCTATAATAAGTTTTTGACCAACTGTAGAGTCCACTACAATTTGGCCAGTCAGAGTTTTGTATTTCTTGTTTTTTGTTTTATCTTTTGGTACCATCAGCTTTTAATTTTCTTTCGGTTGTTTGCTTCAAATAGGCTCTGTCTGATTTAGGATGCAGCCCAAATGAAGCTGTCATGATAGGAGATGTAAGTATATCTTCAGTTGTGATTCATTAAACAAATTAGACATCAATATCTAGTGGAGATACAATTTCTATACACAAGGGCATGGATTATGTGGTTTATTGTTGGAATCCTGTTCACTCAAAATATATTTTTTAAGAAAATATCTATATGATAATACAATGTTATATGAAAGGTTTTTTGCAAACATACCTAAATTTTCACTGTTTGCTGTTCTCCCACAGGATGCCAGAGACGATGTGGGCGGGGCTCAAAATGCAGGAATGTTGGGAATTCTTGTCAGAACCGGTAGGAAAAAAAAGTCCTCCTCCCCATTTATCCTCAGCCCTCCACCAGTTTCACTTATCCTTCCAGTTCTTTCTTTGCCTACTCTACCTAAACTTACCTGACAGCAACTGACTATTGCAGTGACCAGAAACTGTGGCTCTCTTACCCCTCATCTCTTTGTCTTTTTCTTCCACTGTAATGTCTTCAGTATGACCTACACATCGTGCTGTTTTCTACTGGATCTCACTTCATTACCTACAGTGTACTTATCCAGTTATATGATGATTGTTGTTGATTGCACTTTCTCCCCTGTCATCTCCAGGTAAATACAGGGAAGGAGATGAGAATAAAATCAACCCTCCTCCCCACCTGACATGTGACAGTTTCCCTGACGCTGTCGAACACATCCTGAAGAACCTGCTATAAGCTATTAGTAACAACTGAATCTTTCATTTACACAAGAACTGTCTAACGACCACTGTTGTTATCCCCCTCATCCCTGCAGCTGGATTCAGGAAGAATAACCATCCAGATTAATATAAAAGTGTGAGTGTCCTAAAAATTGAAAGATTTACACAATCTACACACAATTTACACAAAAATGTCCATTTGAGTGTTGAGTTTGAGTGTACGCACCAGCTATTGCCACAATAACAAATGTTTTGTCATATCCTAATGTATAAATATGAATAAAGATATATTCAGGTGGTAACTATTTATTTTATTATTCCATTGTGCTTGTGATCATTGTACAGATAAAAACAATTTAAAAAATATATCATATCAGAATATCAGGTTTCAGGTTTCTATTGGCTCAGTATTTTACTTACTTACTTTTTCTTATTTGTGTTAGTAGAAAAGTATTTTATTTTTTGTCATGTTAAAATGTGACTTTGTATCAGACAGACTCATACTCTCTTTCCCAGGCTGTGTATCTCTCCATCAGGTTTCGGGCCGAGGGTTTGGTGTGTGCGATGACTTCCAGAAAGTCAGCTGTGGTCACAGTTTCCAACTGGATGACAGGCATGTCAGTATCTCCTGTAACAGAGAAAATCCCAGTGAGGCTGCAGTGTTTGATTCAGACATTAACATTGCCGTTGTGTGTGTGTGTGTGTGTGTGTGTGTGTGTGTGTGTGTGTGTGTGTGTGTGTGTGTGTGTGTGTGTGTATGTGTGTGTGTGTGTGTGTGTGTGTGTGTGTGTGTGTGTGTGTGTGTGTGTGTCACACCTTCCTGATGTGACTCCAGAGCATCAAAGATCTTGCGTACTGGTCTCATGGCAGCCTCCTTACACACCAGTCTGATATCAGAGCCAGAGTATCCCTCCATCCCCTCAAACAGATATACACAAACAAACAGTTTGCAATTATTTACATATAATGGGCCAAGAATATGTGAAGTAGATAAATGAGCAAACACTTATTAAATTGTTTTAACGTGAACACACCTTCGCAAGAGCTTCATAGTCCAGCTCAGTTCGTAGCTCCACCCCCCCTGTGGAGTTAAGGGGAGGCAGCCAATGAGAGATCATGGATTGGCGAGCTGGCAAGGAGGGGAGACTAACCAGAATCCTCTTCTCTAACCTCCTCAGCATGGCATGGTCCAGTTCCCTGAGAGAGGAGCAGGAACACTTACAGATCACTTCTTGTTCACTTCTAGTCCCAATAACCTAAATCACATTTTTCATCTTCACAATAGAAATGAAACAAATGCACCTTGTTTTTGAAAATAAGTAAAATTGTGTTCAACATCTTAATCTGTTTCGAATTGGTTTTCGAACCGTGGCTGCTGCGAGTTTATCTAATTAGATATTTGACATTCTTTTAGCAATGATTCTTAAAAAAATATGTTAGTTTTGCTTATATTTAAATTCTTATATATAAGTATATAAGTAAGTTTTTGAGCTCAGGACTTTCACTTCTAGTGGTGTATGTTCACAGTGTGGTATTAATACTTAAGTAAATTATCTGAATACATCAGTACTGACATTGACCACCACTGGAGGTCATCAGTACTGATGTCCATGGAGGTTTGTACATATGGGGTGTGTGCTTATGGCAAAAGTGTTACCAAGGTAGGTTGGAGGCAGCCAGTACAAACACCAGGTCCTGTGATCTCGCCAGTCCGTCCATCTGAACCAGCAGCTCAGTCTTCATCCTGCGACTCCCCTCGTGTTCTCCTCTGGAGACAGACAACAGTCTGCTGTTACATCAACTCAATCATTCAAGCTCAGTCTCTCTTCTCTTTATAGTGACTTGCATAAATTGTAACTATAGTGTCTAACCTTGTCAAATCTTGTACAGTGTTCTGCCAATAGTTTTACTTAGTTTAGGAAAGAGCCTCTTGATTATAGCTAAAAGGATCACCTCACCTACCTTGCTTGGACAGTAATTATTAATTCTGCTTATAATACACGATGATTTGGATCGAAACTATTTTTGTGCAGTTTTGACTCTACATTATTGTCTGATAAAAATTAGCCTTAAAAAAAAACATCCCTGGATTTTATAAACATCTCACACTGACATATGTATTACTCAAGGACACTGGCAGGGCACATGCTTTCAGTCAGCAGACACATTGGCTATTCCAGGGAGTGAACCGCTAACCTTCAGCGAGGGAGAACAGCATTTCCATTTAGCACACTTTGTGGTTCAGCTCACCCCATGCTGGTTCCTCTCTGGCTCATCACAGACTCCAACTCATCCAGGAAGATGGTGGATGGGGCGTGGTACCTGGCCAGCTCAAAAAGAACCTGCAGGCATTTAGATACATGGATTTACAGCAATCCGAACCGTAAAATTCAAAGTAATGTGTGACAATGTGTGTAACAATACGTGAACTTGTTCTTTATTTGTTGGATTTGATCTGTTGTGTGTGTGTGTGTGTGTGTGTGTGTGTGTGGAAGAACAAAAGAACAACCTACCCTGACCAGTTTCTCAGAGTCTCCTCTCCACTTGCTGACGATGCTGGAGGCTGAGATGTTGAAGAAGGTCGTCTTACACTCTGTAGCCACAGCCTTAGCCAGCAGCGTCTTACCTGTACCTGCGTGTGTGCGAGTCAGACAGTCACAGGAAGCTCATGTCATAAAGAATTCTAAAATATAAGACTGAACACGATTCTTTAAATTGAAAGTTTATCATTTATTAGCGAACCTGATGAAGGTTTAAAGGCCTGGAGGTCTTACCTGGGGGTCCATACAGCAGCAAGCCCTTCCATGGAGACAGGATGCCTGTAAATAGCTGTGGGTACTGTCAAGAGAGGGGGGAGTAAAATATGAACACTGCAACAGCACAGACAACACTTCAATATTAGAATATTTCATTGCTGCAAATATTCGTCCAGCAACTCTGGAAATCTCTGCAGACCAATCAGAAGCTGAGCTGTGTGCAAAGACAACTGATTCACGTGCTGCAAATACCACATACCACAAATGATTCTAAATTTCAGGTGGCAAACTGAGTCGGAGTCAAATCACCAAACTGACCTTATACCCCAGAGAATGAATAATAATGGAGACAGAAGTTGGGGATTGTGGGAAGGCGGAGGGACGGTGTTATTCAATAAAACAGGCCAGCAGAACAGAGCAGAGACACATCAGTCCTCATCTCCGTCTGTAAATGTCAAGAGGATGCAGACAACCTGATTTGTTGTCATCATATCCATGAGAGAGGTCCAGGTGATGATGATAGAAGTGTGTGTGTGTGTATTTTCTCTGTGTGTGTGTCCTCTACTAAGGTGTATATGTGGCAGGTTTTATTCATATGTGCACTCTGCGGCGAAATTGTGTGAATGTGGCTGTGTATATGTTGTTATATATATATATGTCATATTATATATTGTACATGGCATGGCATGTGTGTGTGTTCCACCCTCCCTGTCTATCTATCTATCTGTGTATGTGCGTGTTACGATATTATCCCAGATATAGATTTAATGTCAGCCTAACAGACTGGCCTGACCCCATCGCCCTCCTTCTCTTTAAGCCCTTTAAAGGAGATGTATTCAGAATCGAAGACGGGCGACCGGAGGTGAAATACCAGCGTGTCCAGGCAGCGGACGCACCTTAATGGGATAGACGACGGCCTCTTTGACTAATCGCTTTGCGTCCTCCAGGCCGATGATGTCCTCCCACCGTACATTGGGACTGTGCAAATAGATGTCCTTTAGGGGTGAACACACACACAAACAAAAGGAGTGAAGGATGCATGTGGAAGATATCAGCTAAAAATGGAGGCACACACACACACACACCACACACACACACACCCTTGTGCGATTAGGCTTGCACAAATAGGTGTCCTTTAGAATGAAACATCAGATAAGGGAAACAAATAGAACCTGGGCCTTCATTAATACAAGACATCAATTCATTCACAACACAGCTCTTCGTTGCTCTCTTGTGGACACATTTGGTATCACATAAATCACTTCAGGCATATTTTACTTTCTGTGGCCACAAATCAAGATAAGGTCAGCTCCTCTACATGTTTGTTTTTGAGTATGTGTGTTTCTTGTTTGTCAGCATTAGGTTTAGGGTTGCGATATAGTGTTTGAGAGTGTGTGTAGTACCCTGCTGATGATTGCAGCCAGTTCTCTCATCTCGCCGCTCATTCCAGAAAAGCCACTCAGAGGTTTCAGCAGCCGTTCCTGCAACACAGCATCAAATCATTACTACTGGTAGTGGACTTGTACTTGAAGAAGTTTTACTATTGTTTGACCTGTTTGTTCTCATGTATGTTGTGCCATTCAAATGTCTTAAAAAGTGCTAAAAGAAAAGAAGCTAAAATAATATTTACATGTTTTACAGACTGAATTAAGTGCTCATTGTGAGGATTTTTACATTTTTTAATCTCCCCAGAGCTTCCAGTGGAATTACCATATGGTCTGAATCACTGCCAGCTCCTCTAACAGCGTCATGGCTTGAACCTTTGCCGTCAGTCATCTGGCCCTAAGAAATGCAGGAAGTTGAAACATTTAGGTCAACATAACCATAATAAGAATAAGAAGCAGTGAGTTTTACGTTTCAATGGAAAGGTGTGTACATATTTTTCAGTTTATGTGTATACATGGATTAATGTGGGATTGATCAATATTCTAATCGAAAACATACAGGTGCTGGGTTTTTTTCTATGACATACATAAGAGTGACAAAATACACAAACACTGATTTAGTCATGCTTTTCAAGATCAATATGCAAGGACAGGTTTTGAGTAAAAAAATTAAGTTAAAAAATAAAAACAAACATGATGAACGCATATGTGAAAATATGGGAAATCATTACAGATGACAGAAATTCTCTTTTGTATGATGTGATTTGCTGTCCATATCTCTTCCCCAGTACCTTTCTGTTCATGGTGGCTGGCTCCCCAGCTGGACCACTCCTGATAGAAGAAACATTGAGACCAAACTCTGACAACTCTGGAGGAACAGAGGAGCCGTTCTCCTGGAAAGTGATAAACAGTCATCAGAGTAAGCGCCTTTCATTTGAATATTCTGCTCTTAGTGCTTATGATGTTCTGTGTTATATGCTGTACATTTGTATGTGAGCTGGTGGTTGCCCTCTTGGCTCCATTTCCAGACTGTGGACCCTGGGATGGGTTGATTCTGGGGAGAGGCCTCACAGCTGAACTGGGGCTCCTGAGGGACAAAGACACAGAGGATGTCTGTCAGTGGAAGACATTAGGAGAGCTATCATTGGAAGATGTTGTTTTTTAATTGTCTGAAGCCAGTTTTCTGCAGTTCTTGTTGTGTATTTTCCTCATTTTGTTTATACTGTCAGCATGTATAGACAGTGTATGACTAAATAAAACAGTGAGAGATGGAAGGACTCACCTCTTTACTCCACCACTTCTTGCACATTTGTTTTCACCTTGACATGAAAAAAAGAGAAAATATTCATTGAGCATAACTGAGATTTAATGAGTCCATCCCAATAATTAAAAATGTATCTATTAATCCCATTGAGCAGGATGTGTGATTTCAGTGTTGTGTTTCAGTGGTGGTCATTTACCCGGCTCTGTCATTCTTCTGATGAGTTTGGGATATTTCTGGTACTTGACGTAGTGATAGCTCTCGTACTCTATCAGCACCATCTCCAAATCGATGTTATCGCAAACCTCGAACCTCCTCACACCTCCATTAGTCTCCTGGTCCAAGGCCACTGCTGCAGCCACGTAACTGGCAAATGGACACATATGTGAACTCACATGCATGCACGCACGTTGGAAAGAAAAAGCACAAACAAGGTCAACTATGTCTGCTGTCTTGTGCTATGAGCCTGGGGAATCCAGCATGATTTAGTTTTGATGTGTTGAGTTGATAAATTGCATGTAGCCAATGAAGTCAGACTCTTTACAGACACACACACTTTGGTTTTCTGTAGGCTTCTGACTGTGGATCCAATATAAACTGTCACTGCCTTTATTGCTCACATACCTGCTTCTGCAGTAAAGTGTATTATAGCAATTATTCATTAATAAAAAAATGTAATGTAATTTATACTCTTATCCCTCTAATAACGTCTTTCTTAAATTGCATTTGTGCTCTTTCACTTGCCACTATAACATTTGCTGAAACAAAGACAGAGTCCAGCTTTTGAAACCTGCAACATGTCATGTGTCATCAATAGCTGCCCTGTTCAAAAATGGCTTTGTGCGGAACTCAACCTGCACTTTCACCATTTAATTGTTTTAAGAAACTGCACATCAACCACATGTGTGAAAGGGCACAAATCCATACTGACCCTTGTCCCAGCAGGTGTTGGTAAACAAGGGCGAGGAGGCTCTTCCTCCTCATCTCAGTCCTCAGCTCATCCTGATGAACAGCAACACACAACACCGAGACTCAGTAGCACCTCAAACATGACTTATGCACAGACAGACAGACAGACTACTTTATTAATCCCTTTGGGAGGTTCCCTCCGGGAAATTGGCATCTCCATCGCATTCTCATATATTGCACTGTTTAAATATAGAATAAAAAGTATAAAATAGAATAGAAAATAAAAATATATAAAATCTGAAAATGGACACAGAGGTAGCAGGAATTTGAATCAAAATAGGCACTTGTAGGAGATCAACAGAAAATATGCATACGTGTATGTGTGTACCTGAGTGTAGCAGCAGTGGGTATGGTATGCTGATGGTAATGATAATGATAGAGTGCATATGGTAGTATAACATAATAAAATAATATAATATAATATAGCATGTCATAGTAGTATGATATAGCATATACAATGTATAACATCCAAGAGTATAACATACATGTACATGTATAATATAATAATATAGTAGTGTAATGTGATGTAGACTACACTCCACTACATATAATAGTGATAGCAGTAATATACTACTAGTTAGTTATCATAATAATAATAATAACAATAATAATAATATAATGTGTTGTATTATTATAATACTATACTAGTATACTACACTGTGCTAGATGACATCAACAACAGCAGTGTCAGAAATAATAGCAGTAGTAGTAACAATGTCAGCAATGACACTTTGGTTCAATCAGTGACTGGCACTGTGTTTCGATTGTGGGTGGGAAATATGCAATGACAAGTCGTCTTGTTGTTGTTATATTAGGTCTTTTACACGTCATTTTACTTGAATTAACATCTGTGTGTAACTGTGTAACAGGTCTGCAGTCCAGTAACAGTACTTGAGCACTGCATTCTAGTACTCTTTCTTGCTCTGGTGGTTCACACATACAGAGAGCATCATAGTGGAATATGGCGAAACATTGGGCCTTGCAGAGAGACAATGATTTACTAGAGGGCGACAAACTGCCACAAATGACAACCACGTGAATGAGTATCATAGCAACCAGCAGACGCTCACTAATTGTAGTTCTGGATGCATACAAAACTAGCCTGATTAGCTCAACGGCTAAATGCTTGCATTGTGACAGTTTAGCTGCAAAACATGTGTGTTAAATACATTGAATCAGCCCTGGATCCATATCATGATCAGTATATTTGTCATACCAGATAGTTAATGTGGTCATAAGCTAAGGTAAATTTACATGTCCCTCTCCTGAGTATCACTGCTGGTTAGCTAAAAGTTGTTAGCCGGCTAAAAGTTGTTTTGATAGTTGGAAAACACAATGAAACAAAACACCTTGTTCACTCACCGCCTCCCGGGCTTGATGGGCGATTTTCATAGATTGGTATGAAAGCTCCATCTTGAATCTGTCAGTTTTGTCAGCCAAGTTTCGCCGTGTTTTTGTGTGGAGTCTTGAGGCTGTCTTGTGCCAGCAGGTGTTGGTAAACGACGTTGAGGGGGCTCTGGAAAAGAGAGCAAGTGACAGAGAAAAAAAATATTATGTCACCAGCAATTAAATGTGGTGAGTCTAAAGATGGTCATCAGTTGAAAAAAATAACTTAAGCTTATTTAGGGGTCATATGATGTTCCTAACATTTGATGATGTGAAAAGATCTCAAAACAAAAATATCAAGTGTTGTCATGCTGAGTACGTCCACTAGAGGGCAGTGAAGAGCTTTGTTGTAGGTAAATTGAAGCTACAGTGTGTAATAATGAAGATTCACTTATCTGATATTACAACTATTTATGCAAGCCTAATCATCTGAGGATGTGTGTGCTTGTGTATGCACATACACAGACTGGTTTTCTACTATGTGTCACATATCATTCGTCCTGCTTGCATCCATAACTCTGATGTTTGTGTATGTTCACCCCTAAGACATCCACTGCCACAACCCTAATGTGCAGTGGGAGGACGTTATTGGCCTGGAAGACGCAAAGTGATTAGTCAAAGAGGCCGTCGTCTATCCCATTAAGGTGCGTCTGCTGCCTGGACATATTATTTCACTGTTGCCTCTCTTCGATTCTGAATACATCTCCTTTAAAGGGCTTAAAGAGAAGGAGGGTGGCAGGGTCAGACCAGTCTGTTAGGCTGACATTAAATCTATATCTGGCATGATATGATAACACACACATACACAGATAAATAGATAGACAGGGAGGGTGTAACATCAGAGTGGATATACGGTATATAGTATAAACACACACACACAGGCTACCAACAGTATGCACATGTGCTTTGATATGTAGATGTACAGCAGCATGCATTTTCACACACTCTCCCCTTTAAGCACGCCCACACAAAAGCAGGTACATGCAAACAATACACACACCTCTATCATCATCACCTGGACCTCTCTCATGGATATGATGACAGCAAATCAGCTTGTCTGCATCCTCTTGACATTTACAGACAGAGATGAGGACTGATGAGTCTCAGCTCCATCCTGCTGGCCTGTATTACTGAATGACACCATCCAGTCACACAGCATCTCTCCACCTACCCACAATCCCTAACCTTATCTCTATTTTTATTAACTCTCCAGAGTATATAAGGTCAGTTTTGTGATTTCACTCAGCTTGTGTCTACCACCTAAATTTACTCCTATTGTTTATTTTTGTTCAAAACAAAGGTATCTGTGATGGATTGCATACTGTGATTATAAGTCACTGAAATACAATTTGTATAGTGATTATAGGCCTCTGTGATGAATAGTGATGAATACCACTATGCACTGGTGTTAACTTTAGGAAAGGCTCCATGCAGATGAATTCTTTGACAATATCTAAGTGGTAACATCTAATCAAACAGGCATGTATCATTTTCCTTCAAAAACATTTATTTCATTTGGCACTGTCAGTTTTCAGCTTTACCTTACAGTGAATTGCACATCTGAACATTTTTTGTTTATTTTTGCCATCCATCCATGATTGCAGTTTGGGGTAGTACAGTATAATTTAACTCCCATAGAACCCCTATATGGTCCTTGATGGGTTCAGGTGTCAGTTTGAAAGTAAGGCTATTTTATCAGAAAAGGTTCAAACTGGGAGATGGTAGATTCAGCAGCAATGATTTGCTTGTGCAGTACAATTCCAGGGGAAATACCAACACACTGATTTCAAGAGGCTTTGATTTTCTGCTATTTCTCCTTAGTATTACATCACAATGTAGAGTCCTGTGGATTGTTTTTCGTTTTTGCCCTGTTGGGCTAGTGCAAAGTTCCAGACAAAGACAGAGGCAGAGTAGTCTCACTTGACCAGAGCACAAAATTCAAGTTAATCTCTATTATTACTTTTCAAAATGATTGCATCGACTCTACTGAAGCTCATAAAGCTCCTGAAATATTTCAGTAGCAGTTTTTGAATTAAGCCACCTTTTACAATTTCATCCATCCCATTAAATGAATGAACGTGTGCAATTTACAGTGTTACACAGCAGAGGTATAAAGTACAGAACAGCAGCAATTTTTCATTTTCTTAGCCAAATATGAATAACACACGTAATCATTTCAAAGGGATCCTAAATTTCTCTGAAGAATAAATACAGTGTGTAGAGTATTATAATGTAAAAGAGTGAACCCTTACACGTTGAGCCTAACAAGGTTGGGGTTGTGAGAAAGAAAAGGAGAAATGTGAAAATTGCTCCATCAACTTGATATCTGTTGCTGCACAGTTGTTCTGAAGTAGTGGAACACAAGCCTTCACAGAGTAGTGATTATAACACTGTCTCTGAGCTGGTATGAATCGGATTTTGACGCATACTAAGCCAAACATGTGACACTGCACACACATCCAGGCAGTTTTCTTTGCATATCCCCTCAGGTTCTCAACATTTTCAAAAAAATATATGTATATACAGAACATCGATTGTGTATGAGGACAAGAAACCAAATGTCAAGTCAGTATTGATCTTTGGAGCAAAAGTATTTTTTTTAGCTTCCTGACATTGGTTTCTTTGATTGGTTAAGTTAGATATTCATAAAGACACCTCATTTACTGAGAGTCCACATGCATATAAACATGAAATGTGGATTGACTAAGAAAATAGTGGCTTTGGCTTTATTTTTTTTTGTTTTTGTTTTACAAGCCAAATTAAGCATTGCATATTTGTTTTAAAAGTAATTCATTGGTCCCCAAATTTGATAGTCAACACCCAGTTTTCATATAACAGCTTCAGCATTTTCTAAATCCATACTTATTTGCTAAAAGAGTTAATACTCTAAATCCTGCTAACAAAGTATTCCCAGAGGAAACTACTTGTGAAATAGGTCTTTGAGTCGATTAATTAAGCCATACAAAAAAATATAAAAAATATGGATGTTGTATTTTTTGTGCCTGTGTAGGCAGTTTGAGCTCTCAGAGGTATGTTCATCATGTAGAGTAAGATGCTGAGTATCACTGTGGGATGGGCTGAGGCTTGATTCAGAACGACATATTTTTGAGTGTTACTGATTTTGGTGAGTGGTACAGCTTTTATGTCAGTGGTTAGCGTTGCACTGCTGTTGATGCAGTTTGACAGACTTAATAAGAGGCAAGGGATGGGATCAACTGCACTGATGTGACTTGTGTACAAATCCAGGTAAAAATATTTTAACTTTAATTGATCTGGAAGAGATGTTTTCCCCATGCTAGAGGTTAGTGGCCAGGGCTGAAATGGCATGGGATGACAACTTTTGTTGTTACTCCCCACCGTGCGGGTGTCCTCAGAAAACGCCCGCCTCTGTAAGTAGTGTACCAGCCTCAAGTAGCAGACCCTTGACATAGACACGCATAGTGTAGAACATTGTAAGGAAGTCCTGGGTGCTAAACAAAGTGTCTGCCAGAGCGAATCCTAGTGTGGAGGGAATAAAGCCTTGGCCGTATTCCACCATCCATGTCCCAGCGCTCCACTGGACTGATGTGGCCTCACCTACACTGTGCACGATGGTGTCACCTGTGGGGGAAAAAGATGTGGACGTGAGTGAAGAGAAACAAAAAACGATAGACATAAACATTTACCCTGTTTATGTAGAATAGACAGAAAACTATTTCTCTAAAAACATAAAACTGCAGATTAAGATGTGTTTAGGTATTACCAGGGTAGTATATTTCACTCTTGGTTGTCCCCTCCTTCCACTGTCTGAAGGTGCCAGATATGATGGTGTCAGAAATCTCTGCCCAGTAACGACCTGACAGAAGAAGAAAGCAGACATGGAATCAAATTTCTATTGTTTCCAGTACAGAAAATCCCAGCAAAGATCAAAGATTATCACAAGTGCCAAGAAAAAGGCTAATACTGAGAATGGTCAGCCTCATTTTTATTCAAGTTTTCATTGAATTAATAATCAAATCGTTTTATTTTCAGGATTCAGTAATGTAGCATGACCACACAGACAGACTTAAACTTCCTTCAATCCTCACCTGAGTGACCTCCTGTGTCCACCGCGGTACCAAACAGCAGCAGGTACTCCGTGAGTGAGGCATGGAGGAGACACATGGAACCCATCCAACCACCTGCGTTCACAAACACCCACTGCAGGTCCTCATCTGGCAGGATGTGACCAGGATACCTAGTTTGAATGCAACACATATTCACATCAGAGAAAGTCATTGAGGAACTGCCTGAGGATGAGTGATGAATGATTGTGAAACTGTGATGAGCAGTGTTCACTACTTCCTGACCTTTTATGATTCATGAATAAAAAATAGATCATTAGATGCGGCCTTATCTGCAATGTAGGGCAGGTAACCAAGGTTTGTCAATTCAAACAAGCTCAGCTCTGCAACATAACATTAAGTGGCTCTGCTGGATTGACATAACAGATGGTGAAAAGACAACTGACTGAGTATTGGTGGATAACAAGTTTGATTATTGATTCAAAGTTCAAACCCCCAGACATTTCCTGGTTCCCTGTCAGTACGTATTTGAATATATTTCTGATGCAAAATAGTGTAATGATTACCTCTTCCTGAGCTCCACCACCACTTTGGAGAAGGCCTGCTCATGGTCCTGTCCTGGGAACACACACATTTACAGTATATGTAGGAGGCAGGGAGGGGGACTACTGGGGCTGCATACATTGGTGTAGTTTTACTTTAAATTGCATTTGAGTGAGCTGCCGATTGATCTTGCCTCGATTTATACTTGAAACATCTCATTACCAAACTCACCCGCGTACTGTTTGGCCAATTTGGCGACGTCTTCTTTGTTGAAAACGTACTGCTTGGTGGCCATCCAGTGCCGCAGCAGCAGCACGGTCAGGACGGCGACTGCAGCGAACACCAACAGCTTGAAACTCGTTCTGACTACAGACATGGCTGAAACAAAACTAAGCACACAGAGACACGGCAGCACGTTTGACTACACGTGGAAAAGGGGGCAGACAGGTTGCTCCAAACACGCCATCGGCAGAGGAGCTGTGGAGTCCGAAGAACAGCTTCTTCCTGATCAGCAGGGGGCGGGAATTGGCTGTTCAACCAATCAGAAGGCGAGTGAGTCGCAGGCGTCCGCAACTTCAGGGTTGCCAGCAAACGGTAAACCCCCCTTTAGATAGTTGTTACTTATTTTGTTATTTAATATAGAATGAATTACCCACAAAGACATATTTTAAGAAGTTGTGTTAAATACAAGCATTTATTTGGTATGTTATTATTACTTCGTCGTTTTCGCCCTTAAATTTGTCTTTTTAGAGATTTGTCATCACACGTTGATTTGTCCCAAAGAGCACTTTTCTCTCGCTTGTCAAAAACAGGAAGTAAACCAAATGGGTTTGCGGACAGGGAACGGCAGCAGCTAGCTGAAGTTCAGAAGGAGTTAATGCTTGAGTTACTTGTCTCTAGAGAGGTGACAGTTCTCAAACAACACCGACCGATATGAGCGGCAACAAAGAAGTCATTTTTGACCCAAAAGGTATGAAACTCTGTGAACTTTAATTCATCCAGCAGGTATGCAGAGAACCAATGCCAAGCTCCGTTTAAAATCCATACGAACAGACCTTTTACAAATAAACAGGTTGATCAAACCAAAGTGATGCTTCGTTGATTATTTACAAGCCGAATTCACTGATAGGGGTTATTCATTCATAAAACATTTAAAGATATATCGTACCCGAAGCTGTCTTTTCCAATAGTAGAGGGAACATTAAATTAACAAATATTTCAAAGGAATTCGGTCACATGAAGTTTCCGTATAAAACAGAACTGTTATAGGCTTGCTGAAATCAGTATATGTTGTCACAGTTTCATGATTAAGCTAATTTACTTAGCCTGTCTCCCCGCACTGATCATTGCTCTGCAGTGAACACAGTCTCGTGACATGAGTTCCTGGTGCTTTTACTGATTCATATTGTAACAACAACAAACAGTCGCCTCTATAATCCACTGGGACCTTAATTATCTGTGACTGAATGCTTTTGCTTGTGTTTCAGCGTTTGATGACTAGAGCATCAATTTTTTGGATATTGTTATATTATTATAGACCAAATTAATTATTCTTTCAAAAATGGATACATTAAAATAATTATTAGTTATATAATAACATCAACATTTTCCCTTAGCTGTTAATACAACAGATAAAGAGGATAAAATGGACTAGTTCATCAGGTTGCTTTCTTGCACATTCACAGGATGAGCTTTGGTCACATTCTGTCGTTCTTTGTCTTTGTCTTCTAAACCTCTCAGAGCACCAGCACCTGCGCTATAACCCTCTGCGGGACTCCTGGGTCCTGGTGTCGGCCCACCGCATGAAGAGACCCTGGGCAGGTCAGGTAGAAAAATCTTCTGAGGAACACATACCCAGATACGACCCTGGCAATCCACTTTGTCCCGGGAACACACGAGCAAATGGAGAGGTAAGAGCAGGTAGATATATTAATTCTTCAGATGCATACACAGGCCTTCATTATGTAAGTGGCAGCTTGTGTGGTCATGGTTTCTTTTGAACCCTGCAACATGGTCTCTCATCCTTTTAGCTATAGTGATTATTACTTTCTTGTCCCACCTCAGCTCCACCCAATCTCTGTGCTTTTGACTCAAATTTTTTTTTGTCTCGCCAACAACTGAAAAGTAGCAAAAATCTACATAAAAAGATATGCCAATTATAAATTGTATTTGACAAATTACATTCCACGTATTCTTTGGCCCATTTCTGATACCTCTGTCTGTTTATTTTTCTGCAGGTAAATTTGGACTATGACAGCACTTTTGTGTTCGACAATGACTTCCCCGCTCTTCAGCCAGATGCTCCAGCTCCTTGTGAGTGTCATTTCATTTCAGCTGCTTAGAATTTTGGTCATATTCTACTTTCATATAGTTCTTAAGCTGTTAAGTGAAATGCATTGGAAATACACACAGACATTGAATTCTGAACAGTTTGAATTTTCAAACAGCTCACATTGCAGTTGTGTCCTTCAGGTTCCGATCAACATCCATTGTTCCAGTCTAAAGCTGCCAGGGGTGTCTGGTAAGATCAAAGCTTCATGTCACATACAACAGCAGAAAAAATGTGTGTCTTACTGTATGAAGGTGTGAAGTATGTGTAATTATTATTTGGATTGATGCACCCTGTGTGTTATTTTTTGAAAGGGACTAAAGATGAAATGTAACTCTAAAATAAATCAGTGTTTGATATTGTACCTGTTCCTTTACCAAAAAATGCAAAAAATAAAGTAAATGAATAAATAAAAACACAGCGCAATGAAATAAATATTGAACACATACATAATATAAATTAACATGTGGTTGGAAGGTGTGAATGTATTCAGGGATGCATCTTAATCAGTGTTCCTTTTTAAAAAAAAAGTATGCTGCTTTCAAATTTATGACTAATTAAATCTGAGCTGATGAGTGCAATCAGAGCAGTCATGCTGAGGCAACTCTCATTTATTGTTGTCATCATCATCATCATTGTAATCAGCTATTAGGTGAAGTTAAATTTGTTAATCAACGCCCTGCATGCCACCTGTATTCAAGACATCTTGAACTATGCAAAACAAAATCAACAAACCCTCAACACACATACATTAAGATTTGTGTTTCTTCTGTGATGCCAGCAGATGGCGATGTTTTCTCACCACTGCATTTTATAGGCACTTGATGCTTGACCCTTATGATAAGGATTTCAGTACAGTGGTATTTATCCCAGACCCTGTGTGCTGATAAATAGGGGATACGAGTTCTTCTTGTGGACAAAACTCACTTATTCCTGGGAGTTTCTTGTATTCAGCAGTGAAATGTGGTCTTAAAAACAGATTGAACCAGCTTTCTGATCTGTGGGCAATGACTGTTGCATTGATTTCCTGTCAGTTTTTATTCACTGTCAAAGTGGACAGATGGTCTGAGAAGCAGATCTAAGCAGCTAATTAGTGCGCTCTTACATACAGAGTAGTGTAAAATTACGGCATCCAGAAAGCTAAGTTCCACAAAACCTTTGCTAATGAAATTTTCTACATCCTGAAGCTTGTCCTCACATGACTCTTACTGTGTCATCAATCAGGAAGTGAAGCTTCATGATGTCGACTCACTCACATTTCACATCATATCAAAGATAAAATCATCAGACTGTAGATAACAGTTTGTTTCATTTGAAGACTTTCCTGAACAATCCTGAACAAAACATTTCCTCAGAATCCTCGGGTGATTCTGCCCCACAGCCGGGTTCACAACAACTGAAAAATACATAAAACCAAATCACAGTGCTGGTTGAAAACTGAACCTGGTGTTTAAATCCCATGTGTTGGCCAATGTTGAGGATGTCAGTTTTTGCTTGTCACACACTCACAGAGTAATGAAGCACAGAAGCAGCACTGACTGACAGGTTGCGCTGACTTTGATTGATTTCGGTGTAGTTTTTGTCCTCACACATTCAATTTATATGAGTTTGTTTTTTTCACGATTTAGTGATTGTCAGCATGTTGGGTCAGTAAAGTTTTTGTTGCGCCTGTTTGTGGTCCACACAGTCTCGTAGCCAATGTCTAAGAAAGAGGAACTTGAAAACTGCATCTGTGCTTGTTGCCCTGCAGCAACATTCAGAGAGCCAATTAGAGGAAAAACAAAATGGGAAATGGGATTTCGGGGTTTGGGTCACTGGAGATGAAATAGAAATGGGGTGATGAAAGAGTTGAGAAAATTCCTCTCAGCAGAATGATCCTAAATCCTGTGACAAAAGATTTTGCAACAATTTATTTTGCAGGCATGGTGGCGTCCTTATAATTTCCTAGAAAGGAACTGTTATCTAAGTGTAATTTCTTAAAAAGTGTCCTAGATATGACTGTGAAATTAACATATATGTCAATTGGTATGCTTCACATTAATTACAGTTATTTTCTAGCATAATCCAGAGAATCTCAGCACAGTTGAATGATGTATTCCTGTCTAGATTTTAATTACAGGACAGCATATAGATCAACATATAATACCATGTGTGAATTTTCTTTTAGTTTTGTCCACTCTTTCAAATGTAAGTTCTTTCAAGAAAATGTCTCCTCTCAACAACTGCCTCTAAATTTAACCCAACTTTATCTTCTATTTTCCATTCAAGCTAGCTCTTACATCATTTCATGCTTCTCTTTTTAAAAGCCTGATGAATAGGTATTCACGATCTGTACTGCTCAGAACACTCTCTCTTTTTCTTGTGACACCAAATAGTATAGTATAGACATTATTCAACCCCAAAACAGGCACAATGATTTCTGTGGTAACCAAGAAACAATCGTCTCTGCTTGCTCTTGTCTGCTTGGTTCACCACTTCAGTCCAGACTGAACTATCTCAAGAGCTGTTGGATGTATTGCCATAAAATTTGGTACAGACATTCATGCCCTCCTGAGGATGAGTTGTAAAAACTTTTGTGATGGCCCGACTTTTCATTCAACACCATTGTCAGGTCATATGTTTAAAACTTTGGTTTATGACTAATTTTCATTCACTTTGTGTTCACTGCAGCATGTTAGAATTGACATTGTGAGCATGTTAGTATTGGGTTTGTGTAACATTGTTTCATACAGTTTTAGTGCTTGTTGGAGGTCAATACACGAGTGCTGGCAGCTCCTATAGTACTCATGAACAATTCATAAATACAACAATTCGGTTTTGCTCAGAGCATAAACACCAAAGTCACGTTCAATTATTGATCATGTACTAGCTGCTCGGGCCCTAAGAGAAGTCTGTCTGTCGATACAAATTTTATTTTTCTGACTCTGACAGTCGAGCTGGTATCCCTCTGGTACCATAGGTAAGGAAGCAAACATAAGCGTGAATGAACTACACACACTTCTAAACTCTGTATGAGGTGTTTACAACATAATTACACCCTGAGTCCATGTGTTTTTCAGTTTGTCATACTTGATTTTTAAAAAAGAGATCTCAGCACAAAATGTACAGGTAGCATGATGAATATCACAATTAAAAGTTCTGACCATGTAAACCGGATGTTCTGACTTTGAATCTGACACCAGACTTATATTGTCACATGTTTTCAAATCAGTTGGTCAATCTCAGTCATGCTTGTCTCTTAATCATCTTTCCAATTAATGTGAAAAACATCAGATATCTTTATTTGGCACTTTGAACCTACACACCTTTTCATCTGCAAACCACCAAGTCATTATTTCTGGGTTGGACTATTCACAATTGTAGGTCCATAAGTAACTGTCTTACCTGTTTGATCCGTAGTTTCATCTTCCGTTGCTGCCGCCTGTGTTTTGTTGCCGTCAGGTTACAGCTGAATAAATATGTATAAGAATTGAATGTAACATATAGTAGGATTCCAGCACTTAATTTTAGGGATGCACCGAAATGAAAATTCTTGGCCGAAACCGAAAACCGAAAATGAAGAAACCAAGGCCGAAAATCGAAAACCGAAACACCGAAATAAATTATTATGCCAATTATTACCATTTGGTTAAGACTGTGTACTAACCTCACTAAAATCAAGGCATTGCAATTGCATAAATTAATATTAATGCTTCAAAGAATAAATCAATCATAAAATTATGAAAATATTTATTAACAGTGACATTAAAACTAGCTATTAGCTATCCGTGGGTCTTTCTCGGATATAATGAAATGCATCCACACCGCAGACATGTTGGCAACTATCCAGACGTGTGCTTGCCGGTAGGGTTGCCAAACATCCCGAAAAATACGGAATTGTCCTTTGAAAATTAAATGTTGCGTCCTCTTTTGAACTAATACGGGACGCAATTTGCCCCGTATTTCATAAATGTACACATTTCTGTCACAAACACATTTCAACACTAAATGTGACAATAATGACAACTAAATAAAAAACAGGAAAAATTAAGGCCAGCTAAATCTGTGTGCCGGGGACCCCGAGAGGACCCGCTGCGCTCTCTGCCATCAAAAAGCGCTGTCACGGTTGCCTAGTTACAAACACTGGCGCCGCTACACGCGCATTTTAAAAATGGCTAGAGACGGCAACTGCCCGTAGTGGGCGTGTTTTTTCTTCGTCATCACAACGTCTTGTTTCGGCCGTGTTGTTTCGGTGACAAAAGTCTTTCGGCCGAAAACCGAAAATGCACTTTTGAGCCAGTTTCGGCCGAAAATTTTCGGTGGCCGAATTTTCGGTGCATCCCTACTTAATTTTCCATTAATGAAATTCAAGACTGGTCAAAATTGAATGAGTCGACTACACTTAGTAGTGTTGAGTTATTTACTCCTTTTTTTTTGTTTTATTCCCAACGCACATGCTTAAATCAGACTTAATATAGTCACACTTGCTTGAACTAATTCTGGATCATCATCATCAGCTTTTCTGGAAACAAAAATTGTGAGCATTCCATCTTAGGCTTAGTCAACTCAGAATTCAAGTTTAAAGTTTGTTAAACCTTCTTCCTGAAACAGGCCCCTGGTATTTATAAAAAACAACAGAGCATCACTTATACTTTGATTAACCAGGTCAATCCCAAATATAGTAGATCATGGTTCCTTTTTTTAATTCATTTCATGGAAAACCCAGGCAGGACTGCAGCAGCACATTCATCACTTATTTATCACAGCCAGAACAACAACAACAAAACATCATAATAAATAATAGAGACGCAAAAGTCAGACAGAACACAGATAGGTCGAGAGGTGTAGAACTTTCGATAGATTTTTCTTCCATAGTTTGACCAACAAGGAAAGGTGCAAGACTAAAAAGTTAGAGATGTACAAATGTCAAGATGCCCATTAGCAAAGCATCGAAACCCCAACTGTCTTCCTTCTGTTTTAGCAGCAGAAGTTAGTCTTGCATTTATAGTAAGTACTGACTGATCCTTTGAGAGTCGCTGAAAGAAGAAGAGTCTTTAACAGAACACGGTTTTTAGCAGCATCATTTGCAGGCTGAAATATCTCAGCTGTTGGATGGACTGACATGAGATGTGGTTGATACATTCACGGTGACCACAGGATGAACTGTAATAGCTTCAAACTGATTCTCTCACTTTTCATCTACTACCATCCTCAGGTCAAAATCTCAATTTGTCTAATCATCATTTCATGATGGCATTTTCATTGTAAGCATATTAGCACGCTGATATTGGCATTTAGCTAAGTAAGCTAAGTACAGCCTTATAGAGCTGCTAGCCTTGGCTTCCGAAATATTTTTCCAAGATATTGCTGATGCAATTTATTATTATCTCTGCTATCTAACATCTCTCCTGTCATCCTCTCTGCCTCTTTCTTCACCTCTTTTTCAGTAAAGTCATGTGTTTCCATCCCTGGTCTGACGTCACCCTCCCTCTCATGAAAAAACATGAGGTCGTCAACGTGATTGACAAGTGGGTGGAGCTTGTCGAAGAGCTAGGCACCACGTACCCATGGGTTCAGGTATGGGATGCATGTACACACACACATACACACACACCCACACACACTCTTACTTATGTCACTTTTGGGGAATTTACATAGACATACATTCATTTCCTGGAGACTAACCTGGCTGACTACCTAATCTTAACCTAACCCTAACCTGAAGCGTTGACTTGATAATCACAGTTTTCCAAAATGGGGACACAACTTTTGTCTCCAATTGCACCCACTGTCCCCAATTAACGGGCCTGAGTCTGATGTATATCCCCAAAAATGTCATAAGTCAGACCCATATACCCACACTATAACACATATACTCATTCCTTCTTATTGATGTAATTCCTCCCAGGGCTGGATACCTGTAAAATTGCAACAGGTAAACTTTTCACCCTGCGCTCCAGCGTCACTGATCATTCCGTTTTCCGCTCTTTCCAATTTTTCATTTTAATGTGTCTTGTATTGGATTGGATAAAACTTTAATGATGCCTTTGGGCAAACTTGCAAATTCAAAGGGCAGCAGCAGAGAGAAGGATATGAATAAGATATTATGTTGACGTTTATACAACTAGCAATTCAATTCTTCCTATATCACATGCTGAGACTATTACTGCGAATAAAAATGCTGTATTTTTGTTGATAGATTTCCAGGTGAGACGTTGTTAGACTACAGTATACCCATGACCCCCATATCTTAAACAAATCACTGCACTGTAATTACTGAATTGATTTCAAAATGCTCTTTAGGACTTCTCTCTACTGTACATACTATTAATTCTTAATTTCATTTACATTTTTCCTAGAGTAATTAGACTGGGAGATTTTTTTGTTTCCATTTCAAAATGCTCAGTCATGTATTATTAGCAATAGGAAAAATTCATGAGAGTTTTCCCTCGCGAGCCCTAACCTCTCCATATTTTCCAGCTTATTTCTCTAGTTTATTTATTTATTCTTTTATTATATATTACTGTTTTTGACCAGCGTATGCATTTTAAAGTATTGATATCCTTAGATTATATTTACAGACCAACCCAGTATGGAAGCAGAGTCCCTAGAGACGCTTTATATTCTGCAATTCCTAACCATCCCACATCACTGCAGTGGAAGTATTAACTACCAAATATCAGCACCAAGGACAGCACCATTCTGCCAGATTAGTCCCTTAATTGGTTCCTCCTGAGAGTAACTTGTTTCAGTCGCCTACACCAGGAAGGATTTGCTCTGTTCAGAAGTCCTTGAGAGAGACTTTGACTGTCTGAAGGAAAACAGCAAGTCACAGGTTACCTGGACGCATGATTTTTTTTTTTCCATTGGCATTTCAGAAATACCTGCTCTTCTCTGCTTTAGATAGCCTCGGTTGTTTAGATTTGAGCATGAGAAGAGATGAGATGATTAGGGTTAGAAAAAATGTCAGGATCAGAGCCAATCAGAGGCAGAGTAGAGGTGGGTCTTCAGGAAATAACGTCACCTGGACAGCCTAGTGCTGACATCCAGTGTGCCACCAGAAGGCTCTTCACTTCTTCTTCTGTTCATATCTTTGATTTGCTTTGCCTTAGTTTTGTTGCTTTACATAAGAGTGAAAAAAGTAAACCCTTTTAACTTTTCCTCTTATTTTCTGCTTTTAGATCTTTGAGAATAAAGGAGCTATAATGGGTTGTTCAAATCCACATCCTCACTGTCAGGTAGGAAATACACACACACACACACACACAAAAGGTATTAATTTGACTTATGCATGTGTGCAAATGTGTAAACATCAAATGATTCAACTGTATGAGTAAATTAAATGTGCCAACATAAGGTTCAAGAGTACATACACGGACATACACTAGCCACTTCATTCAATACAATCACTTTCTCAATGCAAAAACAAAAACAGCAAAACACGAAATAACAAATGCTTTTATCACATAGGCACAACATGACTTGTGTTATTGTCCAATTTGGACATCTAGGTTGCTGGTTTTTCAGATTCACTACAACAGTGAAGAAACTGTTATTTCAACCTGTCCTCATTCCCAGGTCATCAAATACTAACATTTTTGTTTTGAGGTTGTGTTTTTTTTTAATGCATAATCACATCTATGTTTCTGTTTGGGCATTTTATTTTGTTGCCTTTTCATGTTTACCTTTTCAGTAAGGTTGTTCAGGCAAGATGAACAACTCCACGAAAGAGAGGCATTTCCTTTCAAACTGTCACTTCACAGTGTGATGTTGAGAAAGAGCACAATCAGGAGGGAGAATGACAAAAACAGAAGGACGGTTAGCTGGGCTAGACAGGGTGATGTATTGAATTTTAAACACCAATATTGTTGTCTGTGGTCAAAATAATATGTTAGCTATCAAAGCAATGGAGAAAACAAGTGAGTCTCCCTAAAACCTAAAATGAAAAGACTGCAACCACTGGGAAGTACACGAAGATTTTGTCTCGATTCTGACCAGTATATGAGATGCTGTTCTGATCATTTAGGAAAGCTGGTCTGTATTTGCGAAAACAAGAAACTAAGATGAGAATATTATACATTAGTAGTACTTTTAAATGATGATAAAGACAGATCGCTTATGGTGAGCAGATGAGGATGATCCATCTCATTCATGCTAGAGGCCCTTCCCTTTTACATTGTGTGTTTAATGTTTAATGACAGTAAAGTATCATATTCTTACAAAAAAAGTTGCAATTGTGTTCAATCTCTGGGGTGAGGAGCTCATTAAAGCTGTTATTGTAATTTATTCTGTTGTAACAGTGATGAATCTGATTAGATTAATAATAATAATCTGATTGATCAGTAACATTTCAAATAAAGTAAAAGTAGAAGACATATTTGACTCCCTACAGGACAACAAGGAACTAATACCTACTTGAATCTGTGCTGTTTTCTGAAGCTGTAATATTCAAATTACCAGCAGAGGGCAGTATATGACCTCAGAATAACACGGGTTTAGCGCGCTGTATTTTAGATTTTCCATGACTGATTTGTTTCCTTGTTGAGGTGTCGTATTCATTTGTTACCTCAGAAAGTTTCTCTAAAGTAGAATAAGATACAACCACTGTAAAAGCAAAATCTTTCTGATTAAGACAATTTCAAACCCATATAATATATGGTGCTGTCAAAGTCTTGTTTGTACTTCTATAACTGCTGTCAGATCAAAAAAGATATGTTGTGTTTTCATGTGGTCCAGTAGAAAAGAATCAAACCTAGATCTCGGCTTTGATTGAGCTTTTAAAAGTTTTAGCAGTTTTGTTTCTTTCTTCCTGCAATCCAGATTTCCCTTTCTTAAGACATCAAAGTCCGAGAAAAGAGTAATGTGTGTGTGTGTGTGTTTGTGTGTGTGTGTGTGTGAAGCCAGACAACCCCTTCAGGCCAATACGTAAGAAGCAAAGATCTAAAACTTTGAAGAATAACGAACAGAAAATGTTAATCATGTTCTGGAGGCAGCGTTGCTTCTGATAACTTTGGTCTCATAGGAACAGAGCTGTATGTATTTTTCTGTAAGTGGAGGAAAGAAAACGTATGCCTGTGGAATAGTAATATCCTTTTTTTATGTAAGTAGCACAGACTATATACAGTATTAATTCAGTGAGATGCTCAGAATATGTTTGAGAACATTTGCATCTCAGGTGCAGATGATTATGGGATTCGTATTTGCTCGCCAAGTGTGTCTTTCACTTTTGAAGAGCAACACTGAAAAGATGAAGGTAAAAGGACTGATGGTGTCATAATAGCTGTTTAGAGTGATGCCTATTATTTTCAGAAGTTCTCTCTTGTCAGAATAGAGTATGTACTTTGTTTTTCTCTGGCGTATTATCTTTACTTTTCTCTACTCTTCTGTGAGAATTATTTAATGTGCTGCTGACTGGAAGATCCATGTATACGAAAGGACATGTGTACAAGTAGATCTACAACTACAGATATTGGCAGGCATGCAAATACATCCACACACACACACTGTTGTACATGGTGGCATGCAGATGTGCAGTATTTACACATATAGTTCTCACATTAACCATGTCTGTCTCTTTGGGCCTTTCCAGGATCATGATCATAAACATGGTGCAGCCTTGAGCCAATATTCCAAAGCTGTTTGTATTAATATGACGCTAAGCTGCTTTCTGCTTCCTTTGCAGAAATTGTGAAGATCTTACAAAGGCCTAGGGCAAAAATGGCAACATGCATTGATCATTTTCCACCTTTTAAAAAGACATTATTTTATTGCATTTGCTTTATTATTAGCATATGATGTACTATTCATGAATCTGAACCCAGGACGATAAACTATGTGACATGTGCCCGAGAGGCAAGGCCAGCAGGACACTAATAAACTGCCTCTAAATTGTAAAAAATGACAAAGCTCCTGATCATCAAGAACACCCTTTGCACATTTCCTCCATGAATTTTTTGTTAACTTTTTTCATGGTGTAAAAGAAAAAACTAAATAATTTATAAGAGCCCATGACAGTGTGGTTCCTGCACTGCATTTTGGGTAAAAAGTGGAGGAGTGTTTAATCAGAAAACAATTTGCCATGCAGGCTGAAGCAGCAGAGAATGTCTGATTATTACTCTCTTCACGCTGATGGAATATTATAATTGGAATACCTACTCCTGGTGACACTAATACACTGTAATAAGCTTAAAATCGCTCTAACAATTAAGACAAAAGGGCAAAAATACCCTAAAATTAAAAAAAAAAAAAATGCCGCTGTCAGCTATAAACACATACAAACAGCTTTGCTCCCAAGTGCAGCAATAACTAATCAATATTCTGGTGAAGGATTCACTCATCACAGCATAAATATATGTTGCATACGTTTACACTGTTGAGTTTTCATTCCTGCATGTACTCGCGTCCATTAGTTCAGATGCTTATTATGACAAACCCCTACGTAAACATCTCCTATTCAAAACCTGAGTAACTTGTTGTCCCAGGTAGTTATTCATCATGCAGCAGTGAATCAGTAGTTACATGTTCGAGTCATTTGGCACTCTTTGCCTGCTTTTACAGCCATTAAAATACCATAAAGTGCGAGCATAAATTATTGGAATGTCTGTCTTGACGTTCACTGTTATCCGTAAAAAGCTTTCTGAAATGCAGTAGAAGTACATTATGAAGCTAATTCTGCAGCCTTAAAGTGTTTTCCCCAAAGCGTGATTGAAAATGAACAGTAGTGCTGTTTGTGGAGGTGAGTAACGCAGACTAATGTCTCCCACAAATGAAATGACCCGCAGTATCTCATCTGTTTCAGAGCATCAAACGGCCTCTTTTCTCCAGGGATGTTTGCTTTTTCAATCACAGTTAAGACCTGCATCTCATTTAGAGTAAAGCCTGTGCTGCAGAATGACAGCTGATAGCTGATGAGAGGAAAGTTTCAAAAATCTGTTGGTCTCAGTCAAAGCAGCTGCTTTAAACTTGTAAATCTTTATTTAGACATGTTATTAATCTCGATCAGGAAGCTAATTTTGGCAGTGAATGTGTGTTTTTGTCTCTGAGCTCTTACGTTTATAGCATGTCAGCTGGAAGTTAACCAGCTGTTCTGATGGTTAAGTGAAACCAGCTAATTGCTACAGCTGAAATTGAATGTAGACTTCAGCATTATGCATTGCTTTATTTGCATTTGCAGTGTAATGTATTTGTTTTTCTAATTGTCTATTTTACATTTTGTCTGGTGCATTGTAAATCTCCCATTAGCTACATATGCAAGTTGGGACAATAAATAATCGTGCCAATTTTCTTTTTGTATATTTTAGCCTATTTACAACAAATTACATTCTTTAAATGACTGCTCCCTATCCCTGATTCTTATTATATATTTTTAAATGTACTTTGGCATTACTAAAAACAAACATTTAAAAGGGGTTTTTCTATCCTGACACACATTCCTTTTCATTCATTTTCATATAGTATGAAATCATTTTGCAGAGATTTACTTGAACTTTTAACATCTCATGTGAGTTACATAATCAGTCCACACTTCCACTTAACAATACCATAAGAACCAAAATCCAGACACACAGGCAGTATTGGTTAAAGACAAAGGCCAAATAACAGGCCAAGACAGTGGTGCAGGCCAGAGACAGGAACAGCTGTACTGTGAGTGAGCTGTATAGATGAACTGGCAGAGGGGAGAGGGGACGGTGCTGGTACGTATTCTGGGAATTGATAAGGGATAGATGTGCAGGGAGGAAATGAAGTCTTGCAAACAGTGGGAAAACTCTGGGGGCATTTGGTGGGGTTGACGAATTCCAGAAAAGGAAAAGGGGAAGATGGGGTAGGTGTCTCTGAAGTAGACCGGGACCCTCATTTCCCAACATTTGTCAGTCACATTTAATATTCAAGTAAATAAGTAACAATCATATGTAAAGGTTAAGAAGTTCAGTTAAAGAAAAAAACACTTATGTGTTATTTATTTGGAGTTTAACATGCCACTGGATTCTGGCTAAATCATACCCACATAGTCCTGATGCAGCAGATAAACTGACGGTGGCCTGGCAATATAAGCTACCCACCAACTATCAACAGATAGTGACACAAGTACAGATAAAAAACAAAACAAAACTTTGCCAAGTTTGGCAGAAAATTTTGTGTTCATGCATTTTAGATCCATAACACTAAGATCCTGACTGAGACACGATTTTATCAAGGCCTTAAATGCCTGTACATGGAACCCAGCTGCTGTGGTTGGCTATGATGAAGTACCTGTCTCAATTATGTTTTAGTGTCTGCCAGTTGATTTTTGTACTGTATTGGAATAAATGAAAGCCGGTGGCTGCCAGGGGAAAACTCATTTATCAATCTAAAAAGCCTGAATGGGAAAAAAGAAAGTTAGATTTGAAACAGAGAACTCTTTGCACCTGTGAATCCTTTACTGATGGAGTGGTATTGATTAATAACACCATTAAATCACAGGTTTAATGAGGTTATTTGGAATCGGAGCGGTGGGAAAAAGGGGCCAGGTTGCTTGTTGCCCCTTGAATTTTCTTGAGAGCAGTACATACACATACGTGGTTTTCTAGATTTCGGTTTCATCATCATCTTCCTCCATCTTCTTCTTGCCTCCTGTGACATCATAGGTGTGGGCCAGCAACTTCCTGCCGAATGAGCCAGCTCTATCAGACCGCTGCCAGAGAGCCTACTATCAGAAACATGGAGAGCCGCTGCTGCTGCAGTACGCCAGGCAAGAGGCGGAGAAAAAGGTACAGCTAAACACCAAGGGACACAAAAGGAAAACAATGTTTTAAAAGGACATTTAAAGCAAAATTTCACCCTCAGAAATCACCAGGTGACACTGTCAGATATAGTAGGGCTGGCAATAGAAATGCATTTTCAAAATACATATAGCATCCATTATGTATTAGGGTCAAAATAATACAAAAGCAATGGTAAATGTTAAGTTTTGGAATTCATAAACTCCAGAAATTGTCTTCTTTGTTGTATGCATCATGGGAAAATTACCTCACTGAACTTCACTTGGACTTCAATTTAGATGACCGTGAGCAATATCGTGAGTTGTGATGAGGAACTCAGAGTCATTTTAGCTGTGTCATAATGGTTTATAATAAACTTCAGTGGCTCAATTTAAAAAATGTCTCAAAATATGCAAAACGGTGACATCATTTTCTCTCCTCGCTGTGACTGCCCTCATTGCCTCTCCCTTCATCCATCTACTTCCACCCTTTCCCGCCACGCTTTTCTCTCGTCCTCTTACATCATCTTTCTCCTCTTTTCTCATCAGCATCCTCTGCCTGTCTTTCAGTCAGTGAAGCGTGTGATTGGACAGCAGAGACGCTCATTAGCATAATGCTGCGGCATCCATCTTCAACCTGCGTGACGATTAGGAAAAACCAACACTGTGTGTGTATGTGTGCGTCCGTGTGAGTGATTTTCCAGTCAAGAGTGTGAGGCATCAGCAGCAGTAACCATCAAAGACGGGGTCTAACAGAGCAGGGAGCACATTAAGCACGTTGGCAAATGTCTTATTAGTGAGCAGACATTTTGTGGAAACTGTGGATGAACTCTCCACAGGAGAATTAAACTTGACAGAGCAATGACTTTTTTTGTTTTGCTCCCTTGAGCTGTAAAGGGATTGCTCACTTATGTTACTTTCTTATTTAATACACTTAATCTCAGGTTATATTTACAGCTAAAACCATTCCTGAAACTGCCCTCAATTGTTTTCAACCAATCAAATGTTCTGACAGTGTATCCTAATGAGATTAACTGGTATCATCAAACCTTTTAGGTTTCCACCTGTAAATGGTCTTTTAAGTCTAAGTAGTGATGAACAGACTGTAGGTTTTTTACGATGATGATTTGACACTTTTTATCACCTTCCTTCACATGTCTTCTTGCACTGGTGTGATCCAGTGTTGTGCAGGGGTATCAGATTTAGGCCAAATCGAAAGTTTCCGTTCAATCAACTTGTATTTCACTGGAATTATGTGCAAGAGAATCCTGAAAAACCAACTAGCAAAAATATTTTGTTTTCTTATTCTTCTTTCTCTCCGCTTATTTCATCCAGATTATTTATTCTTTGTCGAGATTGCTACCAGGAAATATGAAATTGTCTCAACAACACAAATTGAGATATCTTTTTTTCAGCTTGTTTGTCAAAGCTTTTGAAAATATGTATTGATTAAAAATTGGCAAAAAGGGCATGTGGCAGTAGGAGTGGCCTATGAAATAAGGTCACAAAATTTCTAAATGGATTCATGTAAGATGACCAAACTTACAGAAAGACACACAGACACACACACACACACACACACACACACCTCACCTGGCTTTGACTTTTTTTTTTGGCCAGGACCAGTTGCAATACAAGCAGTGTAAACTCCAGGAATCAAACATAATTTCACAATTGATATGCAACTTTCTAAGAGTGTTTGTAGCATTTTGTATTGTTTGAATGATTATTTTAACACATAAAAAAATCAATGTCAGTAGTTAAAAAAAAGGAAAAGAATTGTAACTTCTTCCCTATTTTTCACTTCAGTGGGTCTCATTTCTGACTTGTTGTCTCTCTTGGAAGAGCTTGGAATGGAACAGCCATCATTTTTTGTTGATGAGCCACTTCACACACAAAGCTGAAATCCACTTAGGGTCTATCTTAAGAGGAGGGCTTTTCTGCTCTTTTTCTACCCATGAATCAAAACTGATTCTTTTGAGCGACCAAAGGAAAATTATTTAATTCGCTCTTCAAGAACAGCTGAAGAGGGACAATGGCTTTTTATGATAGAGTATACAATTGACCAAAGAAGTATGAGCACAAAGTAAGACGGAAGAAAGAGATGGAAGAAAAGGAGGAAACAAAAGAGTGGACAGAGACGAATGAGGACAAAGACAGAGAGAGAGAGAGAGAGAGAGAGAGAGAGAGGTGTAGGTAAGAAGGAAAAGAAAAATCAGAGAGCCACTCATTCATTCAGGGAATGAGCTGATACCTGTTCTACTGGGAGTGTGTGCGTGTGTGTGTGTGTGTGCGTGTGTGTGTGCGTGTGTGTGTGCGTGTGTTTGCCTTTGCGAGGGGCGATAGCATTAAGGTTTCAAGAAGAGCAGAGTAGACACTAGACAGCTGCTCATGGGGACTGACCTTTATAAAATCAGAGTGGAAGCAGAAGTGTGTGTGAGTGTGTGTTGGCAAGGATGCCTTAAACTACTTGTTCTCGTCCACCTGTGTGAGTGTGTTGTGTGCATGTGTGTGTGTTTTTGTGCCTGTCTCTCTGAACTGGGGTTAGGACCGTAAATTGGCACACTGCAGTGTTTGGAGGAGTTTGAATTGGGGTTCAGCTCCTTGGTGACACCCTTGACTTTGAAAGAAAAACTTTCTAAGCTAATTGAATAATGCTCCTTGGGATTTGCAGTCTGTGAGGTGTCTGTTTTAGGACATCCTCCACTTCCTCTCTCTTTCTCTCCCTCCTCCTCGTCCTCCTCAATCTTCCCTCTCCACTCTGTTTCTCTCTTATTTTTCCATCTTCATTGTGCTCAGTTATAATCCTGTTAAAGGCAGCAGAGGACGAACACAGTGGGAAAAGAGCGTGAATAGGGTTGAGAGAGAAGACTCAAGAGGACGAGAAGCTGAAATCTTAGTAAAGGATAGCTAGGAGGGAAGTATATAGGTAGGAGTGCGATATTAAAAGTCATTATTTTTAAGTCCTCTGCTCATTTTCTTCCTTTCAAATTATTCATTGAAAGGGGAAGCTATAGTCAAAATTTACTGCACCAGGCACTAAGTAGAATCCTATACTGCAAGCACAGTTCATTAAGACAACTGAACACTTTGGGATTACGTTAGATTAGTCTGTGTTTTCCTCCACAGTTATTAAACACCAGAGCATTCCCTGTAGATCCCTTAATTATGCACTAATGCCTGGACAAGTTTGTTCAAACCTCTGAGAGATTTACAGCCTAAGATGCCCTAACACTCTCTCTTTTGCTCTGTGTCTGGTTACTGGTATTTTTTTTAATTTATTTGTTCTTTTCTGGTTCAGTTTGTTCAATAATATTTACACAGAACAGCACAACATATACATCTGGTATAAATGCATGACCAGATAATTATTTAATTAAAAAAAAAAACTCAAGATAAGGAAGGAAGCAAAAGAATGATTAAAAAGGGAAAACACACCATTCATCCTCCCAGGCACTGCTACACACAATCAATATTTTCCATTGTGAAAAAAGGACAACCACTATGTTCCAGTGTCCATCTAAGAATAAGAGTTTTCTTAGCTGCAGCTAGGCTTGTTATCCCACAACTTAATTACTGTGAGATCACGATGGTGCCGTGACAGGTTCAATCTATAAACCTCTGGCCCTGCACACCAACACAGGCTACGTGAACCCTTGACGCTGGTTGTGTGGGGTGGATAAATAATGGACAAAGTACACAATAAAAATGATATATATATAATATATAAAACATATAAAAATACACAGAGCAAAATCTAAATACTAAAATAAATAAATAAATAAATACTAAAATAAAATAAATACTAAATCCACTGTACACGACCTGCCCAGCATCAGACAGCAGACTGACAAAGTTAGTGACTGGCTGGTGATTTTATTAGAGCTTTTAGCAGCTAAAGAGCAACGTATTTTTCTCAAGAGTTGGTGGGGACCAAACCAGAGCTAGAAGGAAAGTGAATAGTTGATTTGAATTAATCAGGTGGTCAAATGGACATGAATGCCAATGTTGTTTTTTTGTCTGCTGTTTGTCTGAACAGGCTGTCGTTAGTAGTAGATAATCTGTCATTTTTATTAGTGTGTTGTGGGCATTTTCTGGCCCCAACTGACCAAGAAAAAAAAAATCAATTAATACAGTTTTATGAACTGCACTCTACTACTCATTATGGATCCTCCTGCAAGTTGTCATTTATTCTGTGAGGACTTTACACACCAGCATTTCTATTTCAGACTGACTTAGGCTTGGAAATATATGTTAACTTGCAGTTACTGGAAATCCAGTGCAAAGAAACAGCGGAGAGGGGCAGAGATTGTCCATGTTGTTTTCAGATTATGGAGCTGACTTCTCCCAGATTCCCCCTGCTGCTCTTTAGCACACACCCTCACACACACACACACACACACACACACACACACACACACTCTAAGCTAATCTATTTCTGATGGATTGTAATACCAAGGTCGGGTCGTGTTTGTGCCCACTCATCCGCTTGTTAAATCTCAGCTTCTGACACATTCTGCATTTAAACTGTTTATGCTAATTAGGCTTCTCGCTGCAAACAGCCAATCCTGACCGACACATGTTATTACCATTTTGAACTCAGTTTGGTATAAACTAAGAGCGTGCTCAGTCAAGCTTTTCTCTGTATTTTCTTTTCCATAGCACTCACATTTTTATTCATGTCTTTTTTGTCTGAATGAGTGGTAGGAGGCAACTTAACAACCCGAAGCAGCCAGATCAGTTTCATGAGTTTGACTTCATGTGTCTTATGTACTATATGAGTGTTACACAGACATTTACCCTTATATAAATTTTGAGGGTAAATGTCCGTGAAGCATGGTCATGTCATCAGCATGTTAAATCAGCATTAGTAATCATATAGTAATTACCTGCTGCGAAAGGCCTGTATGAGCTGCGTTGTCTACTTCAGGATATTGGTCACTGACACACACATATTAATACAGTGACGAACAAGAGGCACATTCATAACACAGGAAATGTGAGAGGAAAAAAGAGGAGATATAAAATAAGGATTGGGGAAAAAATACACACAAAACACCTGGAAAGTTGAGACAAGTCAAGCAGTAGCAGTGCTCTCTAATGTGAATTATGGGGTTTCTACATGATAAACTGACTCCAACTGTTTCTGAAAATCTTTTTCACTGAAGAGATGATTTCAAGGAACTCAACCAGCCGAATGATGTTAAGTATGCTCGGATTGTATACACTCATTTCAGCTTCACTGACTCCCATTGATTTGAACAATTCTGACTAAGTTTATAAAAAACAAAATACTTCAATTGAAATCAGCTTAACTGTTAATGTGCTCCACAGAAATCTTTTCTCATATCACTTCAGCTCACCTGATATGCATTCATTGCTCCTACAGGGTAATGTACTGCCCTGTTTAATATACACTTAATCTACTTTGTAATGCAGCAGAGACTATGGAAATGATGGTCTGCTACACCTCCTGGAAAAGTGTCTGATTGAATGTGAAATTGACTAACAAGTTTATCGTCCTCTGTAGAGATCTGAAGCCACACCATCACATCCAGGTGAACCGTGTTGCACTAGCTTCAGTAACTACAGCTCCCATGAGAATTTGCCTGTGCAGCAGGATGTGTACCATATATCACTGTAACTCCTTTTGCCTTACCAATGATATCCACCTTTTCTGAAGTCATTATTCTAGCTCTTATGCTGGAATCCCTGAGGTTTGAAAACAAGAGACATACACACTCAGCTAAGTGCTAATGATGTGGCAACTTGCTCATAATAACAGTGCTACAAGTATAATGTTTGCCATGTTCACCATCTTAGTTTAGCAGTGGTTAATTTACACTAAATGCAAAGTACAGCTGAGGCTGATGGGAACATGTTTGGGTATACAAACAAATTGAAATTCAGATTTGATTATGGCGCTCAGACTTCTTTTAATTCAACCAGACACCAGAGTTCATGGCAATCCATCAAGTAGTTGTTGAGATATTTCAGTCTGGACCGACAGGCCAATGTTGACCTAATGAATAGAAAAATAATGACACTGACATTCAGCTGTCCCTGTCCGTTCTCAAATCTCGCCACTTGACGTGCTTCAGTCTCTTAAGCTGGTGACATTTAACCTGTGTTGGCTTTGGTCTTACATTACAATATTGAAAAAAATACAATTAAATATATATATATATATATATATATTTCCATGTAGAAAGGAATAGAGTGAACCACACAAATGCTGTTGCAAGTGGTTAAGTTACATGGTTGAATTTGTCGTAATTTGCATTCTTATGCCATGTGATTTTGAAATTTTATTCTCTGACCGAACAGGTCTGAAAGTTTGGGTTTACCTTACCATTTTTATCGTGTGTGACTTTGTTGGAAAGTCCATAGTAAAGCATGAAATATAGACAAAATGTGCATTCAAAAACATTTACATTTATAAAGAATTACGTCTCTTCTCTAGGAGCGTGTGGTAGTGGAGAGTTCTGATTGGCTGGTGGTGGTGCCATACTGGGCAACGTGGCCGTACCAGACGCTGTTGTTACCACGACGACATGTCCTCCGACTCAATGAGCTGACAGCAGAGGAAAGAGAAGGTGAGGTTGTGTGTGTGAGGATACTGACAGCGAGTGACTGAGAGAGCGATAAGGCAATTAAGACTAGTTTAAGGTGACTCAGTGGCTCAGTGGGAAACCTGCAGGTTTGATTCCCAGCCAAGGTGCCTCCTGTGCTCGTGTGTGTGTGTGTGTCATCTTGCTGATTCACACCACATTCAGACCTCCCAGGAGGGGGAGTTTTTCATTTTACACCCTCCATGAACTTTCACTTCACGAAATGGTGTTTATTATGATTCTAAATTAGCTTCATAAAACCATGGGAATTAAAAACAATCTAAATTGCATCTAAAAACTAATCAAATTAATCCAAAAATGACTCTAATTCATTAGTACATGACATTATTGTCCGTAAATAAATATGGTAGAGATTTGCTCCTCTAATCCCTCTGTGTCCCGTCACCTCCTTACAATATGGGCCAGTGTTTAAATTAATTGAATGTTAATTATAAATGGATGATGTCTGGTGCAAGTCTGAATAGCTGACATTATGCTAATTAGATGTAGTGCATTGAAGTTTATGGTGGTTGCATGTATTCGTTTCCTGTCAACTCTCCTACTATTAAACTGTTTATAAATCAAAAGAAAAGCTTCAGTAATGGTTTGATAAATGAGTTATTTTCTGCCTGTCACTTCCCTTTCTTCTTTACATTGTCGTGTTTAAATGACTCTGGCAGATGTTGCCAGAGAATGGATTCTATTAAGATTAAGGTGATCTGGTAAGATTACCTACCATTCTCTCTCAAGGACAAACACTGCTGCATCTGTAAATGAACGAAGCTCATTTAGAAGACTTCTGTTGACAGGCGAGAGTCTGTTTAGCTGATTGAACTCGTGTGTAATGAAGGTGTTAAGTCGAATGCACGTTGATAAGAAGGGGATAGGTGTCGTCTGAGACACAGCCCATTACCACTAGCTCACATGGGACATGGGAGACAAATGAGTGCGAAGTAACAAATCAGAAATCGGCTTCTGCAGTTGCTACACAGGTACCGGGAAGGACGATGTATTTGTTGTCTGAACCATTGGAACAAGAGGATTTGTTGAGGCTGCCGTTGGATGTAAGTGTGTTAATCATTATTCAAGAATCATTTAATCACCATTAAAATAAATCCATTAAGAGTTTATTAACTGACTTCTTTCAAAAGCATCTGTGCATCCCTGGGACATTAGTTCTGTTTTATATGAAAGAAGCTCACAGTGAGAAGTTTGAATGCAGCTTTACATCAAACCACTTTACTGTTATTGCTCCTTTTAGCATTCATCCCTGGAAATGTGATCCACCAATAAAAGCACACAAAAGAAGCCAACAATATATGTCGACAGCTTTTACAGTAAACAGACAATTCACTCCTGACTAAGTAGATATTCTCACATTCTTAAATAAAATAGATTTTACTGTCCTCAAAGGGGAAATTTGTTGTGAGTATGTGTTATGTCCAGATTAGGGTTTCTGTTGCTTACACAGTAGATGGTTGTTTATGCAGGATGGGTTGAGTTTTATTTTAAGTGCTGGCCTCGCTCTGCAGTAAATAGCACAGATTTATTATATTTACTGTGGTGTGATCTGAATTTAGTTTGTCCGTTTGTTGAAGAATTACAACCTTGCATAATTACATTGATTTGCATTTCTCATGACTGAAAGTATTTACAGTATGTTTATTTCTTTAATAATTCAAATAGTCAGTATATGTTTGTCCAGGGTTGTGTGTTAAAGAGAAACTTGTTTGTGTATGTGTTTATGCACTTTATCTTCTCTCTGACTTATACCTCATATGATCAGACTCTCTTCAAACTTTCTTTCATATTTAATTCCCCTCCCCACTAATAATAAAAGTTTCATCTCCTTTTCAATTTACACCATTTCTACTTGTACAGTCCTCTCTCAATTCTGTTTTTTTTTTTTTTTTAGGTTTTATTCTTACATGCCCTCGCTTCAATTCTCCTTCCTTGTGTCATCTATTATTAACAACACTCGCTAACAAATGTCTTCTTTCTCCCTCCAGCCCACCCCCCGCCTGTTTTCTCACTCTATCTCCATCTCTTCTGTCTGTGTGTTTATCAGGTCTGGCTGACATTATGAAGCGCCTGCTGACCAAGTATGACAATCTGTTTGAAATCTCTTTCCCCTACTCCATGGGCTGGCACGGTAAGACAAAAAGTGGAGAGGTGGGAAGGTTAAAAAGAAAAAGTTTTGGAATCAATGCGTTACCTGTTTAAAGTCTCTCTCTGCAAGGGGACAGAAGGAGAGAGGGACAGATGGTGGAAAGGATTAAATATAATTTTAATCTAAATACATGAAAATCTGTGGATGGATTGGTGGATTACGATGCAAATACTGCTACAAACTGGAGGCTGTTCACATATCAGGCCAGCTATAAACTCATTCACGTAGTCGGTTTGATATGTGAATGCGCTCCAAACGCAGCAGTCTGAAGGCAATGTGCTCATCCGTGTCATAATCTGCAAAGCCAGTCGTGAAATATGGGAAGTCGAGTCTTTTCACAGTCGGGACTTTAAAAGACTTTGAGTGTCGTGTGAAATTAAACCGGGACGACAAGCGATAAAGAGGAAAGAGATGCATTAAAATGCTTTCACACCTTACCTCAAGGTTTTCTTTACACCCTTTCTGATTCCTTTTTTTTTATCCTCCCTTTTCTCCTTCCTTTCCTTGCTCCTTCAAGTCGGCGTTGCACCCTGTGCTGTGCTGTTAACGTCAGATCGATATCATTTTTCATGAAAGGGAGTTCTCTGCCCATCCTCCACTATCCTTCTCTTTGCAATATTAGAGACTGCAAACCAGCCAGTGTTTCAGTCTTTTTAACTTTGGAATATAATTTTACATTAGATATCATGCACCAACATAATATTACCGTCAAATGTTAATAGCTCTCCCATCCAATGTGATAGGAAAATGTATGTAAGTGTACGTGCAGCAGGCGTTTCCTACAGCTTATATAACATTCCAGTTATCTCTGCTGTAACACATTCACAAAAGAATAAGTCTCTGCTTTGATGTCAACCACTTACCGCGACTTCAATGCACACTCAAACACATCAGCATATTTCATGTTTTGTGCCTCATATCACCACCACAGAAAGCAGTTCTCACAGGTAAAGAGCTCTCACAGAGTTAATTCTAGGCTTTTTTCATCAGTGAAAGTAGCACAGTGAGACAGGAAATCTGCACTGTCTTGTCTGTTGAGCAGCACGGTGGCAGGGCCTTCCACACGTTAAAACAGAAAGTGACGTGTCCTCTGCGTTCAATAATGTTTTTGGCCACATGGGGCAGCGTAACAAGCTGTAAACACAACATTTGCATATCATCACCTCATGAAGTTGTTAGGATTAACAGTTTGTTATTGGCAAGCAGTGGCTTGTGAGCGGATATGTAGCCACATTAGTATTCATTTGGAGTCATGTGTCTTTCCACCTGATGAATATTAATCCAATATTCACTCTCCTTTTAGCTCTAATTTGGTATCTGGCTATTTAGCTAAATGTTCAATGTGTTTTTTGTTGTTGTTGAAAACAGTTGCCTGCTGCTGCTGCAGGAATAGATGCTAATGAGAGTGTTGAGAGTGATCCAGTACAGTGAAATTGTGGGAGGGAAAAAAAAGAAACAACAAGCTGAAAGATACTAAAACGCTATGTTGAACTGAGGGGAACTGCAGAGTCAGGTGATAATTCTCTATGGATTCATTCCATTGAGACATCTTTTACATTACAAATAGTCATTTCATCCATTGCTGGTAGAAAATATAGATTCGAGCAGCTTTCATGTTAATTCACACAACCCACTGGTTTTAATCTCTTTTGCTAGATATTTTAAACTCATAGAAAAAGTTTCCCAGAATTATTTATTTGTCTCTCCTGCCTGTCCTTCCAGGTGTTGTTTAGATTCTTCTTCTAGGAGATGAATCACAAATTCACATCCCTGAGGTAATATTGAATAATCATTTTAGAGCAAATACGAGAATGTTTTGCTTTTGTTTGCTGAACTTTTCACTGCTGTTACGGGCAGGACGGAGACTCAAGCGCAGAGCAACGAAGACACAGCAGACTGAATCAGTGAAATAGTTTATTAAACAACTCAAGCCAAACAGACTTTGGCAAACTAACAAAAGGAGCTCAAACTAAAAAGCTGAGACGGCTAACAAGCTAATGACTAACACAAACTAAGGGAGCACAGGCTAAGGGCTGAGAAGGCTAACAGGCTAATAACTAATACAAACTAAGGAAGCTCAGGCTAAAGGCTGAGAAGGCTAACAGGCTAATAACTATACAAACTAAGGGAGCTCAAGCAAAAGGCTGAGAAGGCTAACAGGCTAATAACTATACAAACTAAGGGAGCTCAAGCTAAAGGCTGAGAAGGCTAACAGGTTAATAACTAACACAAACTAACTTAACTGGCACCACTACAGAGAGGGAACAGGGAGGCAAGGGCTGGCGGTGGCAGGAGGACAGGCAGGTATGCGGCGGATTCCGGCTGAGGGTCAGAGGCAGGAGGGGGAAGGGCTGGCGAACGGCGAGGCGTCTGGAGTGGTGGAAGACGGGAGGTCCGGCTAGACGGGAAAAGAAGAACGGGGGTTAGCGACAGGTAAAGGCACAGCAGCTAGACGTGTACAAGAACGAGACTGACTGGGTGGTACAACGGTCTGGCATCGGAGCATGGTCAGACTGCAGCTGAAATCCAGGCTGATCGGAAATTGCCGCTGGAGCTGTCCAATCGCGGCGCGTCAATCAGCTGATGGGAAAGCCGGCACACCTGCCTGCATACTCCGCTGCCAGCCCTGCTGAAGCCTGCCTGAGAGAGAGAGAGAGAGAGAGAGAGAGAGAGAGAGAGAGTGCTCCGACTGCCGCTAGCCGGAGCCTGACGTCGAGGGCGTGACAACTGCTCCTGGTGCAGAGAGAAGTTGTAATCCTGTTGTTTGAGCTTGAGAAATAACCTACGCATCAGATATGTGCATTTTATATATCTAGCTTTGTCTGCACCTCGGGAATCATGACAATGGTTATCAATCTTATACACACATCTATGCCTATCTATAATAGGAAGTAGGCTGTTAGTATAAGCCTGCCATTGGCCGGTTAGTTCAGTTGGCATTCTCCTCTCTTTCAGCTATCATTGTGTTACTATTTTACATGGGCACCATCGCTGTATCCTGTACTCCCTGAATTTCCCCTATGGGGGATCAATAAAGAATGATCTTATCTTATCTTAGCGCCAAGATGTTTGTGATTGGTTTAAAGACATACAAACAAGCCAGAGTGTTTTTTCCCCCCTAAACCAGAATGTTGATGGATTCTGCCAGACCTTTCTCCAGTGTTTAAATGAAGTGTGGAGACAAGTCTGGATATGCGGGTATCAATCAAAAACTCACATCAGTTAGACACACTGTTAGTGCTTCAGAGGCATAATAGCTTGAGGGAAGAGTGATTTCCTCTGTCAGCATTTTTCTTTTGAATCCAAACATTTTTCAAAGTCTGGTCTAAAAGAGCACCATGTAACATGAGTTACTGAAGCCTTGACATATAGTGAGTTGGAGATTTCCACGACTGTGAATTTAGGATGAAAGTGATTTAAACACTATTTTCAGTTTCCAATACTTTGGCATCACAGAAAGAACCACAGTCAGGGGAAGCGAAAGAATGAGCAATATCAAGTGAATAAGCAAGCAAACATACAAAAAAGTCTGGGAAATGTCACCTTTGCAATAAAGGCCACATTTCCTTTCTGTTTTGACAGAACATGCAGCGTGAAGCACATTTGCATAGATCGCATCTATTTTGCATCCCAGCAGTCAAGACTTGGATATGAATGTTCTTTTAACTGTGGCCAGGCGAGTGTTTAATTGGCTTGGTGTGACGATGCAGCTTGCACAAACACATCAAAGACTGTAAGCTTTGTAAAGAAAGGTGAGGAGCAGCCGCCAAGATAGCTGCAGCTCAGCACAGACATCGCCTGATATCTACCTGTAATGAGACGGTGAGGGAGATACCTATCGTGAGCGATGTCAGAGAAACACCTTGCAAGCAGGTTCAGTCCGGAACAAAGGTTAGCAGAGCGCAGTGATGCGATGAGTGATGTGTGACAGGGAGGAGAGCGGTGTCATCTCGGCCGAGTGGTCAGAGCGATCCTCGCGTACGGCAAAGGTTACGGGCTCAATCCCTGCAGCAGTTGTGTCCTGCTGAGTTGCTTTAGGGAGGGGAAACCTCCCTGCTCACTGGCTGTACATCAGTCTGAATAAGAATGGCTTAATCTGGAAATATAAACACAGCACTGTGGATGTGGATGCACTATTAAGACAAGACTATATCTGTGCCTGTGTGGATGTTAGCATGCCAAAGTTAGCGCTTAGCTCAAAGCACAGAGATGCTGGCATGAAGAGTCTTGTCGAGTTTGCCTAGTTTTGGATTAAGTCAAAGAAATTATACCTTTAATGTTAATGGTATCTGACTGCACTATTTCATCATAGACCAATGAATAAATCACGACCTGTGAGGAAAAAAAATCTTACAAACAGCAGCAACCTATGCAATAGTTTTCATCAGGCTCTATACATCTTTCTCCTCATGTGGTGATCACTTGAAGATCTTTGATGTTGTACAAGTTTTCTTTCTATTGTACTTTTTTTTTTTTACTCCACGGATTCCAAATTATGGGCTTTTTGTGATCTCTTTCAGTTTTATCTTTTTTTCCCCCTTGCTGTTTAACCCTTTATTGGGCAAGTGACTATTTTTGGTAATGTCTGCACGATTTACAAAAGTGAAAAATTGTGAAAAATTTTACAACAGAAATAAAAGTTTTCTTATGTCCTCCAGTAACACTATAGGTATAATTTTTTGAATTTCAAAGTGTTTCAATGAGTGACCTATAAAGGGTTAAGTGTGGGAAGTTTTTCCTTATCCAAATCGAGGGTCAAAGGACAGAGGGGATTGTATGCTGGACAGATTGTAAAGCCCCTTCAAGCAAATTGTAATATGTGATTCTGGACAATATAAATAAAATTGGCTTGATGTGAATCTTTCATGAGCAGCCTCAGGCCAATGAGGTGTGCACATATTCTGACTAATAAGAACTAACGACAAGGTTGAAATTAACTACGTTTCATTTAGTCCTCAGCTCCATAGTCAGGAAGTGCCTAATCAAATTTCAGATGTGTAAGAGAGAGTATCTTAGCCATGATTATATGGTCTCAGATCCATTTCAGAGAATGAACAGCTATAGTTTTGTGAACATATATCATCTGCTGTTTGGGGTGTTTTTTTCATTCCAAGCAAGGCAGCCCACATGAAAGATGGCTAGTCTGCAGTGCGGAGTAAAGGACAGAGGGCATGAGAGGACACAGTCATCGACCCACTTTTTTCTTTTTATTTTATCCGCTATCAAATCTTTGAAGTAAAATCTCAGTCTTAAAGTTGCCTGTGGTAAAGGCTGATACAGATCTTGTGTTAAGTTTTGGTTTTAATCTTCTAGTCTGTTTTATATCTTAGATAGTGACTAAAACTCGGGTCATGTTGCAGCTAAAGAGTTGAAGGTTATTGGCAGGTAGTTAGTTGGTTCATCTTATTTTCTGTTAAAAACAGAGTGACAAATGTTTTGCCCCATTTTCCCCTGAGGCTTGTAGGAAATAGAAATCAATAATGCAAATACATTTTGAAGAATTTCAAATGAGAATTCATTACAATTCGGCCTTTATTGTATCTCTATGAAAACATCTACCATACCAGCAGATGAGGTTATATTGTCTAATTATCTGTGGCTGGTCTCACAGTTACTTTTATTAGCACCCTCTCATATCTTATATTCAAAACACGAGAAGAGTGAGAGAAAAGTGTCAAGAGAGTGAGAGATGCTGGGCAGAGATAACGATGAGGATGCCATAAGAGCTTTGGTATCCAGTGTTAAAAGCAACAAACGACACCACTCCTCCAATGGATCACTTAGTTTCATACCCCTGCCCTTTTTGTTACAACATGTCACATGTAACACATCCTAATGGATGGTTACTGCTTATCTAGTGTTTTCCATTGCTCTTCATGAAGTTGATAGAATAGTTTCAACCGTTTTTTTAAAAACTGTAGAAGAACTTTCAACTCCTGAAATAATGGTGTTATTTTAACTTTGTCAAGTGGGATTAAGGGAAAAGAGACTGCTGAGATATAATAGATGTGCTGCAGTGCACTAACACAGAGTGGATTTCACACACACACACACTGACCACCTAATTTTGGAAACCCACTCTCATCCACATACACACACAGACCTGGCCCACATAATGAGTTGCATTATCTCTCCATCTGTGTTTGTGTTTTATTTTAGCTCATTTGGAAGCAGCCAGCTTTTATTTAGGGCTTGGTTTATTAGTGGCAGTGTGGGGATAGAAGTGGTTGGATGGCGCTTGAGTCGCCTGGGAAATCATGGATAGAATAAAGCTACCTGCTTATTCCTTCGGGAGGAAAACACACAACATATTACAGACGGTATTAACTGGTTGGATGACGGAGTGAGACACAGGGAGAGGCAGAGAGAGATGTAGGGAGACAAATTTATTCACACTGCAGCATGAATTATAATACACAGCATTGCAACATCCTGGATATATGGTAGCAACAGTGGAAAATGTGTCACATATACAGGATTATGATTGGTCTCTCAATATGTCACTGTTACGATTGATGGACCCATATCCAGGAATATCTGTAAGATTATGTTCATTTTAAAAAATGCATGCACTTATATGTCTTATATCACACACGGAACACATCCGAAAACAATCTAAAAGTGGATAATTGTCTGCTAATAGGAGCATCCGTCTCTATTCATTCCTTATCTGGACTTCCCACTCTCTTCTTTGTTCTTCCCTTTTCTTTTACCATCCATTAGTTTCCTTTATGTCGACCTCCTGTTGTCTCTGTGTGTGTCTGATCACTCCCCATTGTCAGGAAACTGACTCTAAAGGCAAAGCTCTTATTGTGAATACAGTGTCTCCAGGGTTCCTTTTTTTTTTTTTTTTATCTCTATTGTGTTGTTTAAGACAGATGCAGTATGTTTCTGCTTCTGATCACCTCATTAACTTTTCACTAAGATCAGAAAGCGACACAGGCAACAAAGAAGGTATTTAAATGTTAAATATAGTCACAAATTACTGAAAATGTATCTTTGGCACTGTAATGACCCTCTTGAGAGGATATAAAGACTTGTGTAATAGCACTTTTTTTTTTGCAGTAATCTGCTATCTTGTCATGTGACACTTACAGATGGTAACAAAGTATCATCTAAAGGCTGAAAAACATGATGAATGCAGATGGTTTGAAGAGTATGAAATTGATGTGAATCATGTGCTATGACCTTCACAGTCACCAGATCTCAAGCCAGTTGGCCACCTCTGGCAGATTCTGGCACATCTGAACTTATATATTTATACAGCCTAAAATGTGTTGGTTCCTCTTCTGTTAAGTCCTCTATACAAAATCTCATTGTCACTATGGGCCAGCCTCTTGAGCAACAATCAATCAACAATCAAGTATATGACTCATTCCTGCTTTTTCCAGCTGGGAAACATTGCAAAAGTATGGCCCATTGTGTCTCAAGTGGAGAAAAGATAATTAACACTTTTATCTCTCATTCCGTCTCGACTATTGTATCTCAGCTTTCACCTGCCTCAGCAAAACATCCCTGCATCGTTTACAAATGTCCAGATACATTATATCAGCCTAACTATATTCCAGTCTGGGAGATGTAGGTAAAGCTGCATCTGGGACACCTCACATTTCCTGTCAGCTGTAAAATGGAAGTATCAAACATGTAGGATGTGATGTTGAAGCTGCTGAGATCAGACACAGGTTTAGAGGATCATCTGGATAATCTTTGCAAACTCAGCCACCAGTGCGAACAAAGCCCCTGATTGATTGGATGAGTAAAGCTGCGCTGTGCCTCCAGTTTGAAATCTTCCTCTCGTTATTCAGGAGCCCCGACTGGCCCCCATTTAAAGGAAGACAACTCTCACTGGCAGCTGCATGCCCACTACTACCCTCCTCTGCTGCGATCAGCTACAGTTAAGAAGTTTATGGTGGGGTATGAGATGCTCGCCCTGGAGCAAAGGGACCTCACCCCTGAACAGGTGAGTCACATGACATGTCCAAAGACAGGTTTGTAAAGTAAAGAGACTAAGATGTGTGTTCTGCAGTATACATTACATAATGTAGATAAATACATGGACAAAACATTTAATTTCATTTTCTATGTCTTCTCTTATTCAGCCCTGTTGTGTTTCAAGTGTCAAACTGATGTTTTTATCCGGAGCTTCTTGCAGTGTAGATGTAGGGTGTAGATATAGCTTACAGTGTATAGCAGCTTTAGAGATTAAAGTAGTGACTCTTGTTATGGGGATGTCTCTTAAATTTTTGTGTTTTTCTGAGATATGCTGTTAGGTTGTTTTCACCCCTGGCCATCAAAGGCCCATCATCAAAAGCTCACCCTTTTCAAGCATACTAATTATAATGCAAATCCAGGATTGCAGCGGATTCGCTCTCTGTCCCCGCGTTTGTCTTTAAAACAGTATAAAAGCTTGGCACTGCTGTGTTCTTTTATTTTTAGGCTGCTGAGAAGCTGAGGAACCTACCAGAGGAGCACTATAAAACCAGAGAGAACCAGGAAAAAGGAGGAGGAAAAGAGAAAGACGACAGAACAAAGTAAAAGTCAAAAACTATAGCTTTATTTAAACCACTGTATAATTTCTGGAAGTACACAGTTGCTGTACTGCCTTCCTTTTCTAAGTACTGTAAAAATAAGATTTAAAGTTCATGATATGTAACACACATCTTTGAACTGGTGCAACATCTTTCAGTGCCTTCCAAACACAGGGCTACAGATATTCTTACACAATATGCAGTACATATACTGTATATATATTTTTAATACATTTCTGTATACACAAAGCTGGTATTGGGCTCCGTACTGCAATTATAAAATGGACTTCTAACAAGTGTGCTGCGGAACCAGTCCTCCATGTTTCTGGGAGATAATGAGAGAACATTATTCTTTTCTTCTGCGCTGTCCCTTCTGCTGAATTTAAACAAACTTTGTTTGTTGTTTGGTTATGTTGGAAACCTTTCAACCACAGAGCTTTTTCTTCAACAGCACAATGAGTTATTTGTGATTCAAATGAATGCCTTTGTTTCTTCCAAACGTTTTTACATGAAAAGTAATTCTTGAATTAGTTTGACAGCTTTCAGCCTCATAGGTGTGAGCGACGCTTATTTTGGTTTAGAAAATAAATGACTTAAGAGTTGTCTCGTGTGAACGCTGACAGAGTCAGTATTATCCTGAATTAGCATCAAGTTTACCTAATGGCATTCCTATTAGGGAGCTCCAACAGTGTTTTTGAATATTAAAAACGACATATTCAGAGTTTGAAATGCCTCAAAGATATTGATAATAAAGTTTGAACATGTTTAGAATTAAATACAGAATATGTTTCCTCTATTTTGGTGGTATGTACACTACTACTACTATTGAGTAGTACTACTGAGAGATGTGTTCATTACACTTATTTGATACTATTATTGTAGATAGTGTAGAGGTGAAATGAGTGAAATGAAAAATGAGAAAAATCTGTGAAAAACCACACATCTACTCACACACAATGATGGCACTAAAGTAAATACGATAAAGTAAATACCTGAGGTGAATGTCTCAGCACCATGGACAGAGACCGTAAGCATCTTAAAAGACAGGTTCACATTTTTTTCAAGTGTATCTTAATGTAATAATACATACATGCCCATATGTGTATTGAAAGTGTTATTGGTTGTTGTAATTGTTTTCTTTGTTCATGCTAGTTGCAAAGAGATCCTCCTTAAAGGAATTTCAATGTAAGTGATGTAGGACAATAATGCACAGCCCTCGTTCTATGGGGAAAAAGTATTCTTTTGTCCCACATCTCTTACAAAAACATTGCTGTATGATGAGATTTCTTTGTAGCCAGTATGAGCATGAAATCTAATGACAATGAACAGACAAATCTTTCAACATACATGTGAGTATGTGAGTGCTGTTTCAAGACATCCTTTAAGAAAATGTGAACTCGCTCTTCATGTTTGACCACTGTATATCACACAACAGATAAAATCTTGCTCAAACTTAGGTTGTAAAACAGCAGTAGAGTTAGAGAGTCTTCAGTGGGTTTAGTTCACATAGCTGACAGCTGGAAGACCATACATGCTCAATAGTAATGGAGCCAAATGCAGGATCTGTCCAACACCTTGCTAAGTGCGTTGTGACACAGAAGACAGTCCTTTATCAAGTGTTAAAATGGAACAATATAGAGTCACACGATGATGATTTTACACTCGTTCCACACAGGTATGTACATGCAGTTTTCATTCTAATTACTTAAATGTAATTACCTACTAAATTTAAAATTGCAATCTGGATATTGGCTGTTTCTACAAGCACGCGTGCGGGTATGAAATGAACACTCTGTTGTAATTAATAAAAAGCCTAAAGGAATCAATGAGAGTCCTCACATAATGATGTGCTCTTTGGAGAGGGGATGGACAGAGACCCAGTGAGCCAGAGGATTCATATGGATTACGATACTTACATTCTCCAACCATATTACATTAACCATGACAGGTGACTGTCTAAAAACAAGGTAGACATGCACATGTTGTATCAGTTGGCTGGTATCAGTTGACATGTTCAGTGTGCTCTGAGGTGAGGTGTGTTCTCACTATGACAACAGCAGATGGTAGTGTTGCTTAAAAAGTGAGAGATGACCTCGATTTAGACTGAGAGTCTGACTCTGCTTTAGCCTATACCAATGTTTTTAAATGCAATCTCCCCTGCGTTCCATTGCTTGAACTAAAAGCTTATACACACTTGTAAGCTTTGTCTCCCTCAGCAGGGAGGGTCAGCTACAGAATAGCACCCCTTGAGCAAATATAATTGTACTAAAAGACATTACTTTATATCTATAAACACCACTCTGCTGCACCCGGTAATTCTCAGTGTCAGTGTTCAACTTCATAAACACATGGTTACGATGTCACAACATGACCTGCTCCTCTTTACTTCCTGACCACCTACTTTATAGAGACAATAATTAATGTTGTGTAACAGCACTGTCAGATAATAGACGATTAATAAATTGAAAGACTCAAGCTGATCCAAGCAATGCTGTGAGATAACTGTAATGTTATGATCAGGCTGCAGTAAGTGATGCAGTGAGCAAGTATGTGTATAAGCAGGCAGCAGAATTAGAAGCAGTTGCAGTTGAGAATAAGAGAGAATGAGAAACAGTTCAGGCAGGACACAGGTGATATTTTAGGTTATCCACAAATTCCATTAAAACATAGCTTCTAATGTATTTGAATTACACAAAGTATTTGACATCAGACTGACATTTAAATACACACACACGCACGCACACACACAGTCTTTATTTATGTCACTTTTGGGGAATTTAAATAGACTTACATTAATTTCCTGGAGACTAACCTGAGGGACCTGACATAACCTTAACCTAACCCTGACCTTACCCTAACAATAACCTTAACCGTTGACCTAAAAATTATAGTTTTCCAAACTGAGAACACCACTTTTGTCCCCAGTTGCACTGCTTTCCCGAATCAACTGGTGTTTAGTATTGTGAATGTTCCCAGTTTGGACATAAGCAAACCCACACACACACACACACACACACAAAGTAATGGGGGCAAGCATGGTTAACCATTTATTGGAGGGTTGACTGTTATTTAGAGGTAGTTTGAGGTCAGGATTAGCATTTATGATATGGAGTCCTCACAAGTATAGAAGCACAAGCCTGTGTGTGTCTTCTTCATATCTTAATTACACCAATTTGAGCTCCAACTGCCTGTCAAATTAGTCAGATGGTAAGGATTGGTAAGGACCATATGGCCGTTTCCAAAAACTACTTCTTAATTTTTATTTCCCATCTTCCAGGAAGCCTCTGGTTTCATTTCAGCAGGATAAGAAAATCAACCTTCAGAGGCTCGCAGGGCTCCATTTTCGTGTTGGCTCAGGGAACGCGGTGTCATCAGCTGACTGGTATTTTCCTGCAAAGCACTGAGGTTATTTCCTCGACCGTGCAGCTTTGGCACCTCGGTGCCTCGCTGTGCGCCACAGCAGGAAGAGAGGCGGCGTGTGATGCCAATCCAGCGGCGCACTGCAATCACAGTGCCAAGAACGAGCGGGTCTTACGAGGACGCATTAACAGTTCAGATTATTTCCTGTCCCCTCCTGCCGATGGCCAGACCGCGCAGTCAAATTCACAAACCAGTAAATCAGCCATGATCTACTTTAACTGGAATGTGCTGTATGCTTGGTTCAGCACAGGCTTGAGATAAACCTCTACAAAGCTTTTAAGTAAGAGACAATAACAAACAGAGAAATTATTTAAGATTTTCTCTGTTGCTGCTTACATCAAAATCTATGGGCGGACATGCAAACACACATTATTACAGCAACTTTAGCAGGATGTCATCTACAACAGAAGTGATTTACCCTTCACTGTGCCCAGCCACTTACTGCTTTGAGGACCTAATGATGCACTCCTGTTGTCAGTAAAACTAAATGAACTGCTACAGCATCACAAGAGAGCAACAACAAAACTGTCAAATGTTGTCATTTTCCTATAAATACCATGTTTTGCTTACCTCACTTTGACAGAATATGACACCAAAGTAGCTCTGAGTTCTTTCTTCATCATTTAGTCTGGTGTCACCTTTTTTTATTGAGAGGAACCTTTTACTTATTTCTGGCTTTCAGCGCATATTTAATGAAAGAGATTTCACTTTTATAAGACAAACATATCAGATCTGACCTCATCTTTCATTTCTTCTTTAAGGTAGAGCCCCCATCCCACAAACACACAGGGCTCAACATTTTGTGTGCTGTGCTTGACCCGACGTCAAATGTGATCTACTGTCATAGGCGTGTTATTTTGCATGTGTTGTTGCTATATTTCATTGCCATCAGTCAAATAAGTCTTAAAAGTAGAAGGGAGTTTACACCATAGAAAATAATGAGCAAATGTTTTGTAGCTTTTGGAAACGTGTACTCAGTTCTCACGATATTAATGAACACATTTAACTCCTTATCCACAAGCTGTGGAGGGTTTTTGTCTGCTGCCCTTTTTTGTCTTTTTTTTTTTTTTGCCTTTCTAGTGGACTACAGACTAACTGTAGGTTGGCAGCAATATGCCACTGTTGTATTTACAAAAGTTAAAGCAGAAGCACATCTGGCAATGTCATTGTTTATTAGAAAAAAATCTATTTCCATCAGCTGCCATCACATTTTCTTTTTATTGATACACCAGCTATTCCTCGGGCAAGTGTAAAAACTTTTTTTTTCTTTTTTGCAGTATTTCAGTTTTTTGGGGGGAGACTGCATTTCCGACACATAAAAACAGATAGAGGTTCACTCACTATGGCACATGGGCAATGATACACATCAGCCACACACACACACCAGTTTCATTATTTATACTACTTCCAGTCAAGATCAATCTCAGTTTCTCCATAAATATTAATATTGATTCCACGTTTTGTTAAAATATACGGTTGAACAGTGAAAATGTGCTGGTGTAGTTTACAGACCGACGGGGTTCTTCGAGGGCACGGATGTTGCTGAGATTGTGTGTGTGTGAGTGTATAGCCCTTTTTATGTACTGTGACAGACCTCATTCATTCAGGTCAATATTTATCCAGTCCTCCAGGCTCACCGTGGATCCTCTTCTCATCTATTTCATCACTCCTTTGAGACTCTGTGTGTGTGCGTTCAAGATATATATTTCTATCGCCACACAGATTGTGAGAAATGTGTGTGTGTGTGTGTGTGTGTGTGTAACCTCTACGTATCTCCTCACTGGCAGAGGAAGGATAATAGTTTGGCTACTTTGCCAAATTCTTGTTGCTTGTCTTTTCCAGCACTGTTCTGGTGGAGACTTGTTCTCCCAATGCAGCTAATGATGCCAAATGTGCTTCATGAAATCTGATTAGTAAAAATTTGCATGCCCTCATTGTATCAACATGTTGTGCAATTTCAAAAAAAAAAAAAAAAAAAAACTACAGAAGGCGAGTCATTTTAAAAATCAATAAATGATCACAAAGGTTTGGCACAATAGTCATGAACACCTGCCTTACAATGCAAAACACTGTGAAACCTACTGTGTAGTGTTTGTTTAAAAGGCACAACTTAAACTAAGTAAAATAAAATGCTGAGATAAATATGGCTTGAAGAGAAGAACAAGGTCATGCTGTTCCCCTTATGGTGGGTTGTTCAAACTCGATTCTGCAGAGCCACATTAGATATTCCTCTTTGTCATTTTGTATGATGTTTACCATCTTACCAACATTTGCCAATTAACACAAAGTACCACAGAGGTTAATCGTAATGCCAGTAGTTTTGAATGTATCAAAAATCACAAATAAAAATGCTGACTTGATGGTCGTGCACTTGCATTAGAGAAGTTCACCAAAGTCATTACAGTTCATCCTGAGATGGAGATCTGTACCAAGTTCCTGCTGCAATCAATCTAATAGTTGAGACATTTCACTAAAAAAACAAAAATGTCAGCCGGATGGTGGCGCTAGAACCAAAATCAGAGGGATTTATTTTTCGGGGCACATGCATGTTTGTACAAAGGTTCATGGCAAATCTATCAAATCAAATAGAGATATTTCAGCCATATGTTCTTTACTGGTCAAGATGTCTTTTAACATCAACAGTTTTCTAACTTTACATTAGAAAATAATCATAATAATTTGCAAATAAAAAGATAAATAAAAATAAAACCAAATACCTTACACTGGTACAATACTGTCAGTCATGCAGGTCTAATTTGCACCTCTGACAGACTGACCTTTTCGGTTCACTGAGGTGGTGACAGTCAAGATGATTTATTAAAAAATGTTCTGACCAGAACTTCACATCACTCTTTCTCACTTCTCAGACAGATGCTGGCAGAACTAACAGCTCACAGTAGACTCCAATTAGAAGGAGGCGTGAGCGAGCCTCTCTCCTACTAATCTGTCCCCTCACTGGGTGCTCGAGATCCTAAGATGAGAAAGCAGGGGGAAGATAGGGATAGAGAGGGAGGCAAGGGAGAGCCGGGGGGTGTAGTGAGAAACAGAAGACGGAGGAGGGTGTGGCGGCTGGATGTGAGGACACCGCATGGTTAATTTGAATTTGAAAGAAAAGTCATTTAAAACATCCACCCTGTGCCAGGTACAGCCTCAGAAATGATCATAGTCATATCATGGCCTTGCTGGCACAATACCAGCAGCAGTTTAATGTTAAGGTTGTTTATGTCCAGACTGTTGTATTGGACTCTAGGATGTTCATGCAATTTGTTCCAGTTCATAGCTTGAGCGCTTTTTTTTTTTTCTTACGATGCTCTGGTCCCCTCCCACTCCATCTGTGCCCCCTGACCCCATCCAACATGCTCCCTTTGCACTCAGCTCACCGCTTCATGATCAACTTAAACCACAGCTCTGACATATCACCGCCATATAAAGTTGCCTTATAACTATTGTGCTTACAACATTAGCATTCAACCGTAGTTGTGTGTTCTGTAAGTCTTGTTTGCCCTCTGCCAGGAACATACTGTACATGGGTCTTTAGACTGCTAGATGTTCAATTTTCTTCACCAGCTATTTTCTTACTTTGTCTGCTGTGACAGGTGTGGAGGGTGTTTTTTTCACAGATTTTTGTTTGCTGAGAACATATCCTTCCTTTTGCTGTTCACAATAAGTGACCCATTTCAAAATGCACGTAATCATCTAAACCCCCTCACTACTATAAAAATATGGATTAGTAGAGTTTGACTTGTGTTTAAATATTGTAATTGTATATTATTTGCATGTTGGGGTGTCATTGCTTCCAACACACTGCTATTCAGTTTTATTGCTCTGAGTAGCAGCTTGTGACCTTTCTGACTGACAATGCAAATGCAGTCTGTTCAAAGCACTGATGTCACACAGAAAGTGACGTGTTTCTAATGCAGAAGAATGCACTGAAATCAACAGAAAAATTTGCATTTTTTTTTCCTTTTGCAATGTCTGATAAGATAAACGCTTTGGCACAGTCTTCTGCATTAGGCGTAAGAGGGAAGACTCAGAGCCAACCAGAAAAGAGAGACAGAGATCGATCAGAGACAGAAATGAATATTGTTTAAGAAGCTTTCCAATAGTGAAAACAAATAAGGAGTTCAAAGTTGGAGCTTCTTTTTGGACCAAATCCAATATTTGGAGTATGTCCAAAAGTGGGCATACTTCAACATATTATTTGGATGAAATCTATTTTTGTGTACTTTGACTGTGCTGGGTGGTATGCTTCCACCAACCACAGCCTTGAGACTTGAGACTGCAGATTTCAGTCTATAAGAGAAGAGAAGCACAGTCAGGTTAAGTAAGGGTTAGCTCACTGACTATCAGAACTATCACGCCATAAATCCAGACACATCACCTTACTGCACTCAAAATTGGAGAGAAGGTACAAGGGATTTATCGTTCTGTCGGAAAAGGCAACTTAACAGCCATGAACTTAAAATCAAACTTTCCCTTGTGCGCATCACTTGTGCATTTCTTTTAATTCTCACACCGACCACAAGTTATCTCTGCCTCGGAGCGCTATTTCAAATCAGATCAGCAGCAGAGCTCAAATGAAGCTGGAAACATTCACAGCTGGGGCCTGCAACCACGCAGCTCTGGCATGATGGAAGTAATCATAGAATTGTTTTTTTTCTTGACATGGGCAGACTCCAGCAAGCAAAAAACTGGGATTAAAATACAACCAAAACATGATGAAAACACCATCACAGCACGGCCGTTATCACATAAACTTTCTGTAAAGTTCATGAGAAGCCAGTCTGTGCATCATCTATCTAAATGAACTTTGTGATATCGAACTTTGTTGCACGCATCGTTCTCTGCGGTCAAAGTTTTTCCAAGCCAACCATGACTTCATTCGGCCTCGGAGCTCCTTTGTAAAATCAGACCAGTCGTGCACGACTGTTGCGTTATGAAAATGAACAAAGAGCGTTTTCATGGCATAAGGAGGCTCTAGTGTGACAAAGAAAAAAACCCACTTAAAAACAAGACCCACCCAGAGGCAGTGTCATTACTTAAACTGAACAAAACCCATGGAAAAACCAATGATATGAGCCTTGATGTAAATGGACAACAGAGGGCAGTAAGAGACTTTCAACCAGCGACTGTGATGCACAAGACAGATTACAGGTACAATTAATAACAAGGAATCTGTGCATTACTCATGTGAAATGAATTAGCACTTGAGCATCTGGGGGTGGGCGCAGGAAAGTGTGACAGCAAGAAGTGCTGAATAAACCTCTGGATGAATAAGGTGCAGTGACATTTGAACCATGTGCCTTTGGAATTCAGAGTGAATATCCTAATCCTATTCTGTGCTTCGTGTTCTATTATATTCCACTGAAGTCTATTCAGTTTCATGGCATAATTATCTAACATCAAGGCTGCCAGGAGATGTCAAGGGTTTAGGATATTTTTCATATATGACAAAAGCCACTATTTTTTTTTTAAAAAAAAGGTGAAATATATGGTGATATTTGAAAAAGGAGGCAAATTAAAGGAGCATTCCGGCTTCACAGAGGATCACTTTAATCATCTCGAGGAGTCGTCTGTGGCTCTGAGGAGAGCTTTAAAAAGTCAGAGAAAATGACTTTGTCTTGTCATCAGGTTTGTTTTCAACAGTGTTGTACCCGAACGCGTTCAAAGAACGTTCGTTCATGAACTAACTCATATTTTGGGTGAACGTGAACGTCCCGTTCATTTTTGCTTGATGAACGTTAAATTGTGAACGCACTCATTCTGCTGTTTCTTGAACGGCACTCTGATTTCGTTCAGATTACGTTCGTGCCAGATTTCAAGAGCCCTCGGCGAAAAACCAAGCTAAAACAGTAAAAACACATGGTAAACGACCATTAAAATGTCGCGGATAACCACCCGATCTGGCAACCGCAAGTCCTGCCTGTCGCTCTACCAACTTCGTCATCAGCGGTCGTCAGTCTCGTCACAATTCACATGTGTGCAAGGAAGGAGGATGCGTTTACTGAGAAACTAATTCCCATACAGTCGGGAATTAGCTCGTAGCTCGTGGCAACGTAAAAAAAAAAAAAAAAAAAAAAAAGAACTAAAAAAGAATGAAATAGTTCATTTTGGGGAAGCATGAACTTTAGTTCACAATTTTGAATTATGAACGATGAACTGAACTAGTTCATTTTAAAAGGTTTGAACTGAACTTTGAACTAGTTCATATAGAAAGTGAACTTTCCCAACACTGGTTTTCAATGTGTTTTTTTTTTCATACATTCTGTAATGTAGTTTTTTAATTACTGCAATTTCTTGCCTTCTTAATGATTTTGAAGCCATTAGTTGTGTTAAATAGCCCTGACTCCTGTAGATATCCATATTATGGCAAGAACCATTCAATTAAGCAAAGACAAACAAGAGTCCATCATTACTTGACAAAACATGAAGGTTGGTCAATCAGGAAAATTTCAAGAACTTGGAATGTGTCTTTAAGTGCAGTCGCAAAATCTGTCAGCTTTACGATGAAACTGGCTCTCATGACGACCGCCCCAAGACCAAGACTTAGCTCTTCTGTATAGGATAAGTTCATTACAGACATATTGAAGTCTCTATATATTGGTGCGTCTAATTGTGGAGGAATTGCAACAAATATGTAATATGATTAAAACTTTATTAAAAGCATAATTAGCCTTTTTTTTTCTGTCGCAGCTACAAAGCTAACATTAGGGGCAAGCATCTTCAAATAGTGAAGTGTGAATGCTTTTGAAGTTTGACCCATTCAAAGGACTAAAGTTAGGATAATGATGAAACCAATCTTTTTCCACTCTGTTTTCCTTATTAAGAGTCGGCCTTTCAGTCATTGTTGAAAAAAATAGTAAGACTTTAATAATCTAGACATTCTAAATGTCACATGGAATATTTTGAATATAGAATCACATGGACATACTTTTTTTCTCTTTCCATTATCGTCATCCCTCAGCTTTCTTATTCTTCCACAGACCCTCCTTCTTCATTTCACTTTCCACCATCTCCCTCTTCCATCTCTGCTTCCTTATTCTCTCCTTCGTCCTTTCATCCTCCTTCACCCCCAGGATAATTTATCGGTATAAGAGCTGACTAAGCATGGTGTTATCGTAGGTTTTTTTTTTTTCAAACATCGACAAGAGCAACAGATACAATCGATAGCCCCACAGGGCCACGTAGGAGTTTCATAGAGAATTAGCAAGCAGATGGATTTCAGAGGCTGAATATTAGCTGCTTGTAGCTCAGCATGGACCCAGACACCCTTAACTCCACTTCATAAAACAGCAGAGAGGGCTGCTGGATTATAATATTTATTAGTGTCTGCAAGATAAACAGGCATAAACATACAGATTTATCCCCGAATCTCCACGCTCTCCTCGAGAGGGAGAAAAATGTTTCGATCTGGGGGGGACAGATATGTCGTCGTCCACCATCAGATATTAGGGAAAAAATGACACAAATGTTTCTTTAGCAGATAATGAGACACACACACACACACACACACACACACAGGCTGCAAGTGATAACCTCAATGCTGGTCAAATCAAGATAGGAGAGATTGAACGCCGTAGGACTTCTGGAATAAGCCTCCAGGTCTCTGGGCTACAAGAAAAAACAACACACAGTCTTTTATCCTGTTTGCCATAGCGTTGTAATACAAACACTTGTTAACCTATGCTGTCCACTGCTGTTATGCGGATGCTATCTCGCTGGCCGCTCCGTGTTGTTTATTGTACCATATATGTCTTGTAGAATTTGTTTTATCATAGCAGCTCTCCACAGCCAGCAGATGAAACCCAGTTTTACCCCATGCGGACGATCTGATTACAGTCTTAATTCCCAAATGTAAATCTATCTTCGCTATCTGGTGCAGAAGGGCTTTGAGCTTTTTGTCTCATATAAAGAAGGAAGGATGTCCACTTGCTGTGAGCTGCTCCCAGATTTATTTAACAAGCGTGGCGACGCATATGTTTCAACCCACCATGTGGTCTTCAGCATGTGTGATAAATAAAAATCACACTTGGGATACAGCGAACAAACATTTCTCCTTATCTGATGTTTTTTTTTTTTTTGTCTATCTTTGAATGTGCTTAACCCCCCCTCTCTTTTTTCCCTCTAACACTCTGCAGGGATGAAAATAACACACAAAATAACAAGCAAATACTGTGGGTGAATAATTCCATCGTGTAAAATCTGTTTGAATTCTTTTGCAGTGAGAGAAATGTGGCACTGATCACATTAATGCGGCCAATTTTTTTTTTCTACATTGAAAAGTGAAGTTTGTTAATAAATCTGTCAAAATCCTTTTAAAGACAAATGAATGTGAAATGGCCCAGGTGTTTCTACTGTGATTAGCAAAATGATAAACGTGCAGATGTGAAATAGGAGGCAAACTGTTTATCAATCTTAATGCAGCAGCAAGGATGAGGAAACACATCAACCTTCTCTGCTTGGTCAACGCTAGGAAGTCTATTTCATACTCTGCTGTTTTGACAGCATGCCAAACACATAGGCTTTTCCATTTCTGCATCCTTCACACAGCCACAGATGTCCCAGGTGGCACAGGCACAAACACACCTGCGCATAAGGTGACCAAATTTCTGCTGTGGACTTTTTTTTTTTTTTTTTTTTTTTACATTACGTCATCAGTATGTGAAAGATTTAGCCCTCCTCCCTCCGGAGTGAGGAGGGAGAAGAAAGGTCTTCAGGGAAGAAGACTCACCTTTAAACATCTTAACACAGCTGTTTATTGGTGGTATTTTCATATCTCTGTGGATAAGAAGCAAATGTGTGACATTATGTCTCCAGCGAAGCTACGATTGATTTTTTATGGAAGGACATATTTCTTCTTCAGTACAACAGCAGATAAATGTCAGGTTTTGGTTTCAGTCCCTCACAATCAAATAAAATGTGTTTCTTTTTAGACTGTCCATTTTGGACCAATGTGCAACAACACTACAGGGAGGCGTGTATGATCTATGAGGCAGAGATACCATCATCTCAAAAGATTATTTTTTTATTGCTTTTTTTTATATGCAGTAGTTGACAGTAGAGAGCAACAGGAAACACATCGTGATAGAAGAGTTATGATATCTGTTAAAGGTCAAACCTACAAAAACCTTTCTGAACTGTTTTACCCGTTATACAAAGACCTTACGATGCAAAAGCATTTACTCCATCCACCATCTTATTACAGATATTTCATGCTGTTGTCATTGCATCTTTTCAACAAGGGTGCAGACAGCCAAAGAAATAAATATGCCAGCAAAGATGGTAAGAATCAGCCAAAGCAAACATGCAACCACGAAGCAACATCTAATAACGTTTGATGGGTATGAAAGAATAATGCAACAGATTGTAATTCTGAGGGGAATTAAATTGTGACAGAAGGTTGGGAAATTATTTTTTATTCCTAGATGTAATAAATACTGCAGTGCTTATTGATTTACATTTACATTAAGTGACACAACAATAAGTGAAATGAAATAATAAAACTGGCTGTCAAAGTCCATATGTCAGGCTTTTGACGTTATAGAGACTTAAAGAGAGGCAAGCAGAGACAAAAGGAGGAATGGAATGGCAGCAATGACAATTACTGTTGCATTACATGTCAAGAAAACAAGAGCTTTATTTATGTTATTCGCTTCAGAGAGCGTAAAGGAGAACAGACAGAGGAACAAAGGGATGGAAACAAAAATGAGAAAACTAAAGAGAAGATGAGAACAGAGGGAAGTCAACCAAGAAGAGACTGTGTATTTTTTTCCCCATCCAGCCACACAGAGTGACACAGTGTGAGACAGACGAGGGGGAGGAAGGGAACTGTAGCAGAACACAGAACAAAAACAGTGACTGGACATTAGTGATGAGCACAGGGCAGAGAGCAGCCGACTCAGGAGACTATCTGTGTGTGTGAGTGTGTGTGTGTATGGCTGCTGGATGAGATACTACATCCATTCCAGATGGCTGTTATGAACACAGCATCAGTATTAAAAAACATTCAACTTGCCCAAATTGTTGTGGCAACTTTAATTAAAGTCACAGATTTGGCCCCATTCCGTCTACCTTCATCCAACTCCCCATTCAAAATAGCTCTAACTTCAAAGTGCCTCTCCTGACATGGTTATATTGTAATTCAAGACACATCAACATCGTCATATTTTCATGAACTCATCATCTGGTATGTGCCCCATTGTGGGCAAAACTGTTCATGTCACTGTGCATAGAATAAAAGCTCTCAAATTCAAAATATCAAGAATAATAAAAACATTCTTACAATCAGCAAAGATGATAAATTTACACTTCCATATTTCACATAAGCTACAGGTTTAACTCTAAAACTGTGGTGGCTACTTTTTTTTGTCCTCGTGCCACAGAATCTAAATACCCAAATTCTGCTATTGCACCTCAGCAAACACAAGTCAGCATCAAAAGCTCCAGTCTGATGTGCATGAGTTCATCCAACCCAGCAAAACTCAGAGATTCTTTTGTGGGAGATATTACGAATCACCCTGAGCTGTTATTATATGCCTCTTTTAAGGTAGCCATCCGAGCCGTTGGATTTGCTGTTTGCCAATGTGTTGTCTTGTATTGTAACCCAACATAAGTCTGACTAACTGGTTCTGAGAGCACTTTCCCCAGACCTTCAGACCAAGAACAGATAAGTGGATTAGTGGATCAGATGAATAGTCAAAACAAGAGAATTTGCCAGCAGCCTCAAACTTTCTTTGTCAATTAAATTTGCTTTTCTAACTAAAACCACCTTTTGATCACTTTTCATAGAGTCTTTAATGCCATACTCTCTCCAACCAAACAGCCGTCGGGTGCTCTAGGAAAACGCATTTTCCACTAGTCATTTATTAATTTGACTGAATTCTTCACTAAAGATTAATCTTCTCATTTTCATGTGAAGCCAAAACAGCTAAGTCATCAGGCAGGTAGCAACTCAATCACAATGGCAAACACTGCTAGATAGTATAGATGGAGCATATTTGATTGAATGCCAGTGAACAGCATTTGTCAGCAAGAGACAGGTATGACATTTGGCTTTTTAAAGAGGCACAAACAATCAGACATTTGAATTTTAATGATCTGTTCCCAAATTGTGGATGCACAACAATGCATAGCTGAGTAGCGGCAAGGTGATATTGCTACACATATATGCCTGTGTCTCTCAGTGTTTTAACAGCTAAGCTCTGTATTGACAAAGACTCTTCTTAGTTTATGCAGAATTTATAGACAGACTGCTTTTCGGAAGTCAAATGTTTATATACCTGGATGACTGCTGACTTTTTTTATGAGTGCATACCTGACTTACTACTGTAAGACTGTTCATATATTATGTCTAATCACACAATGATTTCAGCTCACAGAAAACAAGGTTAGTATCCTGGCAGACTGAAGTTTTATCTTCCACAGGTTCGGCCAGGCGCTGTTCGAGCTGCTGTGGATGCTGGCGCCGGTTTAGCTGGCACAAGCCCCATCTCTCTGCCTCATCACCTTTCTCTATCGTGTTTGTTTTTTTAATCTCATTGTCCATGCCGTCAACTGAATCTACAGAAAAGCCACTTGTACCTCTGATCCCTCTATAAACAGACCCAGCCTAGTTGCCGTTTATTTCTTTTCACACTAGAGTCTAATATTGGTTTAGCTTATGTCAAATTTCACTCACATCTGGACTGACAATTCATCCTGGATGACCTCATGATAATGCTCATCTGCATATACTGTTTCTACTCCAAGGTTTTGTGTGGTCAAATATAAGTAGGCTTGTCTAACCTGCCAGTACTGGTTGCATGCACACTTGTTTTAATGTATTCCATTATGATCCCAATAATGGTAGTTTACATACACAAAGGCAGGTCAGTTCGTGCTTAGTCAGTCTGTTGACAAGCGATGGCCACTAAATCTATACTGAATCAATGTAAGCTACTCCGTGGGCAGAACCACACAGGGCAGTATTGATTGCAAGAGACAGCGGTGGCCTCTTACTTAAACCTTCACACACTACAAAGTTACAATCTTTAAGACTTCTGGTTGATTTGGAAACACCTGTGGTTACTGGTGGTAATAGAGCATTTTTTTTAATCGGCTTCAGGTCAAAGACTTCTGTTTAAAATGAAGTTTATTGAACACAGGGGGCAGCAAATACACCTTGAAAGACTACTGTGTTAGAGAGGCAACAAGGCAACAACATGTTGCTATACTATGAGCATGGCAACCAAACTGTGCCAAACAGACTGTGGCCTGAGAGGGCTAATTGCATTGCATTGTTTTACGTGTCAGCATGTGCATAAAATGCTTCCCGTGAGTCTCTTTTCTGAGGTCACACAAGTTCAAGGCACTGTCAAAGACACAGACACTGTCAAAATAAAAACCATAATATAGAGAGGCAATTACAGAGTGCAAATACATTAAATGCTTATTACTGAAGTGACAATTCAGTTTTATATAAGCTGCAAGTGGCAATGGTTGTTTTTTCTATTTATACTCTGGAGCAATTACTGCATCCTTGGTTTGTTTGTGTAGCTGACTTTAATGTTATTCAAATAAGAAAAATTGCAGTCATAGTATTACAAAATGTAATGTAGGAAGGTATTTAAAGGAAATTCATGTCAGTAAATTTACACCAAACTGTAGGAAGCTAATAGTTAGTCTCCATGTTGCCCCACAACTACATTCCTACACATGCTAATTTCTTCAATTTTGAATTCAGACACAAGCGTTTATGTAAAACTATAATGAAGGATGACTGTGCTGCTTGGCCTGACAAGTCTTGCAGGAGTCACATTGACAAAATCTCTGCAGCGAAGAAGGAGAATTTAAAGTGACAGTAGCACAACAACAGTCAGAATGTCCACAAATATATGACCCATGTTAAAAAATACTGCAGAGCCACAGATTCATATGCACCGTTTTTGTCATAGAATTGTGTTTTAAGTTGACGCTAAGAGACGTGATCGTAAGATGCCTCACACACTCAGCCATGAAAATTTCTAGTTGATTTTCAGGGTCGCGCTCAATAATTTCATTTTACCCAGTTATTCAGTCCCTCAAGGTGAGAACAAGCCAATCAGTGTACTAGCAGCCAGTCTCTAGTCCACAGCCTGGCAGCAGCAGGGGACCGGCCACACAACCAGCCAGCAGATGATAGCTATTGAGACGGCCAGCCAACAGCCAGTTAGCAGCCACCTGGCCAGCCAGCAGCTGGTGACCAGCCTCTGAACCAGCCAGACACCATCAGACAGCTACCAGTCTGTCAGCCAGGAAGCCAACAGGGCACCAGCCATAACACAGAAGGTTCACAAGGACGAGCTGAGACTGAGGTGAGGAAAAGTGAGTCACTACACCGGCCAGGCGCTTCGAGTCATGGCATGTTTTTTCGGGCTAAGGACAGGGAAAAATCAGGGCTCTGTCTTTAGGCACATGTATGGTCCCCATGGTAAGTCAAAGGACCAGGGTAACAAGAAAAAGATAAGAAGTGTGCAGCTGGTTAAAGAGAGAAAGTCAGTTTTACTTGTAGACAGGTTTGGAGACATGTGACTGTTCTAGAATTATGTGTCAGCTACTGATGTTATGACCACAGCTATATCAGTTTTAGAAATCAAATCTATCAATTTCATAATATACGTTTTATTGGCACACAAGTATAGTTTCTCAAACAGAAAGTCAACTGAAAAGGAGATTAAAAAAAACCTTTACAGATTGGACGATAAAAATGTTATACTAGCAAGTAATACAAAACAAATGCTGGCAGTCAGACAGCTGGTCGTCTTAATCCTTAGCAGCTTCTATTAATCAAATAATTCTATTGGTTCCTCAAAGCAGTGTTTAATATTAGAAGTTTAGATATGTTTCTGTGGCATTGACTGACTCTACAGACTGGTTAATTTGCATATGATCTTGCGCCATGATGATTTTTTTTCAGTGTGCAATACCAACAAAAGATGTAAACAAACAGCCAAATGCATTCCCTCAGCAGGACACGTTTGACGAAATTATATTAATCAGGACCATATCTGTAATGGATCCATTAGTTCACCACAAAAAAGATCCTGCAAATGACAAAAATGTCAAAGCATGGCAATTGAATTATCGCTCCATTTGAGTAGATTGTGAGAATATAATTTATTTAGGCTTCAGAGCTCTGTCATGAAATAGGTTTAGATATATGCATTCATCTGGCATTTCCTTGTATGCCTTGAATGTATTATGAGTACTGTATAGATAAGACGTTCTACATGTCAGATATGCGTGCACACAGACAAATACAGGTTAACAATGGTGGAGCAGGATATTGTTGCTGGTGTTGATGTGTGTGTTTATGGATTTCTCATTGTTTGGCTGCTGTGTGTACAGTAGATGTGTTTTTTTTTCTTGGTTTAAATTATGTAGCTATGTTACATTTTTCTTGTTTTATCTTTTAATTAATACAACACATCATTGTGATTTGATTTTCTGGGGATTCCATTGTCCACTGGTGTTGACTATAATTCTTCTTGCATCAGAAGCAAGAGCTTTATGTTTAGCCATGCTTGCGTCATGGCTTAGGAAAGGCAGTCGGTCAGTTGGTTCACCACTTTGGTCAAGACTGAAATATCTCAACAATTATCATATAGATTGTCATGCATTTCTGTACTGACATTCATGATCCCCAGAGGATGAATCGTAATGACTTTGGTTATTTCCTGCTTTTTCCTTTAGCACAACCAAAATGTTACCATGACAACACCCTAAACTAAGATGGTGACAGCAGGGTAACACTGACGAAAACACTGATGTCTTTAACTTTACTGAAATGACAAATAATACTGTACATATTATAAATAGTTCATGTGTAAACTATGGGCTAATTCTCAGCTCATTTTCACATTTTTGCTCAGCCAACACAGAAATGATATAAAAATTTGAGACACAGTTTGTGACTTTATATGATTTCACACTGTCAATATGATGAACCCAAATAAAGATTGCCAAAAACCTTTATTCTAATACCACTCTTCCAGCCAATTTACTACATTTACTTCAAAATGGCGACTGCAGACTCTTATTCTTGTTTTATTTAGAAAGACTCTGGCACATAATAATACGTGTTGTCTCTCCAGTTTTCACTTCACTTTCTCTTACTGAGGCAGTTTCAGACTAGTTAACATTGCAAGAGGATCTTGTTTATTGTAAACCATAGTTTCCAATGCCCTCCTGCAACAGGCAACACACAGTAACAATGAGGAAACAGTCCAGCTCAAATTTGTTTGACTGATCTGCTCCTTCAAAAAAAGAAAAAGAAAAAGTTGAAAAATGTATTGGTGAAAACTGGTAACGATCGGAAACAATGACTCTAAATTGTTGAGAACTGCATCATACTACATCCTTGTGAACTATATAAAAACACAGCCAGCCAGCATTCTTTGATTGCTTCGGACAGCTGAACTCTAATGTCGACAGCTACTGTATATCTTTCTCCCATGTTGGTGGCAAACAGCGCTCTAACCATCACTTCCTATCTGCTGATGTTTTATTGGGCAGGCGCGATAACAAGACGGCTCCACCGTGGAAGATGTCCACAGATCAGAGACACACACTCCAATCTTGTTGGTAATTTTCTTTCACAGTGTAATACTGATACATGACAAAGAGCACGGTCAGATGGGGAAATATAGCCTGCCCACGGCGATGAAGAAGCTCTCTAAATCTCTCTTCATGTACTACAACCAAGGGTCTGATTTTTCTCTTTGACAATAAAATGCAATCACAAACCAGCCATCTGCTGACATCTCTGATAAAGTGGGCACCTAACAAAGTTTAAATTCCATTTCACCTCTGTAGTTAGAGCGAACATCTCAGCAACAATAAGGGGAGACATTAACTTGGCTGGCTGGTTGAAGTCAAGAGGATAGATGCCAAGAGAAGCATGAGGAAATCACTTTGAGAAGAATCTGAGAAATAACTGTGCACTGTATTTTTATATAATAGCCACTGTCAACATATTTTATAGCAACACAAGGCAAAATAACATGAACCTTCTGCATTACAGATGGAAAATTTGCATTTGTTTCAGACTTTAGGAATTACTTATAGTAGGTTATTGCATCCTGTAGATAGATGACTGTATACCATTTACTGCACATGTTATGGCGTTCTGGTAGTACTACAAGAAAAATACAAGAGAAATACCCATTTTCAAGTACCAGCATTTTGTTTTTAAGAACTTTTGCTATAGAAAATAATTGTGAATGACAAGCACTGTGCTATGTGAATTTTCCCTTTATTCTAGCAACAAAGCCGCTCACAATAAAGCTTCGAATTATTTAAAACAACGGCCCCACTGCACGTACTCTGCACATGCGCCTTGTGCGTAAGGCGTAAAGCCGATCAAACTGTATTTTATACAGTCTATGATGTGGATACGCGGACCGTATCTCCGTAATGGATTGGTTGATTCAGTGATTACACCTCCTTTGAAACGTTAGAGCCAATAGAATATAAGAACAGCCGCCAAAGTGAGATTGACAGCACTGTTAGCCAATTAGAAACCCCAAGCCTCGCGCCCCGGCCAATCCCGTGGCCACCCCTTAGGCAAACAGAGCCTCATATCACAGAGACGCCAGGGTTGTTTGCAGTGTGAGTCAGGAAGTAGTGCGAACCGTCTGATGTGGATTTACCGATAAACAAACTTTTCATGGCGAAACAGCTAAGGTAAGAGAAATTTTACCACTATAGTTTGACAAAGCGATTTCGGTTTTTGCTGTTCTTTGTGTTGTTTGTGGCTGTTGCTTTGGTTTTAGAGAGCTTTGATGGATATGTTTTGAATCTGTGGACTGTCTGCTTTCGTTTGAGGGGTTGTTTGTGTGTTTTGCATAAAGTGGCACAGCGCTAGAGCCAGAAATATGGCGAGTGGTTTGACTGGGTGGCGCTATATTAATTTCTATATTTGATGATTCATTGACGTTTGAGCTGTGTTTGGTGCATGTAAAAATGGCTTATATATTCTTGTAGCCCATGTTCTGCTGTTTAATTTGATGTGCAGCATCACCATATTCTCTCATGATTAGTGCATTGTTTCACACTATTTCTTCCTCTTAAGCAGGAGAGTCCCCCAATTGGGGGGCCCCAGGGCTAAAAGGGCTGGGGGACCTTTATCTCATGTCACTCCTGCTCTCCCACCTTTCTTTCTGTTGATCTCTATCACCAACTGTAAAGTTTTTCGCTGTTCTTTGTGTTGTTTCTCGCTGATGCTTTGGTTTTAGAGAGCTTTGATGGATATGTTTTGAATCTGTGGACTGTCTGCTTTCGTTTGAGGGGTTGTTTGTCTGTTTTGCAGAAAGTACCACAGCGCTAGAGCCAGAAATGTGGCAAGTGGGTTGACTGGGTGACGCTTTATTAATTTCTATATTTGATAATTCATTTAGCTGGCGTTTGAGCTGTGTTTGGTGCATGTAAAAATGGGTTATATATTCCTGTAGCCCATGTTCTGCTGTTTAATTTGATGTGCAGCATCACCATATTCTCTCATGATTAGTGCATTGTTTCACACTATTTCTTCTTCTTAAGCAGGAGAGCTCTCGAGCTCAGAATGGACAAACTAGACACTGGCTCTAACTGGCTCTTGAAACCCACAGTCACATTATTTACAACATATACGTTAAACTACTACTACTACTTTCCATGGAATAATAGTTTTGACAACAGCTACTAATGACTAAAAGCCTTCAGTACCGTAGAAGTTAAAAGTTAGAGGTTGTGTTTTCAGCCAAACAATAAAAGGCTGAACTTGAACTATAATATACAAGTTTATAATTTCGTATGACACATTTAACGTTTTGTTACAATACAGAAATAATAGTAAGAAACAACTTTTGGCCAAGATAACATTTTGCAACTGTTGTACTGTTTGAGCTGAAAACCTTGAGACTGTTTAACTAATTTTAAAAAACGATCCTACAAGGGAAGACAGAAATATAAATTTAGAAACTCTCAAACTCATAATTTGCATACAGTCACACAGAGATTTAAAGTTTATATTAGAACTGTAATACCTCTCTGCAAGGGCTACTATACAGCCGGCTACAACAAATCCCAAACCCAAAGAAAGCACAGCTCCTAAAACTGCAGCCATCGACCACTGGCACGCTGGAAAACAAGCCCACAGGTGCTTATAATAAGCCGACATGGGAAGCATAAGGATCTGCAGAAAAACAAAAGTGGGGAGACGTGTGAGAGGAAAAGAAAAAAATCATGATGAGAGGAATGGAGGGGAGGGAAGTGCCAAGGAGAGAGGAAAACTGACAGAGAGCAGAAGAGTGGTGAGAGGAGAATTATAACCACTGTATGTAATTACTGCAATAACAAGCTATTCACCCTGTGTGACCACTTTTTATTGGGAGATGTGACAAGGGGGAAGGACGGTAATTGCTGTCCTAAGAACAATGCAGATTAAAAAATTGATGAGCCCATCAACTTAGATGGCTGCAAAAGCGTGTGTGTGTGTGTATGTGTGCGTGTGTGTGTGAGAGAGAGAGAGACAAAGAAAGAAACTGTGTATGCAGAGTGTCAGCAGAAAGGGTGTGTGTGTTCGCAGTGACTTGCATGGGTGTGTATGGGCAAGTTAAGTGTGTGTATTTAGAGTGACAGTGTGTGGGTGTGTACTTGCGTTTCAGCACTTGTTTGGTAGATGACAGTAAATGACAGCTGCTGCGTTACACAGGGTCTCAGAGCTTGTTAAAGACTGACCAGGGATAATGGAGTGGGTCTGCTGACTGTTCACTCTGTACACACACACACACACACACACTTTATAAACAGTCAGTACGTCACTTTCTGTTAGAAAGTTGTAATGACTTCTACTCCAGTCATTTTCAGGCATCTTTCCAAAGTTGTTTCATCGTGAATGATCTGCGCAGGTTGAAACCTTATTATGGTGTGAGTGTGTGTGTGTGTATCTGTGTGAATGTATGCCTGCAGTTGTACTTCCATCTTTGTGAGGACCAATGTTTAACATTTTTTTTTGTGAATGAAGGACATTTCAGCCAGTTCTCTCTCCTCCAACGGCTGTTTTAGGGTAAAGACTTGTTTAAGAGTTAATGTTGAAATTAGGTTTAGGTTAAGTTTAGGGTTATGATTGAGGTTAATGTAACTGCAATAACTGGGGAGTAGGGAACTCATTAGGTCAGTGGATGTTTGCATGCGTCATATATATAGCAGGTTTAAGTCTTTCCTCTGCAACAGGTTTTAAAGGATGCACAATTGTACTGTTTCCAGTCACGTCAGAGGATCTACGTGTTTACATCTCTGCCTTTTTTTGCCAGCAGAGTAGCTCTGGATGGATTGCCACAATATTTTCTATAGACAAACATAGTGTCCAGACTCCAGACAAGATTTGTGTACCTCATCAGGATGAATAGTGATAATTTTGATGATCTTAACTTTAATTTAGTGCCAACATCAGGTCGAACTCTTTGTTCAGTGCTACCTGATAAACATCAGCAATGTTAGCAAAGTCGTTGCAAGTATGCAAGCGTGCTGACCTTAGCACTAGCAGCACTAGCAGCACTGCATAGGCTCACAGAATGGCTTGCATGGCTGCAGTCTCTTAATCTTGTTACCCGAACTATGTACACGAGGAAATAGTCAGCAATGGCTTGTTGTTTATTGAAAATACAGCTGTATTAGGAGTTGTAGATGGACATTATGGGTTCATGATAATTTGTGATGAGTAGTGCTCTGTCCTTGTTGTCTAAATCATGAACCTATGGCAACACATTTTTGCCTTCTGTTATTTTAGCTGGTGATCAAAACTTGAGTTTGTATCTTGACAAACTTGTGCTGGCTGGTGTAGTAAAAATCTCTACATGGCAGTACACTAATTTATCTTTTTTTCATTTTTACTCAAACGTGCAAATCTGTAGTCATTTCCCCCCCATGTGTCAATTTGGGCATGCGAAGCTGCCTCTGCATAAGTGTGCCCCATCTACTCATGGATGCATATGTGTGTGAGTGCACGTGCCAAAGAGCGATGGTGAGTAAATTAAATTTTTGATTAAACAGACCATGAAATAGTTTCTCAAAATCTGATGACTCTCCAGCTGTACCAGATGTTATGTGTGGAAGGATTTCAAGCTTTAAAGTAGGTGTAGGAGTATTTGTGTGTGTGTCTAATATTTTGTGTGTGTTTGGGTGCACAAAATTGCCACTTTGGGACTCATTCCTGTCTCACTGCACAGAGTGCTATCACATTTTTTATGCATCTATAAGAACAGTTTGTCTTTGCTTTATAATATTTGCATTGAAAGAGTGTGTGTGTGTATGTGTGTGTGTGTGTGTGTGCACATGGGCATTGAACAGTATTCCATTTGCTGGCTCATTTACCACAGGTGTGGTCAGGTGGGCTGTAAATTTAGCAGACTGAGTGTGTATGTGCTTGTTGAGTGTAGTTCCTCCTCCCCAAGAGCATTAACTGCAGGTGGTTAGACTCAAAGACAAATCAAGGTTGAACTTTCCAAAGACAAGACAGTAACTCAGCTGAAAACTTCAATGCTGGACCAGACAGTGTGGAAGAGGTGTTTTTAGCCCTTTTCATCTTGAGACGCAAAGTGAATAAATTTAGGTCCAACGAGAAAATAAACCCATGAAAATACACCGGTGTCATATATTGACCCGATGGCAGCTGTTCAACATCAGCCGAAAATGACTGTACAAGAAAGGGCATATAAACTGCTCTAATGTATTTATTCATTTTATGGAGTTAAGTGTTCTTATTTTGGTCACTTTTGCTTTTATGTGTCCCCTGTACTTCAGTCTGTGTTAACCTGTATAAAAGGTGCTGTATAAATAAACAGCTGATGGATTGTTTGATGGCAGGTTTCCGAGGTTACTGCAGGATGTTGGCATCCATACATACTGCACCTCCATTATAGCAGAAACAGTCTACAATAGTTTTGTCAGCCTGCACTTTATGAATATAGGCTACAATCTATTTTTATGTTCCAGCTGTCCCAAACCAGGGCGGCTCCTATAAAGACCATTAGCCTCTGAAAATGGGTTTGCAGGTGATAGTAACCGTTAAAGACCTTGAACACTGTAAAAAGACAAGCAAGCTGACTGTTTCTCTGTGGCAAAGGAGGCAGTAACAATCTTTAGAGGAGTTTTCTATAAACACTTCTATAAACAACTGTACAGGACATAATAACACCTGAATATCACCAGTTCGACAATCACACTTTGAAAGCCAATGCTGTACACAGCTATACTTAGAATAAATATAAGCCTTGGCTTAGTTTTACCACAGACCTTACTTTAAGCATAAAACAATAAACCAAATGGGGGAAACAGCACAGGAAATCTAGTATAAAATTTAAATATACAACTCTAAAAGGGTGGGGCACACGTTCACATTGCCATGGATATGTTTCAAAATAGGACATAACACTAAATCCACTTTTTCAGTCCGTATATTACATGGTCACTTAATTAAACAATCTATTGTCATTTTATTGTGTTTATTACAACAGAAGATATTTTCCTTTTTCCAGTGTCACGGTATTGAAATTTGAGCCTTTACTGACTGTTATGGACATTATAACCAGCATTAATATATATATATATATATATATATATATATATATATATATATATATATATATATGTATATATATATATATATATGTATATATGTATGAATTCTTGGTGTCTGGTATTAAAAAGTCTGAACAGGACTGCAACATATGTGTTATACAGGGAGAAAGATAGAAGAATACTGGATAATCTGACAGAGCTGCGAGGGGGGGTGGGGGTTTATTTTTTCCACTTGTGTGTCTAAACTCCTGTTCACAGGTGATGTAAGATGCAGGTATTTTCCTAATGCAGAGCTAATTAGGCATTAAATGTTAAATATTCACTATGAAAGAGTAACTTAATAACATCTGGTTGTTGAACTTTTTACCTAGCTGCAGTTCTGTACTGTTGGAAAATACTGTGTTCAGTGCACACTGACATCACTGTTGATTGTGCTCTGAGATGTGATAGAAGCCTCCCCCTCCTTTTTTTTATCTCTAATTTGAACTCTCACTTCATTGCCCTCCCGTCTCTTTCCCTGTCATGAATCCCCCCACCTCTCAAACATCGCCTTCACTTTCGCTTTCTCTCTGGCTTGATTCTCTGCCTGTCTGCCCCTTCCATCTCTTCATCTTGGCAGCGTGCCTCTCTGGTATCTGGGAATGTCCTGTGGTTCTCCTCTGCCAGCTTTCTGTCCTGGCTTTGACAGATTGTCCCATGGCAGATGATATCGCTCAACTAGACCCTGTCACCAAGGGATCTGAGCCTGTGTGTGTGTGTGTGTGTGTGTGTGTGTGTGTGTGTGTGTGTGTGTGTGTGTGTGTGTGTGTGTGTGTGTGTGTGTGTGTGTGTGNGTGTGTGTGTGTGTGTGTGTGTGTGTGTGTGTGTGTGTGTGTGTGTGTGTGTGTGTGTGTGTGTGTGTGTGTGTGTGTGTGTGTGTGTGTGTGTGTGTGAGACGAAACAAGAATTAACAAAATGTCAGTTTCAAAGCTAGAAAGCCAGAAGAAAAGAATCCATGAAGGAGTTTTGTGGGGGTGTTACGGCACACAGAAATTTATGAAACTTTACTGGCAACACTAAATCACTTGAAGGTCATTTTCCAGGCAGTCACATGATGAAAATATATCTCAATGATATTCAAGCTCCACATCTCTCCGGCCAATTGCTCATTCATGCAGACCTCTGTGGTGGAGGAGCTATCCATGGTGCTGAACTGTAAGCTGCTCTCATTACCACTGAGTTGAATAAGCACTGTTAAAACATTAAATTATGTAGGTGCAACTAACAAATGTGCATCTCATGTTCTATTTCTACATGTACACACAGGTCGTTATCTAAAGGGAAAAACCTGAATGAGTAACTAGACAGACAAACAATGCAGATGACTACAGACAGGGCACAAGGGGTCACTGAATGGTATGAAAATGATAAATCACATATTCTGCTCTATGCATTCACATCCACAAATAGACATTTAATTAAGCTTATACAGAAAGCTATCACAAAAAGTAAGCATCACTTAAGACAAGAGGAACAAGGGTAAGTGTTAAGTGTTTTACCAAAAGTCTTTGGTTGAAGTCAGGAAGCTCAAGTAGTTTCATGCTTTTTACTCGTGCATAAATTGAAGAGAAAAAAAAGACTGTTTTTAAATGAAAACGAAAATGCACACGCTCATCCACACCTGAAACAAATGCAACAGCCATTCATTTTATTTATTTACTGTCGCAACAATTTACTGCGCTTATCTAGCTGTCCATTCCCTAATGAACACAGCGAGACGATGTGCATCAACTCTGTAGCTGAAAACAGTTGTCACGGTGTAAAGAAATATGAGCGCTCAAAGACTTTCTCCTCTCTTATTCCTCTCTCCTGCCAGCTTCTGTTCTGGCATCGGTTCAGCATTGAAATTAAGTGAGGAGAGATGCGAGACCACAACCTCCAACGCGCAGCAAGGGATTAATGGCTAAGGACCAAAGGACATCGCTGGTCGCCAAGTAGTTGTTTACTTCCATAGTTCTGAAATATGGTAGCAATTTTGTCAAAGAGTGATAAAGCAAGATTATGGACAATGATATATCAAAGAAAGTAGAATTGCTGATTCAAATCTGGAATTGAATAAAGCATATTCCAAATGCATGATCTAAGGAAATATGATAAATGTGAACTGTGCTGCTACTATATGCTACAATCAGGAGCTATGCTAAGCGTGAACAATATGAAAAATAACTACACTATATGCACTATGCTGTCAGGCCATGACAGCAAAAAATATCTGTCAGGATCCCTTAAATACACTAAAGCAATATAAAATGAATATATCTATTTAATGAAAACATTATTTTACCAAACACACTACTGACAAAATAATATCCGGTTAATTGATTTGTTCTTGGCAACAACAATGTTCAGTTGCAGGGTATCAGAGGTGAATGTTAACAGCTTAACTCACAAAAGACCTTCACTGGACCAGGGCCAAGAGCCAAAATACTCCATGCATGCTAATGCAAAACATTTTTTTTTCTTTCCCAAATGTTATAAACAAGTTCATCCCATGAATGCTGATGCAAGTTAAGATATACAGGAGCTGGACGAAATAACAAGTAAACATGAGCAATACCACGCAAGGCAATACAATATCTCTGCAATACCTGCTTGTTATATCAATTTTATATTGTTTGGCATTTGTTGATACTGTGACAGAGAGGTGTTAAGTTTGAGACTGTGGTTTAGTCACAGTGTTGTTGTGAATGTAATCATATTGAGGTGCTAATGTTGTGTCCACCCTCCCCCACTCCATATGCACGAGGGGGAAACAATATTAGTAAGAACTGTCAGCCTACCTATAACACACGTTTATATAGATATTCACAAAAAGAATGAAGTAATTCATTCCTACTTTTAACATGGACACGCAGAAACACAAAAATGTAACAAAAAGCAAGAAATGATGCAAGGCATGTAAAACAAAGTGTTAGAAGTGAAAGGATTGAGATCCAAAAGAACCATGTCCTTCAATTTTGATTATGCGTCTGGTTATACCTAGACTGGTCTCTAGAACAACTGTAAATAGTCCAGCACCAGATCATTTCATCACATGACCTGCTGCAACACACTAAATTCTGTTCTGCAATGTTTATTTTCATGATTTAAAATCTCTTGCATCAATATGTTTGTTGTACTCAAAAAACATCGTATTTTTTTACAATGTGTTCTTTGTGTGTACAAAGACCACGCTTATTGAAATTGCATGCATAGTCAGTTCTTATGGTTTTGATGGTACATGCTTACTATTTTTCATAATGCAAATATAGTAGCAGTTTAAGCAGATTTAGGTTCTTTAGATGATAGAACCAAATAACTCTCAATTAAATTCATATACACAGCACATATCACAGTCTTGAGCATTCGAAGTTGACAAAGCAGAACAGCACAAAAATACAAACAAACTCCAGTCAACATGCAGAGCCACGCCGACACCAGAACACACACACCAAAATACTGCACAATGCCCTACACCGTAATATTACACAGCTGCCATACACAGAAATATTGCACAGATGTCTAAGATATTGCACAGATGCTCTATACTGGAATAACTGTAGAATAGCTACACTGAACAGCTGCAGAATATGTTGCAGTAGTGCAAGTGGGGTAGCATGAACACAAGGCAGATCTGGTGCAGCTCAAAGAAATATTGTCTCTCTCTCCCTTACATAAACATGCGCACACATGCACATGTGCATGCGTGCAGGCACACACACACACACAAGCAAAGGAAATATCAAAAGACTTACAGGATGGTCAGGCACAGAAGGGCCAGAAACAGATAAGGCAGTCCAAACAGGCAAACAGTCCAAACAAAAAAATCCTAAGGGGAAAGGGCAGGAGTCAGAAATCACAACAGGTGAGGTCCAGGAAAAATTAATCAAAACTGGTAATAAACACTAGGAATGGGCTGAAATGCTTGACACTTGATACAAAGATGAATTGTCCCAGGCTTAATGGAACACACAGACACTAAATACACTAGGAGGGGAGCATCACAGGTGAAACCATCAGCAATCCCAAAGGGGAAAACAAATACAGACAGAAATAAAGTAAACCAAAACACACCTGAGGACATGCCCTTTCAAAATAAAACAGGAAATCACTAAACCAAAATCCAAAACCATGACAGAAACAAACTGAAAAATCTCTTTCTTTACTGGATTTATATGTCAACAACTGTTGCATGTTTTTGATCACATAGTAACCTTCAATCTCATCAGTCTTTTCAACTCTTAATATTGTAAATGTTACTGTCCTTGTTATTCGAAAGACAGTTGAAAGACAAAAGAACTAAACAGCAATCTGAGAAACTCTTTTGTGCCTGTCTTGTCAAGCAGCAACTGCTGAAATGCTTCATCAGTGTCTGCTTCATCTCAGCCACCCAACGTGTCACAGATATTGAAAATCTATTACTAAGCAGCTGCCCTGAGGAATTCACACACAAAGGCAAACACACAAACACGCATGCTGTGCATTGTCCTGCTGGCAGAGACAGAGAGTAGGCTGCTGGGAGAAGAGAAGTCTCCATCGACCAGCAGTCAAACTTTTAATAAACACATTAAATCCTTATGGATCCTCCCGCTGAGCTGCCACTAAATGGCACTCATGAGGAATTAGCACTAGGCAAGATTAATTGGCTGCCTGGAGAGGAGAGGAGAGGATGTGCTGGATGAGAGGGGACGAGAGGAGGAATGAGGGAGGGCAGGTGAGAAAGAAAAGGAAAACTGGAGGCGTAGAGGCAAGGGACAGTGTAAAACCAAAGTAAAGAAAGAGGGAGATAATTGAAGGGAGAAGAAAGGAAAAAAAGATTGGCTGAGAGACGACAATGAAAGGATGAAGGAGGAGAGAAGGGAAAGGTGGGGACTGGGAAGAGAGAGGAGAGGAAGAGCGGATAAAACTCGTGGGAACAAATGCACGGCAAGACTTTAGATTCAGGGTCACTCCAAGGAAACCTGATGGAAAATTAATAACAAAATGTCCAAATTATCATTAAAGATGGATTAGAACATCTTTATGGTCACTAGCCAGCCATTCATCAGCCTGCTACTGTTTCTTGCAGCTAAAAGCGGCAGGAAGTAAAAAAAAAAAAAGTCATTATAAGTAATTCAAAAGTTTCCTCAGAGACATGTCCTGTCAGAAGAGACTTTATAAATAGGTGCAAAAGGAAATAGGGATTGAAGGTCTTTTATTGATTGCATTACACTTTTCTAAATTCATGGGACTGCCATGTGCATAAGCCTGAATTTCCTTCAGGGTAGAGAGGAAATCGCTTTTTCTGAAACAAGTGTGCTCGCAGTTTCTCGCTCGTGTTGAAGGGGGCTGTGGTTGAATTCTGGTGAAAGTGGCCTGTGGATGGCAGTTTCCAGGAGAAAAAAAAAATCTCCAGGACTGCAGAGCATCTGTGCCTTGCTGAGTGGCTAGTTTGTCACATGGCAGGATGCAATTCTGAGTTCTGAAGTGCTGGTGAATTCTGCGAAAGAAAAAATGAACTGTCTCACAGATCCATTTGTTTGTGCAGGTACTGGATATGGGGAGTACAAGTTCAAAAAGCATTAAGCTCAGCATAGTGGATGAAGATTATTGGGTTTCAACTCTCACATCCAAAACTGAATTTGTAACTTAAAATTCTTGTTTAATGTGTTGGGAACTTTTCTGGCTCTGCATTAAGTTATGTTCTGGTACTCAAAAATGTCAACTTCATGTTGGTGTTCAAGGAAAACTCAGGGGTTCATGGCCTGGAATCCATGAATATCTTGTGAAACTTCATCCAATAGATGATGATATAGTAGATGATTTCTCACGATAATGAAAACTCTGACCTGCTGGTGGTGACTGAATTTCATCTACTGCACAGTAATACTTATATAAAGCCAGATGTTTACCTGCATTTTTGTATTAAGCTGCATAAACCGTGATGATTTTTATTTTGGAATGACAAAGGCATTCTATGGTATACATTTTTGGATAGTGTTTAATTATCACTGCCCAGATTCCTGATGGTTCCTATGCAGAGAAAGCAAAGAATGAGCCTGAGAGGTCAGCAGTAGCCTGGAGGTTTCAGAAGCAGCCTTGCAGATTCCAGGTCACACCTTTGCATCAATGGACTAACCGGTGGGGGAAATCTTGGCAGGCCAATTGAATGACCTCTTAGTTCCCCAGTTAAAGCTGCTAAGTGTCAGTGCATTTGTACTGTGCTGCTCACAAGCCAATGCTTGAATACTGACTATAAATGAGAGACATTATCTGTAAAGGCATGCTCTGTTGACTCCTGGATGATCACTTGTAAAATGATGACTCGGATTTGAACTCGGTTCAAACGTGGCTCATGATGGTTTATTGCACTTCATACTCATCAATCTCTATATTTTTCAAGACAAAAACCACCATTTTACATTTGCTGTTGACAGTATTGAATACAGGTTGTAATGTTTATTCTCACCCCCACCAGACTCTTTAAACACCAAGAAAATATAATGGTCTTTAATAAAGTCCTATTAAGGAACAAAGCAACACATGACGATGCAGGCGGGAGCAATTCAGTGACATTTACTGTCTGTGTTAAATATTGTAGTCAGATGGCACGGTCACAGGTGAGTGAACTGCTCTGTTGATTCAGAATCATCTTTGTTAAAACACACAGTGCCCTAAAACCCGGAGAGCAGATGGCCCTACCTGATACACATACACACTTACACAGGCGTATGACTTGCTGGGTCAACAATGAAACACATGGCGAAGCCTCATTTTGAGGTGTAAATGTAGACACACACACACACACGCTACCTCAGTATAAAATAACCCTTGTCTCACGGTGACAGCTGCGAGAGTGTATCCTCTGATCTTTGTCAGCGTGTGTGTATAGATTACACCAGTCAGCATGTGTTCAGACATCCGCTTCATCAACAGATGGCTAATTGCTTTATCAATTAAGCATGAAAATGTTAATGGAGTCTCATTATCAATTATTTAATTTGATATATAACTTATTAATCGAACAGAGTGTAAATTAGCACTGAGACGAGGGCAAGTGCAGCGCGGCAGTGTGAAGCAGTTTTAACTGATAATCTAAATGTTATAGATGTACACACGGTGGTTACGGCTTCTGTAAATGGCAATAATCCAGTTAAATCAAACTGTTGTTAATCTGCTGATATTTATTTATAAATCCGTCATATATGTTCTGCCTTCATTCCTCACCTCGTTGTTACATTTACACAACAGCTTTTACTTGATGATCGGTCATATATGATTTCTAATATTAATCCTTTACTCCAAACTCCTGAAATGAACTTCAGAACATCTTAAAGTTGTTTGTTCAGCTGTGGCATTTTAAACACCTTCTTACAAATATCATTGTTGTTGACTGTAATTATGTTGTCTAAGTTGAGTCGAACTGTTCAGCTACTGTTTAATCAGCTTTTACTACTGTTTGATTACTCTTAATTGCTCTCAGTTATTTTGTTTACTACCATCATTACATTGCAGTATTATTTTAAACCTCTCCAACTTGTTGCTTTTGCTCCATCTTGCTTGTAACGTGGCACCACTATAAATAAGACCCTCTAAGAGCACATTAAAAACAACAAACCCACACATCAGGTTAAGTTGTGAAGATGCTAAGTTGCTGCTCAACATTAGGAGCAGCTCATCTCATGGGAATCTAACATCTGGCCACAATGCTTTCAAATCACAGGAAACAGGAAAATGTTAATAAGAATCTCACGATCAATTATTTAACATATTACATTATTTTTGACATATAACCTATTGATCGAACAGAGCGTAAATTACCAATGAGTAATAAGAGTGAAAGTTTTCAAATCACAGGCAGTTAGGACTTAACACAAACCATTCAACACCTTAAAATCTTTACTGCACGTTTCACACCCAGTTCCCTTGTGAATCAACAGTGCACTCAAAATCTTTTTAGTATGTATACTGCCTTTCTTGAGGATACTTGATTTTTGCATTTTTTTGTTCCCTATATGGTTCTGCTGTGGAGGATGAAAAAATATCTCCATTTAGTAAAATACGAGTTGTTAATACAAGTAAACAAGTTTTTCTTTTTTTAATATCATCTCTTACACTGTATTCGAAAAGTTTAAATTTACACATTCCTAAAAAGACGATTTTACAGACTGTTATTAATTTCTTTTTGGTGTATATTTTTTAATATGAGGCAAAAGTTGATGGGTGTAGTGGCTGCTTCAACACCAAGCAGCCCCTCAGAAGCCCCTGTGGAGCTGGTGGGGACTTGTCTTGCTCAAGGACACTTTAGTAGAGATGCTTTCAAACACTGGCCTAAGTCTTTCGTAAAGGGCCAGCAACAGTCTAAACATCTGCCTGATCTTGAAGCTGTCAGATGGAACAATCTAATTTGAGATTCATCCTCCATCTGAAAACATTCGACAGAAATGAAGACACTGATTTCAATCTCAAATAACACACGTGGCAGGGAAACGATTTGTGTTTGTACAGCAAAGTAAAATAAACAGTCAATTTGCTCACATCGAGGGAACAGATTGTTTTCTAGCATTATCTCTCCAAAATATGAGGGACTTATACGATTATTTGCTTCAAAGGTCCACTCCATAATTACCATAGGGAGCCCATTACTGACTTTGCTTACACTGTGATTTATCACTCCCTCCACCAAATGATGCCCGACATGTTAATGAGGGTGATGTCCCACACTAAGCCCGAGAATTTACATGCGTTTATCTGTGTGTCCTTGGGATAACAGTGAGATAATGAATAAAAATAGCACAGCGGGAAACGGCTTTAATCGTCATCAAAACAAAAAACAGGATTGTACTCAAAAATAAATGAGTCAGTGATGAATTGTGCCGATGAAATGTGCCGTCAACAGACAGATGCGTGTTGTTGGACTTGTATAGGCTCTCGCATTATTATTATTTTTTGATGAGTTAACGTAGACAGGTGAAGGCAGTCGCTGAAAATAAACAAAACTCATTCAATTTACTTCTATTAACCCTCAACATTGTTTACTGCCTTTCAAATAAACTTGTACTGGGAAGGACAGAAAATCTGGCATCGACTAGACAGACAGTTATTATTTATATAAATAAGGTGTTCAAGGTTGGAGTTCAATTCAAATCCAAATTCAAATTTTTATAAAAAGCAGGTCTAGCTCGTACTCTTTACATTATTTTTTGTATTTATGTTTTAAGTCTGATTTGCCGGATTCATCCAGATTAGTGAGATCCCGTTTCCTTTCAAGTTTTCTTGACTTTACAAAATTTATTTATTTTATCTCGTGTCTCATTTGCAGTGAGCCTATAGTACTTTCAACAAGTTAGCATAAGAGTCCTATGCAATACTGAAAACATGACATTGAATTAAATGGCGATGGAATCACTTCCTTACATTTAGATACAGCACCAGCCAACAGAAATCTGGTGTGCACATTTTTACCAAATGGCATGTGGTCCAGCAATAGGAATTCAAGAGTTATTAAATAATGGTCTGATCAAAGAGTTTTCTGTGAAAAGACTATTGAGTGCTGAGTGCAGTTTCAATGTTACAAGCAAGAGCAAGGTCAAGATAAAAGTAGTACCAAGGATATTATAATCAAAATCACTTACGATAATTATTTTATCTCTTTTAAAGACTAAACTTGATAAAAACTTTAAAAATGCAGTAAAAAAAAAAAATCTGAATGTGGTCCAGTAAGTGGTAAATCACTTACTAATCCAGCTTCAGAGATCTGATCTGAGCTGAGTGCTTGAGCAGAACTAGTGTACATTTAAATGTATTGAGAGTAATTAGCTGCTCTAATCAAGAATATAGCAGAATGACCTGGGATAAGTTACATCAGCAAAAATACGCCACAGGTAACACAGCAACTGGAAATGAAACAATATGTTTACTGCAGTGCCTCAGCCAGGGGATCTCACAGCGAGGTGAAGAGTTTCTCTGCCAGGAAGCAAGTTTATCATGCAAAGATCTGACAGTTTCCCCCAGCTGCTAAATTCTTAAGGAATAAATGGATTTCCGGTGACTTATCGATCACTTTGCTTGTAGTGGATTATGGCCTAAGGAGGAAGGAGTGAGGGAGAGGCCAATAGCTGGAGGGGAAAGATATAGCATAAAAATCTCCATCGAACAAAGCTGCATGATTATATGAGTGTATGTATATGTAATTTGTAAATGCAGAGGCCCGGCTGCGTATTATGTGTACATACATTCTTTTCTAACAATGATGTCTGCGTTAGTCTTTCTGGTCAGGAAGGACTCCAAGGATTTCATTATCCAATTACATTGAGTCTGCTAGAGGTCTCAATCCCACTAGTTCTGCAGCTGCCAGCAGAAGAAATGATACTACCAGTGGAGCTCATTTAAAAGAGCCTCTTCATGCAGCCAAAGGCTAATGTTTCTACTACAAAGTTCAGCCAAATTCTTCAACTCTGTACCACTGAAGTACGATTTGTTTTATTATTCATCCCATCAGGAATGAAGTGTCCTGTGTGTGTTGGTATCCTTATGTCTGTGGGTTTAATGATTCAATTATTTGGATCTTACTTTCACTTTTACTTGCAATGAGTGCAAAAACAAATATTTCTAAAAGGTTGTTTGCTTGGTAAGCATAAAGGAAGTCATATCTAGTAATTACCTCATGCCGCAATTACATCATACCACCTTTTTTTTGCTCCCTGCCTCTTTGCTCTCTCGCTATTTTCCTCTCCCATGACATTGTCTACACAACAGATCCACCCTTAGCTTCACCCACCTCCGGCTGTCTATGTTTTCAGCACACCTTCGGCCTCAGCACATCTTTACTTTTTATGTTTCAGACCTGGAAGACAGACTAAGTAACTACTAGTAAAAACTGGAAGTACTGAACATAGGTTTGATTTCTGTACTAAGTTGTGATTGTGAGGGTTTTGTTTTGGTAAATTGTCAGTAGTAGTTCTTTATGATATTCGTCTGTTTAAGAAATTGAGTTTTGCTTTGTTAAGTTTTTTTTGGACAGCACCTGTGTGTCCTCTTTCCACTACAGTCTTAAAACACAAAAAAACTAAAGCATGCACTATGAGAAATCACTTCATTAGTTTGTCCTGTTCCTTTATGAATGTAACCATCAGCTGGAAGTGTCTTCCTCTTTACTTCTTTTATCTACTGGAGCCACAAGGGTGGTCACAATTAGAATCAGGTTATTGTAGTGTCACAATTCAGGGCCTACCTTCTTGAGCAGGCTTGGCCAATGAAGCTGCATTTTTAGAACTGAAAGCTACAGAAAAAAAAAAGAAAGTGAAAAATAAGTTTATCATGTTTGTAGAGCAAATTGATTTTATGTAAAGGTGAATATATGCAGCCATTGCACAACATTGTAGAAAACCACATTCCCAGCCATGTCTGAAAGAGCTGTTTGAATAAGACAGCCTCGTTGGCCCGTTTTGACAGATTCAATTTTGAAATGTAGATTCCACAGGAGGCAGAGCGTGAAGTGGGACAACACTTATGTGAGACTGATTGTATGCTTTGGTTTGAATGGATAATAGGGAGGTAAAGGTTAGGCTCGATGTAAGGCAGGTGAGGATGTCAGTTTGAGGTAAAGAAAAAGTGACTGGACTCTCAATGAGTATGAACCTGTGAACTTTGATTTGTGATGTATGCATAGGTAAGTGTGAGATATAGTACTAGTGATACAACATTTTCACATTTCTGGGATTTTGATTTTCCCTAATCACATATATCTCTTTGTATGTATGTGTGAGTTCAGTTATTGTATGTAAATAATCGCATGTAAATTTGTAAATATCTTTTTTAGCCTGTTTGAATTGTCCTTCTTATTACTTAACTGCACTATCACCTTTGCTGCGGTACAATAAGAATTTCCCCACTGTGGGACGAATAAAGGTTTATCTTATCTTATCTTGAGAAAAGTTCAGCCAGTGCACGTATCACTCCCCTTATCCCTGTACGGGCCAGTAAATTGCTAACAACATCCACTTTGTATCAATCACATACACAATAGATATCAAACTGTTACAGGTAATAAGCCTATGCCCTGAGGACCACCTATAGTAAATACAAACACACTGACCTGAGGGGTATTATTCATGAGTTTTTAATGCTTGCACACACGCACTCTCTCCCCCTCTCTCTCTCTCACACACACAGAGAATGATCGTGCTATCAAACACACTACAAAAGGCTAATTAAGAATATGCATAGCCTGGACTTAACAAGCTCATTTGTCTCTCACCATCCACACAGCGCTAACAAGGCCCTCTGCTCATTAAGGCCTTTAAGCTGCAGGCCAGACAGCCCCCTGTCAGTTAGCTAACAAGGTAAATGAAGGAGGCAGCCAGTGTTGACTTTGCTTGGGAGGCTGGAGGTGGGAGATTAGCCTGCTTGACTCTGCACCAAGACAGCAGGGCAAGGTTGGGCTGACCCCAGAGAAGCGCTGGCCAGCATTAGCACCCCAAAGACAGCAATCACGCCGACGGGATGACTCATGCATGCAAGCGCGCGTATGTGTGTGTGTGCGGCCGTGCGCCTGAGTGTGTGCGTGCGGGAGGTTAATTAGCCTCCTTGACTTATTTCTGTGATGGGCAAGGATCAGCCAAAAAGAAACAAGGTCAAACAGTGTAATGGTAGCTGTAAGAAGACAGTGATCATACTGGAAGGAAGCAGAAACACAAGCACATTACTGTTTTATGAAACCTTACAAGCAATGATCTAAAATGAATTATTAAAGATGAGATTTCAGGTCGAGTCATGCTTTGATGCATTATGTCACAATGCTAACTTGTCCATTGTAGAACCATAGTCTAAACCCTCCCTGACTGCTGAACACTTCATTCTGTCTTCGAGCTCCTTGTACTTATGATCTTATTCTCATGGACAAACTCCTCGTTATACAACATATGAGGGGCATACAACGATTGACATGCAAATCAATGAACTTTGCCTTATATCCTAGGTGCTATATTGAAACACTGCAGTTGCATTTATCTCTTTTTATCCTCATTTGTGAATCTGTTGATCCATGTGTTGATCCTCATACCGGCCTCTCAACAGCTCTTGATCTTGCTGATATTGCACATCTAGTGTTGCGATATGTTGAATGTTAAAAGTATCTGAACATTTGCTGTTGTCTGTGGCCTGTAGAGCAAATTTGAATGGTACCCACTGCTCAAAATCATGCCACTGTGATGATGTAGCTGGACATGCTTTCAGCTGCTTTGCTATGATGCAATGGCTATACAAGCCACAATCAATTCTTGCCCTTTCACATAGGTACATTTTCCTCCTTTACCCTCACATATACACATTCTAAAACTTACATACATTCTCATTATCACGCATATTAACATACACCATATTCTCACATGCAAATATTATGCAGGTTACATTTAAAGTTAATCTACTCACATACGTTCATACAGTATATTGTCACGTATTCACTCACATATTCTGTACTTGGCTGTCACATTCATATATATTGTGTCATCTAATATCTTTGAATGTACTTAAGAAATGCAAAGAGAAGCCTCTTTTGTTCATCAGAGGAAAACTTTGTGATCACATTCAAACCTTATCTGCATTTCTGTCAAGTTCAAGATTTGCTCATTATCCAAGAAGTAGAGAAGCATTTAACACATTTAAGATAAATGCATCCTTGCATGGATGACTTCACTTTTAGCCTGAAACCCGAGAATCAGGTCTGAGAACAGTTACGTCCAGTTGCATCCACCTGTCATGACTGGACATCAAGGCAGACCTCGATATGGCATTTCAGCAGAGCAAATCTCTCATTTAGTGTCCCTTGGAATGAACTGGCAAAGCATTGCAACATGCTTAGGGGCAAGCTGTCGGGCTCTCTACAGGCTCAGACAGCTGCTTGGCATTCAGTCGCTGACACATCCAACGCTATCAAATAAAAATCTGAGCAGAGTTGTTGGTGGAATTCTTCAGTCTGCTGCAAATGCAGGGCAACAATATGTGCAGTGGAGCTTGAGATCACAAGGGTTACGAATTCAACGGTGTACTGAGACAATCCTTCACAAGATGCCATGCAATACATTGACAAGTTCACAGTGTTCCAACTCCTAATAAATTATGGTGAAAAAGTTCCCTTAGGGTAAATCAAGTAGCACAAAGACAATAGTCACTTTCTTTCAATCCACCTGAAAACGGTGAGAGAGGTGCTTAATCCTTTATTTGAATGATATTGAATACAAAAACACTTCATTACAAGTGTAAGTCCTGCATTCACAATTTCAAGTCCACAGCAAATGAACCAAGCATCAAAAGCAAAAGAGCTCATTTGTAAGAAATGTTTCTTTTTGCTGTAAATTATTGATGCATAACCTTGGCCTTGTTGTATTTTTCCCACACATAATTTACTCTGATTTCAGATTCTCTTAGGCACGTAGCTGGAAACCACAAGCTTGTGAGGATGGTGTTCAATATTGTGTTGATGGTTTCAGTCTAACGATTCTCTACTTTGTTTGTTTAGACAACAACAGAGCATCTAGTGTTTTGTCATTATTAATGTATTACCGGCAGGTGAGTGCATAATCAAAGAATTTGGAGATAATGGGCCGAGCTAAATCAAATAGCACCATTTTGCTTTGTTAATCTTTTCACCTCTATGGGGGAGCATGGGGTATAAGGTTCACTTAATGAGCTCCACTTATTTTTTCTTCCTTGTATTTATTTGCCACAAATTTAAAGGTTCACTGAATTTCAGAACCACCGGAATAACCATGGTCTTTCAACACAATGGGGGCAAACACCTCTTCTCAAGGGCCATAGTCAACATTTAAGAAACGCATAACAAGTATGAATGGTAATTGTGATGTAGCCAGTGACTTTGACTTCAGCGGACTTTTGATCCATTTTAAGATCATGAAAGTCACAGAAAGTATAGATTTGTGTTGTAACCATGTGTATTTTCTTGAAGAGAGGCATAACCATAGAAGTAGAAAAAAGAAAACTCCTCTGAATAGATATTTATAATAAACCATTAGACTAAGAGCACATTCACATAATAGAAAAGGTCCATACAGGTTATTTACTTGTACTTTATTGAACTTCCAGTTAAGTTGTCATATAAGTTGTTCTCACCTTTTCCTTGACCAGGAGCTTCAGTTGCAGAAATATTGCTGAGTCTAATATCACAAAGACTGCCTCAATCCTCCTCTTTGGCCTTGTGTAGCTGTTTGGCCCTGCTGAAGTGACTTGGCTATTGCCAGGTCGGAAAAGTTCTCTCATTTCACTTTCCACCACGCTGTGAAAAATGTCAGGTGAAGATTAGCCTGTCTGCTGCTCAAGGGACGAGGACAAGGAGGTGAGGATGAGGAGTTTCAGGGGATGATAAAATATTTCTTAATATCCCGATGGCTTGCTGCGGTGCTCGGGTCTCATTCCCCCCCCCCATCCTCCACAGTGATTGTGACCTGAACGTGACCCTGCTCAAGCTTCTCAGCCAATCACAGCACTTTAAAAGCAAATAAATCGCTATACTTTCCACTATACTTGCTCTCTCACTTGCATGCATTCTTCTCTTACATACATATATTTTGTTCTTAAATACGCATATTATATTGAATGTATACACTGACTGAGAGCAATGAGTATGAGAAGCAAAATGTATGAATGTGTGAGTGAATATATAGGAATTTGAGAACAAAATGTATGAAGGTGTGACTTAAAATATATTAATATTCGAATGAAAATGCGTGGGTGTAAAGGATGAAAATAAGATAAGATAAACCTTTATTTGTCCCTCAGTGGGGAAATTCGCAAAATAATGTGAGAGTAAAAATATATATTTGTTAAAGGACAAAGTATGTGAGAGGCTGAGAGTGAATTATGGCTTGTACGGCCCATCATAAATTGCTGCTACCAGTCAGATTGCTAGTGAGAAAGAGTTAGGGTTAATGCCAAAAAAATTACAGACCATTCTCGGACAGACCTTGAATGGTCTCTTCGAATCCCTTGGTCTTATCTTCTGTTGCTACCAGCCACTATTTCACAGAGAAAAAAAGCAGAATTTTGTAATATGAACAGTTGTCTGACAGATGGACTGGAAACCCTGTGGCTTCCACAAGCCCACAATCCCAGAGATATTAAAGCTCCTTCAGTCAGGGACACAAATGAGAAATGCACTCCCCATGAGTCTGAGATCGAGATTTATTAAAACATATTGCCACTGCTGCCACCACAACTAAGCCTCAGATACATTTTTTGGCCATGGGCCTATTTTTACTCAGCCCCCCGTATGGCAAAAGTTGCAGCGTGTCTTAATGAGGCTGGGATCCAAGGCAAGATAAGGTAAGGCAACATAAGATTAACTTTATTGATCCCTGAGGGCCAGGCATGCCAGAGGGGAAATTGAGTCATTACAGCAGCAAAGCATGGAGGTGTAGGATGGAGGACAGAGTAAATGGGGCAACAGGGTGGTGTATTGTGTTGGGAGAATGCCCTGCAATCAACTTCCCTGAGTTCAAGCCCTCTGCGAGCAAAAGGGGAGGAGTAGTGGAGTTGGCAGAAAAACACTGTCATGCTCAAGGATACTTCAGGCATGGGCCAATATGGGAGTTCATACAGGGCTTCCTCCCGCTGAAGGGCAGTGTTTTAATGACATCGCTGGCCCTAGACCAAACTTTGAAGGTGTTTCAAGGTGTTTCTCTAAACAAAAGTTCTATTCATATTACATGCTACTTTCAGTTTCAAGTTTGTGTAGTGTAAGTAACTAAATTAAAGCCACTACATGTAGAATTTCCTACACCCACATGTCAGTATGAAGAGGCATTGTAGCATGGCCTGCTAGTAACCCCCCTGCCCACAGATCCTACCCTGGGACACTGAAAGGTTCAATATGCCTCAAAGGAACTGTTGGATGGTGTAACAGTGGCTGAAACCCCCTCCCACACCTCTTCAGTGTTGAAATTGATCCAACACATTTTGGAGCTTTTTGAAACCAATAATGCAACCTTCACACCTACTTCACACCGTGATTGATCAGGTGTGCAGTAGGAGAGATTTCAGCTTCTGTCCCAAGCTTGTTTTTTTTTCACTCTTAACACAATCACCTCTGTCACAATTGAGCAGTGAGGGCTGGTGTGTCTTTACCTGGGTGGGTTTGCTTCCACACTAGAAATGTTGTTGTCTGGCTTGGTGCACTAAGCTTTGTCTCCATGTAGATAAGACTCAGCAAGCATCCACCAGCTCAGCTTGGCTACGTAATCTACAACATCTTTTACACATGTGCTGCAACCCTGAACTTATCTAGACATTACCCGGAGGAGCAGCATGTGACAACACAATTGTTCAAATCAGTTGGAGTGGTCATTAAACAGACTTCACCGACTTTAACTGTCTGTCTTTTTTTCCTCTAGAGGCAGGAACAGGAGGGAGATAGTATTGAATCAGTGAGTATTGCACAACGGGGGCTGTGCCTATGACAAAAGAGAATACAAATTAGAGGAAATTTTGCATTTCATTTTGTCCTGTGTTACTTAATTTGAAGCGGTATTAAAATGCTTAAAACTAAACTAAAATTAACTTGCTGATTTAAAATATATATTTAATATTTACTATGAATTAGTGCAACACCATGAATTCCTTTGAGGAAAGACTGCCATTAAAAAATGTTTTCTATCATGGAAGGCTCTTCACTCTGCCTTCAAGAGTGGCTGTTTTGAAACAACTATAAATTATTTTACCTTCAGACGAGTTCGGATAACAAGACGTACAAACTAATTCGTATCAAGTACACAGTGACCTTGAGAATGAGTGGGCTGGATGCCACACAGACTGCACCAATGTTAACGAAGTATTCAGCAAACAAAATCTTATTAGACTTAAAAGATTATTATCACATAATCTACATTGAATATAATCTGCAACTTCAATAAAAAAAAAAGTAGGGACACTGTGTAAAATGTAAGAAAAGCAAAATGTAATCATTTACAAATTTACTGTGTTTACTGACAGTTTTATGAACTGTTCCTGAGATTATATATTAATATTCTTCATACACTCGTGTTTGACAAAGTGTTGAATCTCTCTCCATCCTTGCTTGTGAACAACTGAGTCTTTCCAGGATGAACCTTTCATACCCAATCATGATACTATCACCTATTACCAATGAACCTGTTTACCTGTGGAAATGATTCTGTAATTACCCAAAATCAAGTTTCAAACGTTCTCATTTTTGTTCAATCTAAAATTTTGCAGTGAAGTTCTAATGTCGCATTTTAATTAACATCTGTCACTGCATGTCTTGTATCATTTCCTCTTGGAGCACAAAGTATATTGATGTCTCTTCTAGCTGGCCAAGCAGCTTAGTGGGCAGAGTATAAATTAATATGCATTATGGATTTGGGACTTGGTCTAGGTCACTGACAGCTTAAGGGAACACTAATTGCCAAATACGTTTCGGCTCAGGTGAAGCTCAAATGGAAATTTTCAAGTTGCTTTTGAGATGTGTGTGTTGTTTGTGTATGACTGCAATTTCTAATTCCTAAACTGTTTTGCTTAAAGACCCTCTCAGTCTGATATAGAGTGTGTGTGTGTGTTTCTGTGAAAGAGGGAAATAGAGCGAGTGTATGTTCAAAAAGCTAAAGGCTGCCATGGTTGTCAATTTCCTCTTTCATCCTGTCTTGGCAATAAAGTAATGTATTCATAAACCATTTCGGCACACAGCTTTCTGCGACTGAATTAGAGGAGGGAAAATGCATTTCATTACTGCTGAAGAGCACTGCAAGATGTCTCTTGTAAAGGACAGAAGTCTGTGTTTCCATGAGGGAGGGGGGGGTGTTTGAGTGAGAGACAAAGGCGAAAAACAGACACGGACAGGTAAACAGAGAGAGAGCGAGAGAGAGGCTGGCTGAGTTAGGAGAAGAAGAGGAAAGTGTGGAGGGAGAGCTGATAAGGAGCGCTGTGTGGCAGGGGGTGGGGGTGGTGGTGTTGATAGCCTCAGGCTGTGGTAAATGAGCTCCGGTCAAAACAGGACAGCTCCTATGATGAAGAGGAGGTGTGGGATGCAACCTGTGTGTGTGTGTGTCTGAGAGAGCGTGTGTGTGCACACATGCTCCTCTATGAGTCTTTTGGTGTGTTTGTGTGTGCATATCACGACTTCTCTTTCTTCCAGGGCGGCTCCTGGGACGCCCCACGGCTCAGCTGGCTGCGGTGCGTGCCGTGTCCTCGCACTGATAGGGGCTAAAGCCAACTCACCAAACTAATCTCTCCTGTCTCCCCCTCACACTCCTGTACTCCTAAGAACAAGCTCTGAAACACAGGACGGTGACAAATAAAAGGACAGTTTTTAAATCGATTGCTATAATTCTGCTGAAACCAGGTCATGGCAAATACTGTATTATCACTCTTGGTCAGTTAATGCATCCTGCGGCTGTTTACTTCACATTCATCATCACATGAAAGGGTACTATGTGTGTTTGTGCTCACCTTAAATGACAAATTTCAAAGTAAATGCTTTTAATAAAACTGGAATTATGGGATTATTTGACAAGATGTTCAGCTCTGTTTCACCACAACACCGCCCATAATAGATAGCAATACAATATGTCCAGTATATTAGAAATAAGTCTGAGTTCCAGATGTCTGCACATTGCAGATTCTGTTAAATTTACATTCCAATGAAAGCAGAATCCACATACACTTGATATTCAAATGGAGGTGTTGCAGCAAACAAGTATTAATGAGAAATTTCAGACCAGACAACCAGCTGAGTGGGCTCTAATAAATAACAACACGAAGAGTCCACAGCCATGCTAGCGGCTCTGTGAGGCTATACTGAGGCACTGGTACTTTGAATTAAATGCCAACATCAGAAAGCCAACATGCTCACAATGACAATGCTAGTCTGTTGATTCCAATCAGGTATTATCCTCACCTTAGTTTAGAGTATAAGCATGCAAACATTTGCTAATTAGCACTGAATATAAAGCCATAGAGCAGAATTGAGACCGATGGGTTTGCCGATATTTGGTCACAAACCAAAGTACTGAACAAAGTAAAAGTTCAACCTGAGGAGGAAAAGTCATGTCTGGACCACATGATATTTTGACAGTCAATAAAGTTAAAGTTGCTAACAAAGGTGAACCTTGCAGATGTTGAACATATATTATAAAATTTGACCTGTCGTGGTGCTAGATTATGGCTAGAGGATCACCTAAATTAGTAGGCTTTCTTTTCTGGGAAAGAATGTCCATACAAAATGTCACAGCATTCAATCTGATAGTTGTTGTCTACTTCAGTCCAAAGTGGTGGTTCTGTGGCTCTGGAGGGAAAACAACCTCATTGTTATCACCTGTGTTACTACAAATTCACTTTGAGACTGCAGATTTTCTCACAAACTTTTACACATTTTCATCCTTAGACCGTCACATCTGTCAAATGTTGGAGGAAAATACAGTATCAAGCTGTGTTCTGTGAAGACTGAAGCTTGACCTATTAAAGGGACTAAAAACCCAAGACAGCTTGACCAGTTTGGACATTTGATTTTGACACTTTCTTTTTAAATTGTTTTTAAAAAGTCTCCCAGCTTTATGGAGGTCGAATCCTGAATCATTGGAGTGCTATTTTAATTGATGACGTAACATAATACAGTGTAGTACAAGTATTACAGTATCACTTACTATCAGTTACTTGAGTTGCCTCAGTTGCCTGAACTGTTGTCAAGCCAAGACAGATGAATTGCATCAGAACATTGCATTGTATTTTTCATGATGTCTGATAAAATCTACTCTGCTGAACCTGGACCTGTGGCACTTCATTACATACGTACACTCAGCTTTGATTTGCTTTTGTATTTCTTGCCCTGTCGAGCTTCTTTTCACCTCTGCCAATATTCTGAACGTTAGTAGAAGCTGCGTTGCTCAGAACACGGTGCTGCCACAAGCACAACGACACGTCTGTTGGCCGAGCGGCTAATTAGCTGGCTTGTCAACGCGAAGGCCTGGGCTAAACACGCACACATCAACAGCTGCGCGAGCCTGCACACACACACACACACACACACACACACGGAGAGAACAGACAAGTTTGTGAATACAATACAAACATTCACGCAACAACACAAATGTGTCAGCAGCAGCCTAATTAGAAGTAGTGAGAGGTAAGCGGGTGAGTGAGAGAAATGGAGGAGATAAAGAATAAAGTAAAGGACGGCTCGAGAGGGAAAAGGGATTCTTTATTGATTGTGACTTTCAGCACTTAGAGTCCAAGGTTTTTTGGGAGTCTCAGAGAGCTAACGTCTTCCTCTATCCAATTAGAACGCTCCGGCTTTGAGGAGTTGTGAACTGCAGAGGATAATATGAAAACAGTGCAAGAGAGACGGGGGGGCAAAACGGAGAGAGGAGGGAGGCTGACGGAGTCCAGCGGGAAGATGGAGAGAGGCACAGATGGATGAAAGGAGAGGAGGAGGTGAGGAGATTGGTGACGAGAAAAATTGGGTGGATGAACATGCACGGAGGGAGAGGGGAAGAGAATATGGCAGAGAAAGACGAGTTATAGGAGAAGCTGGAGTGAACAAGGGAGCAAAGGAGGAGACAGAGGTACTACTCATAATATACAGTATCATTATACTAGCTACCAATAAAGAAAGTCTTGAGTCATCAGTTCTCTTAATAAACCTCTCTTTACCAGCTCTGTGCAAACAGGCCATATGACGCCCGGTTTACTCAGCCAGGGTTTTATTTTTCCACCATTTTTGCAAACTTGGTCTCGTTCCAAACATCTGTCAACACCACACCTGGCTGTTCGCTCAGATGTAAGATTCCTCTTTGCTCTGGAATCAAAAGATGCTGTACAGTTTATCACTGATGATGCATTACAACAATTTTTCACAACTGAATACAGGAGATGATTCTGAGTGGTTACGAAAAATGCCCTCCATCATACTCCATACTCCAATGGTGGCAATGATTCAGATGTTTCCTGTTGGGACATAAGCAAATAAGGCTGTGCTGGGTAACAGCTGACTTCAGAAGTGTCTCAATGTTTGGAAGGCCAAGGCTAATTAGCATCAAACCAGAACTTGTCCAAAGGCTTATGAAACACACGTTAACCAGTGAGAAATAAAGATAAACAGTGAGGTAGGAGTTTTAGCGGCTCATTGCAAACGTCTTCCCATTGTAAAGCTGTGGTTTATGATGCCCATCGAGTGTGGCAGGCCGAGCAACACCACAGCGTTCTTAATCAAGAGCAAGTTCAGACGAGCCACGCTGTGTTAGTGCTCTCCAGGGTGGGCTGGAAGGACTGAAGTATGATGATGTCAAACAGTCTTTATGAGCCTCGGCCATTGTTGCACGTCCTCGCTCTCAGTTTATTTGTCCGCTGCAGAGACAAACAGGGGATGATGGGTAAAGAGGCAGGGCAGTGTGAGGAGACAGATATTGGCAAAGAAAGGGAAGAAGGTGAAGAAAATGAGAGCTGATGTAGAGTTTGAAGAAGGAGAGAGGGCAAGTTAGGTGAAAAAACAAAACAAAAACGGAGCCTTGGAGAATGAAAGCTGATTATCATTAGAGACAAAAGATGCCCCTGTATGATCTCGTCCCTCATTTATCTCTGTGTTCCCAATTAAATTCAACCTAAAACATTCTCTCCCATGCATCTTTGAATGTATTTACATTGCTAAAGCAGAATAATCATCTATCTGAAAACATATGCATGAACAGATGTTAATGCAGAATCAGTTTGCACATAGTAATCCTCCATTATTGCCTGACTTAAAGAGACATCAACTCAAATTAGTCTTGCTCTCCACCTTCTCAGGATTAAACAAGCACAGGCAAATCATTAATTTTGTGAATTTTGCTGTCTTTGGTATAATGCTTTTTGCTGCTCTTAATGCCCCAGTAAATATCCACTAAATACGAATGGATTTTTGACGTGTCAGTAACGAGGTAAAGTTTGGTTTTATTGTCAGAATTCACGATGCGACTGGGTGAAAACAGCATATCAGTCAGGCTTCAGGCTTGAACTATCTGTCATTTAAAATTTTAATGATCTCTCTATACATTGCACACAACCCTTCTCTACAGAACACTGTAGAAATAGTTGAAAAGGAAAGTGCTGTCACTGTGCTTTTTCATTATGTCAACACTGGGCGGAGAAGGAAAAGTCAAAGCCAGTCTAAAAGGTCATAAAGCCTCGTTCACAATAGCAATGTTTCCATCAAGCAGTCCGGTTCAGTTCACTTCACTTCATTACACATTACAATGGTTATTTTCAAGTTTGCTTTGCCAAACATAAAAGTAGTGAATGTACAGTACTGGTTACAGTGTCTCAGTTAATCTTATCTGTTGTTTCCCAGTTACTGGATGAGCAAAGGGGTTCAGCCCTGAAACCCCCGTCCCCGCTTACATTTAAGAGTACTATCTGTGGTGGAAGTACAATACAGATCTACGGTTTGGGTACATGTTGGTATTGCTTTGTACGGGATTCGAGAGTCTTATACCTAAAGTGATTCCTGTGTATCAGTAAAACATAATTAAAGTATCAAAAATTAAAAGTAGGTCTGCCTTGAGTCTCGAAGACATGAAAATATCTGAGCAGTTTAGAGCGGACATGTCTTTATGGTGAAGCAACTCATGGACATCTGAAACATGACAAAAGTTGAGAACCACTGGTATAATCTTTCAGTAATATGCTAGATTTTCTAAGCTTACCCGTTACTTTTAAAGGTAAAATCCTCAACTGAAAAGTAACTTGTAACCCCAGCTGTCAAATAAGTGTAGGCGAATAAAAAAATGCAGTATTTACAGTGCGTCTGAAGTATCTCAAAAATGTTCTTAAGTACACTACTTGAGTAATGTTACTTTCTACCACTGCACTGGGAAAAGAGGTAGTGAGATATTTTTGTGTATTTTTTTTATTGTATTAGTCTATGCTGTTCCTCATTAGTCAGAGCGAGTCTCCCTTACTTTCTTCACTGTTAACCAAGCGGCAGTGAATTGAAGAATGAAAAAGGAAAAACCAGCTGCTCACCACTGATTATGAGTGTGAAGTGTGAAAGCATAATTTTTTTTTCTCCTGTTTTTTTTTTTTTTTTTTTTTTAAATTGGAGCAGAAAACAGAGATTCGCAGGCGCTGCATTATTTCTTCATGGGACCAATTTTTAGGCCCAGAAGCTACTCTGTAAATGCACCTGTGAGAGGGAAGCTTGACAGCCCTCATGTAGTATTCCACAGCAAAAATTAACATTCCACTGATTCGAGCCCCTGCTCCAGTGTTCAATTTGCTCCGACAGAGAGTCCTCAGCCAAGGCACAGTGGAAACTTCTGAGAGTCCCAGTTCCCATTATGCATTGCTTTACAGTTTTTATACTGCTTCTCTCAACATTAGATACTGTCATATACGTTACAGTAAAGTACAGACACAAAACAGTTCTATCTATCAACACTTTTTAAAGTTTAGCATTATAATGAAGAGTGTAATTTTCTTCCCATGCATGCTGATTACACTGGAGTGGAAGCTCTGTCCCTTGCTGAGTTTGGCTGTGCATGATGGTTATTCATTATCCAATGATTCATTCTCCAGTGCAAAAACACAAAACTGTTCAATCACAATTCCACAGGCGAATCTGCATGACAGTTCTTAAGTAATGCATGGGAAAAATAACAACAAGCATTAATTTGCCTGGAAAAAAGCAACAGCATCAATTCACCAAAAAGTCTTAAAGCAAACATGGGTAGGGAAATGAGAGATAACAAGTTAGAGAGAGTCTCTAAAAAAAACCCATTAGGATGGAATTTATTACTTAAAAGGAGGTTGAGTGATTTTAATACTGCATGCACTGACCAGTGACTTTAAATGGACACACTATGCATTGCAAGTAGGGAATGTCAAAATTGGGAGGTTTTAATAGATGAGCCTGTGTATTACATGCATTTATCCAAAACATGGTGTATCCGGATAAAAAACAGCATTACTAGAAATTATCCCCCTCAGCTGACCATCATTAGATCCCATTTTCACCTCTTCTTACTAAACACAGCATCAGCAGACTCACATCTCTTTGTGCACTTTTGTTCATTCCAGAGACAGAAAGTTTGAATAAAGACACGAGCTAATTGCTTTGTCTTTCTGCAACACCCCTACAATGAGTTAAAAGCTGCAGTGATCAATGTAGTTTTCCGCCCTGGAATCCACACAATGGACTTAATCCCTGCAGCAAAGTACTGTAGTCACTTTAGTAGCAGAGACAAATTGCTAATTGTGGCTAATTGTCTCAGCTGATGACACCAGTGGGCTCCCTGCGGGGAGCTTTTGGCCCATCTCTTCCTGCTGAGAGCCTGCAGGGGCTCCTGCTGAGACAAACCAACAAATAGACCCACCTCTCTGCACGGACTGGAGTTAAATTAACTGGATGGACTCTGCAGTAATGAATTAAACTGTGCTCAGACTGGGACCACCATGGACCACGGAGGACTGAAGAGGGGGTTCAGTCATTTGTCTGTGAAATTACTTTCACAAGAGAGGGAGAGAAATGTGACAGGAATACTTGGGCCCAAAACTAACAAACTCTACATGTAGCAGACCTGACACATAGCAGCTTCAAAGTTTCAGCTTGAATAAATGTTGTGGTGCCAGTGGTTTCAAAGCTGTCTCCAGAGCTGGGAATAGTTTTTTTTTTCTATCCAAGGTGGGAAAACAATTGTGCTTGTGAGACTTTTTCCATAGTAGGGGTCACACCTGGAGAAGCAAGGATCAAGTTCACACACTTAAAGTGCAATCAAACAGTCATAACTGGATAATAAATGGCTTTACTAGACACATTCATTTTCAGAATAATAGGACTTTCAGCTTCACAGCGTGTTGTTGTCCTAGTTTAAGCTGTCTGATAGAAGCTACGGCCTCATCTATCAGTCCGGGGCAATTTGCAACAATATGATAAGTCTTGCATACAGTGATGGCACTTGAAAATGTCACAGATTTTCACAGTTTGTTTGCTGCAGCTCCTTCCTGGGGATGGTACTTATATCACACACAATCCCCTGGCCTCATTAAATCCACTGTGCTGTTCTCTTTCTTCCACTACAAGCCACAGGGGCAGGCCCGGACTGGCCATTGGGAAGATATGGAGAATTCCCTGTGGAGAGAAAGAAGGACAGCGCAGAGGAAATAAGAAGGGTGAAGAACTGGTTCCTTGAGGTAGCATATTAAAATGAGAGCAAAGTGCAGGTAAATGCAGCAAACTTGTTCATGAGCAAGGGAGATGATTTATGTTATAAATATGTATATATAACAAACAGGGCCACCCTCAGCATGTCATAATATCACAACTACCCAAGTGATTTTATGTTTTAAAAAACAAATGAATGGCATCAACACAAGCAACATATGTAGAAAAGCAGGGAATCATCTGCAAAGATGTAATATTGAAAATGAAGACCTGTAGACTGTTTTTTGTCAGGTGGAAGTACCCATAGTTACTCAGAGCTACCAGAACTGGAAATCCTGTCAGAGCTTTGAGGAAATGTCAGGAGCAAAGCAAACACTCCAAAAATGCACAAAAATTATATGAATATTTATCTTGGCAGTGGAGTCAACTAATAGTAGACATTTTTAAATTGTCACTATTACATACAAACTTGTGAATTTGCAGGTTGATAATAAATAAAACTCAAATGATCCTGCAGACAAATTTACATGAGAGGCAAAAATTCATGCTGTAACTCTTGACACTGAAGACACTTTGGCTGTTTTTTGAATTAGCTTTTTTGCAATAATAAAACTAAAAGATATGTTGGCAGCATAAGCAGTAAGCAGAAAACATATTTCAGCCAAATGATTCCAGCGTGTTCTGTTGTGAATGTGCTGAGATTAGCCTGGGCTGACGTTGGATCCCCGACCTGAGTTATCATCCCTGCGTGGCCCTGCACAAGGGCACAAACTTATCACTGCTGTCTCTGGATACAACATGGAGCTTTGCCAAAGCGGTCCCTCCCCACTGGCACTTCACCGAGGAGTGTCGCTCTGCATGAAGTCACACTCGCAGCTGAGGAGGGCTCTCTGTATTGAGGAGGATGGAATAAATAAACAAGTTAACTGTGGGATGAGCTCACCGACCTCCATCGTGAGCGGAAACATCTGCTAAAAAGCTATACTGATGGAAACCTTCTCATCCAGCTGTTATGTTAACATGTTGTTTCCTGCATAATACCAAACATCTCCGAAACAAGAAGTGAGTCTCAAAGTACCAAAGACTCATTTTTTATAGGGACAAAGTGATGTTTCCTTTTATTTGAACGTAACTACTCGTTCTGTGATTTGTCTAAACTTAGCATTAAAAAGAAACATGAAGGTCAAAGTAGTTAATCTGTGTGACCAAATTAATGCTTTGTGAAGTGAATAGCAAGCTGGACCTCATGATGTTTGCATGATGTTCACTCAGTTCCTAGGCACTACTAGTGTTAGTAGAGCTGATAAGTGAACAGTGGTGAACACTTGCAGTTGGACAGAAAAGTATCTAAGTTCAAGTAAAGTAGATGTACTGGTGCAGAGGGAAACCTCTGAACATGCAATGGAGCTGGAATTTGCTGAAATTTGTTAGCTACAATATCATGATTCACAGGTGCATTTTGGTAGGTTACATTTGCCTTCTGTGCTGGTAAGTTGAAACTCAATGTAGGCTAATGCCCATGTTAGATAATATTAGCTCATTTTTACCAACAACAACAGGATAATTGTAACTACCATATATGTTGAAACTTGTATATTTGGCATTTTGTGTCAAATGAAACAACAAAATCTGTTTGTCTATGACCTCATATATGACAGAAGAGTTTTCTCACATAATGCGGACATTGGCAGGACGACATAATTTGTCAGTGTCATCAAAATCATCACAAATCACTACTGAAAATTTGTATTTTCACTTTCATGATGTAACAGTGCTATGGTTGGTGACTTGGTCATGCGTTGAGAAACACTGTGGTTTGAGTACTTTGCCAAGGTTAGGGACATTTCATCACCATGGTGACATGGTGTGTCGTTCGGAGCCACTTGCTGAAGTGAATAATGCTTTTGTTCTTCTTGGGAACACAATCTGTTTATACCCTAGATTCTTTATTACATGGTGACTCTTGGAAGTTAGTTTGAAGTTTGTAAAGCTGAGTGTGCCCTCCCAGTGGTTTCCTGCCATATGCCAGGGAGGCTCAGGAGCAGGCAGGACTTCACTCCATCCAACCAAAGGCAGCAGCAGGTGATTTCAGTGATTACATCCTCCTCTCTAGTTGAAGGTGCTAATCAGTGTAATCGGCTGCTGTAGTATTTGGTTGGAATGAAATTTTACAAAATGTTGGCCCTCTCTGTAATATCACTGGACACACTCGATGATGTGACCAATACTGGGCTCAAAGTGATTAATGTGATTCTCAATGCTTTTCACAGATAAGCCTTTGTATGGTGTAAAAACTACGGTAACTTTTTATTTGACGCCTATCTCTATAACGCATTATAAATGTATTTATAATGCATTATAATGACATTATAGCACTGTATAACTATAGTTATAAGCACTCATAAATGATCATAATACTTTATAGCAATAATCATAACACACTATAAAGCATTTTATCATCACTTATAAGGTCAGGTATTATAATACATTATAACTGTTGGCAACTCACTGACAATTCCCACATAGATAATTCATTATATATATATATTTATGATATGCTTATAAACATGTATAACTATCATTATAAACACTCATAAATCATCATAAGGCTTTATAACAATGAGCATAACACATTATAGAGCATTTTATAATGGCTTATAAGGTCAAATATTATAATACTTCATGATTGCTGGTCCCTTGCTAATTGATTTTTGTTGCAAGGATCAAAAGGTATTATAATTATCATAGTTGTCATATATTAAAACTTTTGATAATGCATTATAATCACTGGTAATTTGGATTTGTCATGCTTCTTGTACCTTTGCTGCTGCTATAAATTCCACATAGGTCACCCTTCAAGCTTCAGTGCATTTCAAAGGCTGCGAGAGGTTCAGCACATGGACCCACGAAACACGTCATCACATCTAAATGGTCAACATATATACAAAGTATTTGCACACATTCAGCATGTGCGAATGTGCCTTAGGAACATGGTCGGTTTAGGGTAAAAGTAGATGCACACACATAGTGCTAATATGCGCATAGTGAAATTAAGTGTGTAATAGTCACTAATGAGATTATATCTATTTTTACAATGAAGCCTTTTTATTGTTCCCTCCTCTCTCTTCCCATCCTTTAGTTTCTATTATGTTGGCCTCTCATGGTGTCTGTCTCCGAGACTCATCTGCCTCCATTGCCTGGAAACTGATTCTAAAGAAAAGCTCCCATTATTAATACAAAGCTCCCCAGGGATGTCGCTGAGTTTTTGTTCAGTGTTGCAGATTTTATGGCCACATATTCCGTTTCTTTTGGAGGAGAGATTTCCTCCTTCCATTCCCACTGTCTGGTTTTCCTGATCACAGCCTTGTAGCCGCTCTGTTGGCATCAGAGAGCAGAGCAGGCAGCAAGGAACAAGACTTCAGATGAAATATCAAACACGCTCATTAGCATACAGATGAGGACACTGAGCTCTGTCATTGTTTGAACATCCGAGCAATTCAGTGCCCAAAGCCAAATCACTGTTGTAATCCATTTTAAAGAGAGGAGTGATCAACAGCACAAACACCGAACAGTCTGCTGGCACCTTTAAATCAAACTATTAAATAAATAACCTACCTCTGTAGTTTGGCTTCACTTTTCCTTTCAGCAGTTGGAATGCGATTCAAGCGTGCAAGGCTTACTTTGATATGTGCATTTGTGTGTGTATGCTCAAATAACCCAGTTAAAAGTGTGTTTGCCCCTGTGTGTGTGTTCATGCATTACTGTAATCCATCTGCAGCTCACTCTCTTTTCATTTGTTTACCAAGGTGCTAGCTCGGTAAATCTAGTTAATACACTGCTTTACTCACTCAATCTGGCTGTGACTGACCTCTCAGCAACACGCCCGCATTAAGAGGGTAAAAACTGAGGGTTTACAGGCTGTAAATCTATCCCAAAGCCTGTTGTCCAGCTCATGCATTGCACTTGTCTTTGATGAGGTGAGGCACATAGGATAGAGACAGGAAGGAGTGAGGATGAGGACAAAGTATGACCTCTGAGTTTATACATATAAGAGCCTGAGCACCACCTGATACACATGAAGCAGGCTGTGGAAAATTGGTCATGCTTTGGTGGTGAATTCTTCTGCATTTATTGATCCTCGTACATAGTGATATGGTTAACCCTCTCCACGTTTGGCTGATTAAAAAAAATTGATTTCAAAAGTCAGTAGGAACAAACCAAGCGGCAACCTCCGGCACTGAAAAATGAAGCCAATGCGGAAGTGCAAAAAAGCTGCAGTTCCTCGAATAACCGCTAGAGCAGGCTGCAGAAGTGAGTCAATTACATCTGAGCCGATCTGAGCCCCATGTTAAAATGTCCGACTTTGCGACAGAAAAAAACATATTTACAGCCTGGTTCAAAACATGGCTCTAGTCTCATAAGCTGTTTTTCTACTCCATGACAACTCTGGGGGGGGCGAATTTTTTTATAAGGCGTTCGTTTAAAATATACAGCATACATCATTATGCACAGTTCATAGCTGTCAATCTAAGTGGCGCCACTTTGATTGACAGCTATGAACTGACGGTCTAAAGGGCGACACCCCGGCTAATTCTAGTCACTGAGTTTGGGAAAGAGATCGTCGTGGGGTTAGCCGGCTAGCAACGCTATTTAGCATTTAACCTAGCTGGTTAGCCGTAGCTAGTTTGATTATTTCGAATAAAGCGGCTTTTTTCAGCGGATTTTTTTCAACCAATAGCGTTCATTCGACCCGCCTCAGCTCCGCCCTCGCTCCACCTCTTTGTCCATATTTGGAGTAACCGGAGGTAGGCTACCAAGATGGCTACGCACTACGATTTGCTTCATTTTTGCTCTTCAGAAACCTATGGGTGACGTCACGGACACTACGTCCATATTTTATACAGTCTATGGAACAAACATAGAGCCCTAAATTGGTTCAGGTGTAAGCAGACCTCAGCCTCTGTTTCTCTTCATTTTTCTTGCTTCTCTCTTTTCTCTCCACCATGATTGAGCAGTAGGTGCAGCTTGGTCACGCATTTTCTCCTCTCCTCTATTCCCCAAACGTTTCCTCTCCCCCGTGGGCCGCCTCAGCAGGGGGTCTTGTCAACTATGAAGCTGTGTGCTTGTCCCCCTCTAATCTCTTCTCTTCTTTTGTCCCCACTTCTCTGCTTTTCTTTTCCCATCTCCTCTCTTCCCACTCCATTCTTTCCCTGAGGAGGTCATGTTTTCCTGTGAAGCCGTGCCTGTGTTTGTCATCCTCTCCGCCGCCCAATTTTTTTCCCCCTCCCTTTCTCCTCACCACTGTCCTCTCAATACCTAAACGGGAGGTCTTGTCAGCTACGAGAGCCCTGTGCAAGCTTCTGCTGCCCGCTCCAATATAACACAATGTGTTTGCCTATGAAGGCTGTCGAGAACCCCTGCCACCAGCCTTTGATAACATCTGTGTTTGTATATGAGAAAAGGAGAAAGCGGCGTCTGTGTGTTTAAAGCAAAAGTGTGATGTATGCTTTTTAGATATTTGTCTGCATAGAAGAGATGAGGCTCTGCTTAATGGAGTGGATTGCAATGGACAGTCCAGCAGACGGTGGTAATGCAACACTTATAGTTGCCAACTGCCATAAAACTCAACAGAAGAAGAAGATGGAGCGAGGCCGATAAACCTCACTTATTGTTTTCTGATGGGCGATCAGCTGGTTACATCTTGTAATGTATTTGATAGTAAGCAAGTTTGGGAGTCATGCAATGTTTGAATAATGCTAAAAATATAAGCATTGCATCTTTAAAACACACTGTTTTGATTTTAATTTACCTTCAGCTTTTACTTAACCCATGTAAAAAAAATAATGCTTTTCATTTTCCTCACATCACTTCTTTCTCTTCCTTTGTGTTACAGTACTTAGTGCATGATTTTCCTAACACTAGCAGCTGCTAGATACATGGGGAGGGAAAAAAACAAACTGAAAATTCAATTTTAATTTTTTTGTTACTGTTTCCAAAAGGTTTCCAGAACAGCTTTCATGTTTTAGCAGTTTGAAAATCAGAAGCTGCGGCCAGGGACAAACTGTTGAGGTGTGAATTTGTCCATTCACGTGCATGAAGTGCAGAAGATGTTTCAGGGAAGGAGAGCGTTCTTCCAAAAGACCTTTTTCACAGCAGACATTTTGGCTCATCACATGTGTTAATAACACGGGAGATTGCAATATATGTCAACCTGGCTCTGTTCTATTCAAGCGTCCCAGTGAGCCGTGGCAGTGTGACAGTGAGCCGGCATGCACAGTACCAAAACCACTGACATCAAATCTGCTAAACTGAATTCAGCCATCATCTATTTTATTAGTCACACCTGTGCTTTTCCAATGTGACATGTCACAATATCTTCTGTTAAAAAGGGTTATTATTCCAGTTTAAAGACTTTGTTAGATCACAGTAAGCAAAATGAAATTCATTGGCCGGACGTGTCAGACACTGTACACGCCTTTTTAATAGCTGATGAAAATGATTAATGAGCAGTTTAATGTATAGCAGTCCTGCAGGCTGAAACATGTACTTCCTCTGGTTGGATTCAACCTCTGACCAGGCTGAAGTTGGCTGGAACTATGTTGGGAATTTTGAGGTCACTAAACAAATTATTTTAACATAATATTAGTGTTTTAAAATTCATCAAACTGGCTTTAGGATAAGACTGAACAATGATACTGAGAAGTAAAGTAACAGGAAGCAACATGGAAAAAATGTGAGAATCTTGTTGTTCATCAAATCATAAACAACTCTAAATTTATTTACAGTAGCTTAAAGCCCAGCACTCATTTTTGCCCAACTCGCAGTTTCATGCTGTATAAATTTACAGGTACACAGAAGTGCTTTCATTAGCATATTATATTTATGTTTGAGGCAATTCATTTCCAGTGTTATTGAGATGGTCTCAGTTTGATAAGCAGTTTATCGCTCAGCCATACAAGAAATCATTCACTTAATTGGTGCTCAAGACAGAAAATAGTTCCCAGTGAAAGAACTACACAGGCAGAGTTTGCATCTTAAATATTTAGAAGCATTTATCCATAGATATTTTTAATTTTACAGCACAGGGCTAAAGGTTTCAAATTTCACACACATTTACTTCTGTGCGTGATGCATTAAAAGCAAGAATGGTGCCACACAACCTTCTATTTAAAGGAACCTTTAGAGGATCTAAACCCTATGCATTTCCCTCAAGGCATACCCAGACAATATATATATATCACAAAAACTGTCTCTATTGTCCACAAGTACAATTGAGTATGTGTCAAAAAAAAAAAATTCAAATATGTTTTACACAGTGTCTTTACTTCATTGGAAGTTGGGTTGTACGAATGGATGTGGCCTAAACCCTGTAGGGTTGATTGGGAATGAGGAGCAGATGGGTCGGCAGGTGACGGGGTCAACTGATCTCTGCAGAAGGCAAACTCAGGTAGAGATAGGTGAAGCAGGGTTTGGAAAATTATAAGAACACATATACACATTTGGAGTGGAAGAATAGAGAGTCTGAAGTTGAAAAGAGGAAATGAAAAAAGCTAACTCTGAAAATGCTAGGTAAAAGCCAATGAGCAGGGAAGACACCTTTCCAAACCAATCCCTAGTCACCACAGAGGACTTTGCATGAAGTCAGACCCACAGCTGTGGTGAAAGCAGCGGAAGATTAAAGGTTTCTGTGCATGACCAAAATAATGCTTATAAATTTTGTATGATGTTTCATACATATTTTTTTTCCTGCCATTTCCACTTCTGTTAGTGGGAGTCCAGCACCATTATGAGCCCTCCACAAAAGAGAGTGGATAGGATGAGGGTGTAGGGGCCAAAAATGAGACTGAGCCATTTTGAAAGCTGAGTCATTTTAATTCCAAAAAAATCCCCCCAAAAACAAGTCTCAGTGTTTTGCACAGAGTTGGTATGAAAGGCGTAGTAATGTATTCACCAGGGGCTGTACTGTAATCAGCACTCATGAAGCATATACAAATACTGATACTGAAAAAAGCTTTAGGAGTCACTGGCAACTAAGATGCATTACTGCTTCTGCATAAATCCATATTTTATCTGTTGAATGCTGTCAAAAACATCTCTGAACATGGCTGGGCAGGAAGACTGAATAAGCAAGGAAGTAACAGAAGAACCACGGGACACTTTTCCCTCAAGCGCTGTGCTATTTAAATGAAATGGATGACTGCGTGATCTTCTGCTCCCTCAGCACAATCATTCATCCTCCGCATCTCTCCATCCATAACCATCGGTTTTCCTTATTAAAAGTCTCCATTGTTCAGCTTTAGCAAAACCCCTCATTAGCTGCGTATGTCAATGCACTCGACTGGTGATGAATAGCTGCTACATCACTGGGTCAATGCTGCAAAATTAAAGCCCCAGTGCTTAATACAGTCCCAACAAACAACTGAGCAGGTGACCTCTGGGACAGGCATCAGAAATAACAAGAGCAGGGTCTTATGTCCCCCCTTGTGAAACGTCACAGCTGCATTGCATTCACGTTTACTGAAGATGCTGTTGTGGAAGGAACTGGTTTATTTGACTGCTCTGTGTTGTTTCTTCCATAGTTATTTAATTCAGAGATCAAACAGAAGAATACACTGTAAAACAAAATGAAATTTACAGCAACAGGTAAAAGGTGAAAGTTAACACTGTCAGCCAAATGTAAGTCTACGATATATTTAACAACCACCCAAAGCTCATTCACTTCACTTCATGCAATGGCAAAATGGAAGAGGTCCCCTGAACTGTCCCTGTACCATTATGCTATTTGTGCATCCACAGTGTAAAGAAAGGTTGAAGACATCTGCCATATTCTGTCATATTCTCCAATGATAAGGTAAATCTTTGTGGAGCTAATAATTATCAAATTGTTAACTAGTTTAAGTCTAATTTATTGAAGTTAATCAGTGGACTTGATAAATTACATTGATCAATACATTCCTGCTGAAGTTGTTAATAAGGAGCTCTATAGTGCACATTGGGAGATGATAGGATGATCATTATGACATACACAGTGTTCTGCAGTTTGTCCATGCCCCCCCCCCCCCCCCCCCAAAAAAATTGTTCACCAATATAGAGATATTAAAAATACTAGATATTAATTACTAGACTTTAACAACTAGTGACATCAAACTAATAGTTACCAATGAGCTCAGAGTCCAGTCCAGAATTCTTAATTGGCCTCCCTGTAATTATAATATGATGCACTAATGTATTTGTTTTCAAAAACTTATTGTGTACATTCATCATTAGCAGGATTAATGTGGCCATTTATTGTGGTATAGATTTCCATCAAGATGCTTTTGTCCATACTACCTCTTTCTGCATTTAACACCTCACTCGTCTGTGTCTGTCTGTGCCGCTCAGCTGTGATTCTTTTTCTTATAAACTAGTTGCACAAAACACATATCTGGCTGACACACTGGTGGTAACCATTGTTCCTGACATAACTGCGGTGGCAATTTTCTGAAAGCCCATCTGAAGTGCAGTGTTTGTTGGCTTTAAAGCTGTTCAGCTATATCAAGTGAATCGCACCGGCAAATCAGTTTGGCTGGGAGCCAAAGTACAAAGCAGCATATCCTCTTGGACATAATGATCTATAGGCACATCATGAATGTAAAGGATGAGGAGAGATAGTATATTTCTCCTTCAGAGTGTGGTAAGAATGAATGTCAGATTGTTTCTGTGGGTGGTTTATGTGAAAGAGAAACAGACTCCAAACTGCCTTGAAACTCGATGATAGAATGGCAAGAACTTATGACAACACACACATGCACACACACACACCTCTTTACATAAAAGCAAAATTTACACCCTGTTTTTCTCAGAGCAACCAAACACATTGATTTCGCTGTGCTGATTGCATTTTGCAGCAGTCCTAAAAAAAACTATCATTTTGGCGAACAGCTCAACAAGATGGCAAACAACAGAGATGCTGCGCTAATGATGCACACTCTGCAGTGTAGGTTGCTGTAGGTTACTTCCTGTTTATGCAGAAATACTCATTAGCACATTCATCATGTTTCGGTCGTTTGTGTTTTCCTCATGTGAAAGTTTGAAAATGTTATCATGCCTGTGAAAAAAAGAGGCATGCGACAATAAATAATATATCTTGTTTGGGGAAAAATCCTTGAATTACTGGATTAGGGGCTTAACAATGCAAGGTGTGTATGGCATTTCTTTTGTCTTGCTGGATTCCTCACAAATATTCTCCCTGTTTTTGTTACAGTGCACAAATGCTTCCCCTCAGCCGAGTTCCCAAACGTTGTCAGAGAGCTGAAAGAAATTTGAGGGTGAAAAAGTCAAATTTTAGTCAAACAATATGAGCTGACAAAATAAAGTTATTCAGTATCTCTGCTTCAGGTATTTCACTCTTGTTTTAATTTGGACTCGTAGACATTTGTCTATTATTAACCACTTCCCAGTTCTTCTTTTATGGATGAAAAAAACAGAAAATACAACCATCAGAACAAGTCATCCAATGTGTCTCAGTGCTAAGTTGAACTATAGGAGGTGAAGTGAGCCATTATAGCATTGGCTTAAAAATATCACCAAGAGAGGTAAAAGAACAGGCAATGCTCAAGAATAACAGAATTAGACACATTTCATAGAGACTCTTCCTTTCAAACTTGGTAAAATGTCTTGAGTTAATAACCTACTATTATAGTTATATGTACTTGAGTGTAGTATATATAACATTACATTACTATATCATTATATTATACATGTACATGTATGTCATACAATGTATATACTATATTATATTATACTACTACTATATGCTATATTGTATTATTTTATATTGTATTATTATCATAGTACTGTAGTACCATATTACTAGATTATATTTACCATAATGCACTACAGTATTAGCATTACCACTGCTGCTATTGTACCTTGTACACACTCAGGTATACATATTCAAACTTTTGTTATCTCTACTGCCTAATTTATTGTGTCTATTCTTAGATTTTTTATTTTTTCTACTTTTTATATTCTACTTTATATTTTGTATTCTAAACAGTGCAACATATGAGAAACGATGGAGATGTTAATTTCCCGGAGGGAACCTCCCAAAGGGATTAATAAAGTACTCTGTCTGTCTGTCTGTCTGTCCTGAGTTTGCCTACAGATGATGAAATGATGAAAGTTTGGCAGTGAAAAGGGGCACACATCCAGATTGTGTTCGGTGTGTGCAGGAGGAAGAAGACGTCAGGCTCTGTGGTGAAAACAGGCTTTGTCCTGTGAAGCATGTCAGCCCAGACCTGTATTCCTGACATGTGCTCTCTCTCACACACACACACCCGCGGTCCTGAACAGCTGTCAGCTTAGTGACAAGCAATGGCTAAAAGACACTGCAGTTTTTGTTTATTTGGCTTTGTAGAGGTCAGCCAGAGTTCTACCTGTCTGTTTTTTTTAATGTCTTTATTCTTTGTCAGTGTATGTAATTGTCCATCTCTGTCTGGCTTATCTTGTCTGTCTGTGGGGTTCCCTGCATGTTTACAACAGAGGCTGTCCTCACAGGAAAAATGACAGCATTGGTTATTTGTTCAAACACCTGAAACGACCTGTGTTGAAGCTTTCCTGAAAGTTCTCGTGCAGTTGTTACTGTCTCAAAGTAACAAAGGTGGAAGTAGCGTGGCACTGATATATGATCACAAAAGGTGTTAGGGTGGAGACCAGGACGTATAGTTGTGACAGTCTGTGTGACTTTAACTTTGAAGAGATTTCTTTTGTTCTCCCAACAACAACACTGATTTATTTTATTTTCCACTGACCTGAACCAGTGTTGGTCAGTCAACTGCTTTCTTCCAAACTGAAAAATCAGAGCATGTATTGGATTGATTGGCATTTTATACAGACATTCATGGTCCCTTGAGGATTAATCTTACAGATCAGATCAGCTGACCTTCACTTTAGCGCCACCAGGAGGTTGGTATTTGTGTTTTTCAGTGTGATTGGATGGTTTTCCATGAAATCTGGTTCAGATATTCATGCCTCTTCAATTATTAGAACGTTGGTGAATTTTTCATCCAGCATCAGATCAGAATTATATTTTATTTTATTTTGGTTTATGGCTAAATACGTCCCATCAGCTTCAGTTATTCTTTGTGTTTACTGCTTATTAGCAAATGTTAGAATGCTAACATGCTAAACTAAGATGATCATAGTGAAGATTTTACTGGCTGAAATTTGCTAATCAGCTAAAAAATTGTCAACCATTAAGTTGGCAGATTGGAAAGCTCTTGAATAGTTTTTTTTTTTTTCCCCCCCAAAATTTTAATCCCTTTATTAGTTCCACAGTGGGGAACTTTCCATTTGGGCTGCCAATATAGGCAGGCACCAACACACTCACGCAGGTGCGTAAGCGTACTCTGGACAGGAATCGAACCCGGGTCTCAGTGGATCCACCACACAGGGCATTTTTCTTTTTTTATAGTCTTTTTTTCCTCAACTCATGGATGTTTACTTATTAGTTTCCTTATTATTTCTTTTATTATTATTTGCTTATTATTTGTATACTTGCCTTTGAGTACAGTACATTCACGTACTTTATGTGCAACATCATTCTTGGAGTTATGAATCATGGTAAATTTATTCCTCTTCATTAATCATATTTTGTTTAAATTTTAGTAGTGGGGGGAAAAGGTACAACTTTGATGTTGTCTTGCGGTAATCTGGGGTTGCAGTAACTCAGGTGTTGCAAAGCAAACAAAAGGTGTCACAGTATGCAGGGGAGAGATGAGTAATAATTGCTTTATACATCTAGTTTTGAAGAGCATTACTTCATTCTATGTAAATGTAAATGAAATAATACCCCAATTATCCACAGTAATCAGGGTACTGGGGTGCATGTAAACACTGATTTTCCTTCTGGCTGTTAGCCACCTTTTTTGTCTGAGTGCCCTAATGCATGATGTGAAGAGTCTGCCTGTTTTTTTGCCTCTTCCATCTATTCGTCTGACTCAATTTTCCTATCAGCCTCATTATTTGACCATTTTTCTGTCTGCCAGCATATTTATGTGTCTGTCTCCCTGCCTGCCTATTTACCTGCCAGACTGTCCATCTATCATTCATCAAAAGTGTCTATGCTTTGCTCCTCAATTTGACTCCTCTCAATGCAGCGACTTAATGACATGCACAAGTAACACACGGTTGATGTGGTTGTTGGCCAGCCATCCATCATGAGACTATTACATATTCAAGGCTACAGCTTGATCTGCAAAGTCTCTCTTGCCACAGCCTCTTTCTCCTCTTCTCTTCTCTGCCCTGCCAGTCTGACTGTCCTTTATCCTTCTGTCTCTTCACCTTGGTTTTCTCTACTTAATAAATAATATATTCAATTATTATGCTGTTATGACTCCCCAGTCCATATAATCTCATAATAATCCTGCCATGGTATAATCCTCCCACTGCGACATATAACCAATGCACCCTTCTCATAATGGTTGTGTAGTTACAGTAAGTGCTCTGCTCACTCCATTTGCTGCCATGCCTGCTGCCACACCACTCACCTGTAAGCTATGCTGACACTGCTGCTGTTCACATAGCATTTCACCTCCACCTCAGCATCCACCTGTATGATCTGAATCTACGTTCCTCTAGGGGGATGGAGTTATTGCCGTCGCTCCCTACTCCCGGCTATGCTGAGCTTGGTGTTTTACTCATGGGGAGCGACCAGAATGCGAACTGTGCAATGGCAGTCAGGGGAGTCAACATTTACTCCAGGGTGTAAAGAAAACCCAGTGCAGTGCAGACATGTGTTTCAGTGAAGTGAAGTCTGACAAACCTTACAGTATCTGGCTTGTTTAAAGTAAAGTCTGCAGTAGTGATTTCTGTTCTAATACAGACCTACACAATGCTGTATCAGAACCAGAGAAACCAAAGAGGTTGGTATCAGCATCTGTGCCTGTGCCTAACTAAGATAAAAACCACCAATTAATCTAAAATTTTCAGCTGTTTTCTTACTATGAAAATGGTCCAATATAAAAAATAAATCAACATTCCACAATATAGATCCTGCACTGGTCCCAATACCAAAATTAATGGATGAGATATGACTCTAGATACAGAAGCCTAAACTAGAGTGTTATCTTGTCCATTAAGTGAGAAACACCTATATCTAAGCTCTTATGGTAAATAAGTATGGATTTATTTTTTCAGATCTGGAGCATAAATGCAACATATCAATGCTGTACATGTTCTGCATCAACATAATAATAAAAGAGTTAATGCAGGAAGAAGGTGCTGGGGAGTCTAAGGAAACATTAAGAATCAAAGGACAAAGAGGAACAGTCTGACAAAGGGAGAGTGAAGTGAAGTGGCTTCTATAGAGTCCTAATTACTGATGGAGTGCAGCTGGGTGTAGAGGTGGGAGTGACTAGCAGGTCAGGTGAGGCAGAGACGGGGTGAGTGGAAAAGATACTGGGGTGAAAACTATGGCAGGCGAGGAGTGACAGCCTAAGATAGACAGAACTATGACAAGACATGGAGACTGGACTCAGACACAGAGACTGGACAAGGACAGAGAAACTGGACGAGGACAGATAGGGCAGGACAAAGAGAACTAAGGTGCAGAGGCTGGAAACAGAGGCCTGGCTGGTTAAACTGTGACAGGGGAACTGCAGGGTAGGGTGATAATTCTCCTTGGGTTTGTCACCAAGAATGACCCCTTTCACATAACATCTAATCATTTGATCTGCTGTTAATATAACAGTATTGATTAGTGCTGTTTAAGAGTTTAATTGTCCCTGGGGTAAATTGAGAAGGGAAAGAGAGAGTGAGTTAAAAGTCAGAGAATACAGGGATGAGGAGACAGAGAGCCCAAAATGATGGCTTTGTCCTTTATGTCCAGCTGTGTGTGCTGACTGTACAGAGTGGATGTAATTATGAGGAATTATCATTTATTACAGCAGGAGGGGTGAGCTGAGGGGAAAGAGAGAGAGAGAAATGTGAATGAGAGCAATGTTTCATTTTAGCAATAATGTCCATAAGGCTGCTCTTTGCTGTAATTATCAGCATCACATTGGTGTGACTCATTGATGTAGTGACACCAAAGTCGCTACAGTCACACATAAGGATTCATGTGTTTTTGTACTGTCAAGAATTTACTGTGTACTTTTAAAGTGTGAAACGTTTCTTCCAGCAATCTGCATAAAAAAAAACAAGAGAAAACAAGCAAAATGCCTTCAGGTTATCAAAAGATCAGCAAATCTACCAAGTGCATTTTTCATAAAATACAATGTTATCTGATCAGATTGTTTGGCTCAAGATACACAACCTAATCATTTCCCTGTCTTTCATTAGTCTCCCTCCATGCCTGACTTTATTCTTTGTTTCTTTTTTCTATTCTCACCTTTGCTCCCATTTCTCTCTCCCCTTTGCTTTTCTCATACCTTTCTTCTTCTCTGAGCGATGAGCAATCACAAAGCATCAGGTCTTAATTAATGAAAGGCCCTATAATGAACTTTTGTTGCTGTGTGTATGTTTATTGCCTTGTATGAGTTTGTGTGTGTGTGTGTGTGAACATACAGGCTGTGTGTGCGGGTATGCGGAGGAGCTTGGCTCTAGCTTCAGTCAGGGATTGGATGAGTCACATTCGGGCACTGAGTTTTCTCATTTAAGGGATGAAACCATTTGGCACAGAAGCCATTTAGCAAAATAAGAAGATTTGGAGTCTGTGACAAAGTACTGTCAAACCTAATGGGCAATTAATGTCTAATTTTGAAGAAGGAACATGAATGGTATGAATGAACAGTCATTTTCTCCTCCTTACACACGAGGTACTTTAAAGTCTCTCTGCAGAAAAAGTATTATTTCCCATAAAATGGTATTCTTTAGCCTCAGGCAATTAACATAAGAATATGAAGACTCTGCATGAATCTGAATGCATTTTGGAAAAACAACAAAAATGATGGTTATAAATTGCCATTTTTGTGTTTGCAGTTTTGAAAATTGCAATAATTAGTCAAGCATTGTTTTTTTTTCTCTCCATTTCAAAGCAGGTGAAATTATACAAAACATGTGGCACTAAAGGAACACATTCACATTCACACAACACGACTACAAAATCTGAAAACCAGCAGAGATCTGGCATCATGCAGCACTTTTAACTCTGGTTAAATCCAAGTTCAGGAGCAGCTTGGTTGGACAGCTGTTGAGTATTTGATACTTATTCTCAGGTGGCTTAAAAGGTCCTTTTTTATGAGGACAGCAGTAACATGAATTCAGGGGGAGAAAGTGTCAAAACCTTATAGCAAAAATAGTTAGTGTTTGACCTCATCAACTTCAGTGGCTTCTGTAAATATATGTTAATTCTGACACATTTCAAACAAGAACAGGAGCAACAAAAGACTGTGAAAGTTGTGGACTGATCCAAAAACACCTGTTTCTATCAGTCCACAGGTAAACAGGTTCATTGGTAACAGGTGATAGTATCATGATTGGGGATGAAAGGTTCATCCTGGAAAGACTCAGTCGCTTACAAGCAAGGATGGAGAGAGGTTCAACACTTTGTCAAACACATGATTGTATATAGGAGATTATTACACAGGCTTGAGAACACTTCATAAAACTAATGTCAGTGAAAGCCCTTTGTTTGCAAATTATGGCATTCAGTTTAGAATTATGTTTTACCCAACATCCCAACTTGCTGTATTTAGTGATTTATTGGTGAGGCAATGGTTCTTAGAGCAGCTCTGACACAGGGGGCACAGTGAGTTGGCCCTTAATTGTACTAAAGATAGGATTGGTTATTTGATGCCTGCCTCTTCCTGTCATGGTAAACTGGCATATTGCAGAAATATGACCGAAACCTGTATCTCCCTCATCACTATAATCACTATGAGGAAGAATAAAATGAGCCAAACTGTTTTTTCCCCTGCAAACAGACTCAGCAAACATGCATGTAAGAACTGTTCTGAGGTAAGCAGCCATTTGTTTGGTCAACACATGCAGCCAACGTAGCCACGAAATAGCTGCCAGGAAAAGCTCCCCTGCCACTTGGTGCGAAATCTCAACAAGCCTGGCGCAATGCTTGACTCACATTACCTCCAGAAAAGTGTTTCAAATGTATCTGCAACCATTTCACTTAAAAAAAAAAATCCAACCACTGCCATCAAGAGCTCACTTTTGGCCTGGGAGGGTAAACATGACACCCAGTCAATGCAAACTTTGTTCGTCTACTTCAACCTGAGTTTTGATTGCAAGTAAGGGCATTAAATGGCAGAGCTTTTCACAGAGAAACTGTAGAAAAAAAAAGGTCATCTGGTGACAGAAATCAGACAAAATCTACTCCCTCTGCCAATCTGCTGTGAGCCTGGCAGAGTGTGTCCCAGGAGAGATGTTGATTTTGATATGTGACACATTGCAGGTATAGTCACGGTGTGGTTGCCCTGACTGAGTAGATGCTGTGTGATTTTCCTGTATGTCATTCACACAGACATGCGGCACAGGGAAATTTTGCACCTTCAGTATGTGTGGCGATGAGTAAAAATGCAGAAAAGCAGAGAAACATTGGGGGAAAAGGAGAAAACAAACTGAGTTAGGACAATCATGAAGGTGTTATTGTAATAAGCTTCATTTAGCTGAATACACACAGCCAAAAGGAGAGCAGTGCCCATGTGCGAAACCCAATATTATGGTGCATTCCCTGGGCATAACCTCACTTTACACCAGGCACTATAATCCCGCTGCAGATGGTAGCTTTATAGAGACTGTGAACTGATCTGGCACCAATCCATTTGCAAACACAGGGAAGTGCATGAAGAAAGTCTGACATCAGTCTTTTTGAGACTTTGCCCACAGGTGGCTTAGATGCACCTTCTACTCGAGTGGTATTGAATGCACAATTACACACAAATAGCACCAAGTTAACATCCCAACTATTGTCTCCTTTACGTATATATGCCTATAAATCTGATATATATCATGCCCCATGAAACTTTTTCTATCCATTTAGGTGCCTGCCAGTTTCCATCACCTGTACTAGTTCCCTATTATCTGCCTGCTTCTGTGACCATAATTAAAACAATCTGACTATATTGTGATACTCAGCCCAGGTTAAAGCAGAACTTTCTCTTCAAACTCTTCACCTACTTTTGGACTTCTCTCTTAGCCCTGCTATTTTGCAATTCACTTGCATATTTAGGACATCACAGGTCACGTCCTTGATCAATTTGAGCATGTTTGCTGTCTCATCCTGATTTAGCTGCCACTCTCATCAGCATTGTCCCCTGCCTGCCCCACCATGCTGTGCCATTCTGCAGGATCTCTGGGTGATGTCTGCCATCTGGAGTCGGATCCTTTTATCATCGTCTCACCTGGCTGTGGAAATCCAGCTGCATCCTGTCCCATCTGCAGAGCTCGGTGCCTTAGTGAGAAAAGAATGGAGCATTCGCCAAGCTAGACACTCTATCAGCTGAGGGCCAAGGCAAACAGCCCGGGACTACCTGAGAGTCCCATCTCTATTCAACCTGGGAAATTTCGAACATGTCCTCATACTTAAATGAGAACAGATTGATGGCCACTGACCCCCCAGAACAACTCCTATGACTATTGGAGATTATCAGCCAATAGCCTTACCAGACCTTCGTCATCACATGGTCAATGTTCTGAAACTAGGCACTGAAATTACTTGGTTAGGTTTAGGTAAGATAATAATTTATTTAGCTATGTAACTCCATCCACCCTGTGCTTCTCCATATGTAGATTTTCATGCTCTTGCTGCTGCATCTCCAGACTTCCTCTTTTAAATATGCTTACTGTAGCCTCTAGAGGTCGCCACCTAACAATAACCGTCAATATGGCTGCTTGTACAGACGACCGACATGGTTATTTTTCTGGTAAGGATGGATTGGAAATTTCCCTGTCCAATGCCAACCAGTGAACAGAAGTGTATTTGAAAGTGTTCTCCAGATTTTGTTGAACAGTCACTGCAAATTGGCTACTACTCCACACTTTCACCTTTCCAGTAGCATCCATATCCTGGTGCAAAAACACTGCCTTGGTCGAAATCCTTCAAGGGAAAGATGTCAGGATGGTGAGACAAATTCTTCCCTCCAAGCCAGTTCAGTTATAACACTGAACACTGGAATCCTCATTGGGGTGTGTCTTCTGCTACATCTAAGGTGCTGACAGGCATTCAGCAGCCTTTACCCCAACAACCTTTTCTTGTCCTTTTCCCCCCAGCAACATCCACCAATCCTTCAGCGAGGGATTACCTGCCAAGATGAGAAATGCAATCAAAAACACTTATTGGTGTTCTGACAGTCTTTTTAAATGGCCATCACCAGTTGATGAAGAAACCAGTGGTTACCTCTGTGACCCAAACATATATTCTGATACATTGGAGTAGCTTCATCCAGTCCACATTCCAGCTTTCTGTCTGTTTTCTATTTCCTTGTCTCGCTATCACTCTGCCTGTCACCCAGCTTGTTATTGCTGCCTATAATGTGTGTAGTATTTCCATCCCAGAGGAATAACCTGGTAGCTCCAGTCATGCTTTGATTTGTAGTCTTTTTTATAATGGTACCCTGTCTGTGTCCCCACATGCCTGTCTGTCTGACTCACTACATTGTATGTCTCTCCGTGTCCAAGTCCTTCATGCAGCCGGGTAATACTGTCTGTATTGTGATACTTTCCTCCAGGAGGAATAAGTGTGTAGCTTTATCTAATCCATTATTTCCCAGGTGACTCCCAGCACGCCGCTCCTTTTAAATTAATTCATTCCAACATCCACTTCTATCTCCTCTCTGCCACTAATAAGCCAAGCCTACGTAAGAGCTATCCGCTTCAAAATGAGGTAAAATAAAGCACAAACACAGATGGGGAGGCACTGCAACCTATTACGCCAGCCAGATATCTGTGGGCCTACATTGTGGATGTGTGTGTGATGCCAAATTAGGTGATCAGCGTGTATTGTCTTAGAGATAGAGAGTGTTGTGTTAGCGCACTGCACAGCGCGCATTATAATTTCTCATTGAAAATCGCAACAGACTCTAGTCTCTTAATCCCCCCTTGATGAGGCTAAAAGAGTTTTTTAACTAAACACAAATGATGTAGAGGTCAGTCTTAATACCTGTGATTATTTCACCTGAAGAGTACAGAGACAAAGGGCAAAGCTGGAAAAGGTGTGCACAGATGCAGGTGTACAATATGGATGTGAGACTAACAATAGAAAAGTCCAAATGTGGTAACGTAGGGCTTTGCCAGAATCCCCTGTCAGCTATGATAAAGTGTGCCAGATGTGTGAAAGCTTGTTGGTGTAAACAAGAAGTTTATTTGCCTGTCATGGTGTCGAGATGGGAGGCGGCAGTGGTTGCATTAATCAATTCTTTGACCAACAGGGGGGGAAAAAGATTCCCAAGCCAGCTGAAGAAAAGCATGGGCAGCTGCTCTCATACCAGAAGTACACACACACACACGCACACACCAGTTGTGCAGTTAGTGTCCAGCACAGAATGAAGAAAAGCTGGTGTGAGTGAATGATTGCTGAAGAATTACAAATATTTAGCAAGGCCATAGGGGCTTTATACTTTCTCAGGAGTTGGCAGACGAAACCAGAACTCAAATTCTGCATGTTGTCAAAAAGTGAACCTCAGTGGACTCAGTTGGTGACTCTGTTGAATTAAGGACAGCAGTGGCTTGTGGAGACCAAGGATACATGTGGGTGTGGAAAGTGAATGCACCACTTCCCCTTTCTTAAGTATCACTGTTGACAGCTCTTGAACAAGGCCCTAACCCACAAGCCATCCTTCGGAGCTGCTCCAACCCTATGGTCAGACAAGAATGTCAATGTTGGATGGATCTGCAACACCTTGGATTACTTTTGTTTTTTTATATTCTCAGTTTGTACAATATCTGTGCAACTACAGTATAGGTAGGTTGAGCAGTAAGGTTAAACAACAAAAACACCTGGTTAAGGTTAGCAAATGATTGTAGTTCCATTTAATAAAATGACAAATAGCAGGCCCAACAAAGCTATGTCAACCATTAATTTGATTCCCTGTTCGTGGAAAATTATAATACAGCTTCAAAACCAAGATACAGCATAGTTGAAATAATATTATCAAGGAAGGTTTGGTACAAAGTCAGCAATGCTGGAAAGCATATTTTAGAACTTTTGAGACAGAGCTAAAGACAACTTTGTAGCTTTTGTAGAAGAGATGCATGAGAAGAAAGAATCAGAGAACAGTATTTAAAGAGTAAACAACTGACTAAACAGTGAGGGAAAGCACAGATTCTTGAGGAACAGATCAAGCAGCAGGAGGAAGCGACTTTTGCTGTCTCAGTATATCAGATGCTTACAGGTTAATGACAACAGGAGATCAAACTATCAATCCAAAACAAAGCTATCAACTTAGCTTCACCCAGCTTTTAACAAGAAAATAGATTAAAGTACAGGAAGGTCATTGAATTGGAGAGTTATTTCATTGATCAGGCCAATTTCATTTCCTATGTAAATTTTCCATTTTTGCCAATATAATGCTACTTGGCCTTTCGGGGGAAGTTTCACTGATATTACAACAAAATTGCATAATATAAATTGATTTTTTCATAGTTACTGTGAGAATTATTGATGTACACCAATCAAAGTGTACACCAAGTTTTTTTTCCCTCTAACTCACTTGGTGCTAATCTCCAAAGTGGCTCAGATTTGTGTTCTGCATTGCTCAGATGCTGAGTCAGCAGGCCAAACAAGAGCAGCATGTTTTCACACCATTGCACTGGTGAAATTCAGCCTTTCTCAACCAGGGTGTCGCAGCACCCTCTAGTACCAGGTGGCTTCATCAGGAGTTCCATCAAAAAAAAAAAAAAAAAAAAGATTTTGACATTGCAAATAACTACAACTCACCATGCATTTTAATTTAGCCACCTCATACATCATCAAAAATTCTCTCACATGATTCTTCTCCATCACAATATCAGTGTCTGGGTCAGGGAATGGCTTCATCATACAGTGGTAGCCCAGCAGTGAATGCCATTGTGGCCAGCAGCAAGATGAAGAAATGACAGCTTTGTGTAGTATGGTTTCATCTTTTACTGGAGATCCATCCTCTCCTTTTCCTCTGTGCCTGGTATGTTATATGACAGATGTCTGACAACAACTTGTGTCACTAGAGGATGCAGACTATTTTACGAGTCTGAGAAGTCAACACAACTGACAAGAGCAAGTGATGAACTCAAGGAGATACCGAGCCATCATTCCATCTGAGTCTGTGGCACAGTTTGACCCTCTGGATTCCTGTGCCCAGGAAAACTCAAAAGATTTGCCACTGCTGGTGCAACTGGCAGAGATCAGAAAAGACTGCTCATCAAAAATGAAATTTCAAGATACAGCTTTGGACATGTTTTTGAAATTTACTTCAGCACTTGCAGTACACTTTGTCTTGCTTGGGACAAATGCAGTATGTATCTTATCTTTCAGCCAGTAGCTCAACCCTGTGGACTTCCCTTTCTGTTCCCATCTATTCCTGATTGAAAGCCTCATTTTTTTTCTTCCTCAGATTTGTTGGAAGAACAAATTTTAACAGCTGCAATTCATAGTTGTCCTGCACCTGTTTTAATTTGCTTGTTATAATTTAATGTATGTCACATAAAAAAATCCAAATAACCAAAGAAGAAGAAGAACCAAAGAACTTTTTTTGTGCAATAATATGCATTACATGTCCATGTCTGTGTAGATGTATATAATGAATTACAAAAACAATGAAATGCAATTTAAAAAAAAAAAACAACATTTTGGTAACTCACCTTTGACGTCTTCTCTAATGTGTCCCTGCGAGAAAAAGTGTCACTGGGATATATCCTATATCCATATCCTGTTTGTCTCACAAGGCCGACTTAGCCAGTAAAACTTGCACCAGGTGATCATAGTTAGAGCCCATTATACACCCTGTCAATCCATCCATCCCTGTTTTATCCCTCTGTCCCGCCCTCCTTCTGTGTCTCGGGTCTCAAAGTGGCAGTATTTAGAGTAGATTTCGCTCTACTTCCCTCAAGATCCCTCTACAATCATCTGTGCCTTTCTCTTTGACTCTTATCATCTCTCATTCCATCATCTCATCCTGCCTGTTGTGATAAATGTAAATGTGGGCTTTCGCCTCTCCTGGAGGCCAGTTTAGTGTGTTTAGATTACACAGCGGTGTGTTTTTCTCTTTGGTACTTCTACTAAAATTTCAAGGTCGGGATGCAAAGCTAAAATGGTTCTCCGCAGCCGTAACGGTGAACAGCATGTGACCGAATGATTTTGATTTCAACCTGTCAGCTCTTTCTCCATCAGCGGAGAGACGGCGGCATAATTCTTACAAATGAGCTCTTAGCTGATTTAAAGCGCCATTAAAATTTGCCCTTGGAAGGGGAAAGGTAGGTAATTTCACCCGATCACCATCTCGCACTTAAGTGAGTTCATTCTCCTGCAAAAACAACAACAACATCTGCCGGAATCGTTAAAACACCATAAGGAGTGAGTGGGATGAACACTCCCCTCCATCCATGTATACACACCCATCCACACACACACACACACACACACACACACACACACATGTTTACCAAGGTCACTTTGGGGACATTACACAGACTTACATTCATTTCCTGGAGACTTACCTGAACCACAACCACTACTTGCCTAACCCTAACCCTAACCTTAACCTAACACTGACCTTAACCATTGAGCCAATCAGCTGTTTTCCCACTGTCCGCAATTGCACCAGCCATCCCCAATTAACTGGCCTTGAGTCTGAAATGTGTCCCCACACACCCACGCACGAACACACACGAAATGTTTACACAGAAAAACAACTTGCTCTTACCAACAGCTGTGGCCAAATATTGGTGCTTCAACACACATTGCTATGAACTGAGATAGATTCAGGAGAGCACAGGTTTGAACTGAGGTGACCTGAGATTGAACCTTTGCTCTCTCTTCTATCCAGTATGTTTTTATACATTATATATTAAAAACAGTCCAACCTCCTCACAATAAGTGACTTTTACTATTTGTTCTAAAGCACAATCTGGAGATAAAATAATGAATTTAAATGCAAACAATTACTATGGCCAAACTGAATATGTACTTATCTTATGCAAAGACGCTGATTCTCCAAACAAATGCATGCACACATAAATACATACCCACTCATACTCAGTGGCATACTAATAACCACACACACACACATCGTGGCTGACAGTGATTGGCATAATCCAGCTGACATATTTATAGGAGGAATGAAGTTGTCAGTGTGAGTGCCAGAGGTGCTGACAGAGAGGCGATCACTGTGTGTCTGTTTGTGTCTACTGAAGTGTGAGTTCACGTCATGGGGCGACGGTTTTCAGACAGTGACATTGTGGAGACACACCGGAGACACAGTTAGATTCCCACAGGGTAAACTACCACATTTTAGGATCAGAACTTTGTTGATGGGCCAAATCACAACCGCGATTGAGTCAGACATTTATGTTCCCCTCAGAAAAACCTGATGATCTCTTAACCTTATCTAATGCCATCATTAGGATGGGTAGCTCTGGAGGAGAGAGCCAGGGGCAGAACCAGAGCTTCTTGAGGAATAAACACCTGGAATCACACTGGATTCTGCTCTGATCCAGAGCTGTTTACCTGCAGGAGTAGAGCTCAGAGGTTATAAATCTTGGGATTAAAAAGTGGATTTATCTTCATCCTGTCTGCAGCAACGAGCCATGGGGGCTTCTGTCCTCCATTGTTGGGCGACTGTAATTGATCTCTCTGTCCATGTTGACCACCGACTGGAGGAGAGATGTACTTTAATTCATGAATGCGGAGAGGGGAGGGGAAACATTGTGGCTATTTTGGATGAATAAACATCCAGTGTGAATGCACCATTTGTCTTGTTTTAAGACAGAGGCAAAGGTATATGCACATCCAATAACCTCAGAGGAATAAATGATGAATACAAACATTAGATCATGAAAAATACTGTAAAAAGAAAGTGACTATGATTATTATGCTATAAACTGTATAGCTTGTTCAAATCACCAATAAGCCTTAAACGGGAGCTCTGATTTCACCGTGCATGTGTCTAAAATTGGTTTATATTTATGAAATACCCAGTCTCTCACATAACAATTTTGCAATGATTCTCTGAAGGAAATGTATCATTTACTAGCAGCTGACTGTAATAATGTACTACCTGAGTTTGCCATAAAAGCTAAACACGATCATAATGAGAGATGCGCCTGTTTCTCACATGTTTTGCAAGACTAAACACACCACTGTGACAACTGACAAGAACACTTTACAGAGTCATTAAGCTGCACTCCACACTGAGCCTTGGTAAACTGAATTCAATCATAGCTAAAGCATACAGCCTGCAGCTTTTGTTGTTTTCTATGCATGGTTTTCCAGGCCTACGTTGCAGTTTATAGAACATGAGGGAAAAAAGCAAGGATAAGAAATCAAGATTAGACTAAGGCCCAGTCCCACTGCGTTCCACTGGAGAGTGACCCCTGAGAACAGAGCTGTAAAGGGTTTGAAATATGGGACACAACTCATTCACAAACCAAACAGAGGTTTCCACATGATTACAACATGATTTTTTACATAGTACAACTACTGTACATTTTATATTAAAGCCTGTTGCTCAATCCCATTATCAAGTATTATAGGTCCAATCAGTGAAAAATCTGATGAAATTTGCAGGACAGAACAGGACAAATTCATCTTTTGGCTCTTTCAGTGTAGTCCTGTCCATAGAAATGTCTGCCCTGCACTGATATCAGATGAGCGAGGAAGTATGGAAAAAAAAATTACGCTGGATATTTGGGATCACTGTCGTCTTTTACACAAAGTTCAGTTCAAACAATCTTCAACATTGAACTAAGATATTCCAATTGATTTTAAATATTTACACAACATTTTGCCCTGTTTAATGTTACGCTGCCTCAATTTGCAAAGCATTCTGGGAATTTTCTTCTACAAACCTATTTGGAGTCTGCATCTAGAAATGCTCCATTTGTAGATGCAGACCCTACATACACGCATAGAAAACCGAATCTGAAAAAGACAAATCATATACACCCTCCAGAAGCTGCCTCCTCCATCTAATGGTCAGAATCAGTGGAGCAGACACAGCTACCTGAGCTACTTCAACAACAACAACAACAAACTCTTGAGCGAGGTTGGATTTTGCAGAAAAGTTAGAGCCATCTTGACAGTGAGTTTAACAACTACAAACCTAATTTGAGAGAGTGTTTGGTTGTCTTCGTGTATATGCTAATACATGACCCATGATGTCAACAGTGTTTCGGCTTCTAGAGCTGCAGGTCTTCTACTAGATACAAACTCCTTTTTTTGTTGTCATATTTAATTTCTCCTTTTGACAGGCAAGGACACTTAGTTGCATATAATTACAGACTGTTTGGCTTTTAATGCTTTAATAACACTGTTTACTCCCAAATCGTGTCATCCAGTTTTATTTTGTAAACTTTTTTTATTTTTTATTTTTTTGCATTGCTGTTATTTCAAAAGAACCTTTCAAAGGACACGTTTAGAGTCTGACATGTGCGCTCTGTTTTGGACTAAGTGAGTTCAAAATGGTAATAATGCAGGTCAGCCAGGATGGGCTGTTTTCAGCAGGAAGCCTAATTACCATAAAGTGTTTAAATGCTGAATGTGTTTCAGAGTGAGATTTAACAAGCTGATGAGGAGGCACAGACACGACCTGACCTCAGTATTACAATCCATCAGAAATAGATTAGCTTGGTGTGTGTGTGTGTGTGTGTGTGTGTGTNGTTTGTTTGTTTGTCTCCCAACTGTTTACATGTTTCCTCTCTTCTCCACCTTGTCTGCCCCCACCCTCCTTGGTCTGTCTCTATTCTGTACATTGTTTATGTGAGATGATGTGATCATATTACATTTCTCATTTAAAGTGGCCTTGTAGATTCTAACTTTGTTCAAATCAAAAGTGTGAATTCACCAAGAGTAAGTGACCTCGATATCATCTCTTTATGTGTATTGTTTCAAGTGGAAGGGTTATTGCGCAACGTCCACACCTGTTCACTTTCCTTGGTCTGGTTTGTTCTGATATTTGGTTCCCTCAGGTAACATCCTGTAGTCTTTGCTGTTTGAGCCTCTGGGCTCTGGAATGATTTGCCTGAGGGGGGTGCTGGAGGCTTTTCTAGGATGTTCAGGGCAGAGGGCAGAGAAACAACATGATCGGGTTGGTACCTCACCACCACAAGCCATAGTCAGACACAGGCTGTGTTCACATGCACTAGTAAACTGCTGTTCAAAGCCATGCAAGACGGAGAAACTGGAGACTAATTTGACAGTACTGTGTGCACTATTTGAGTAAACCAGAAAACCTGGAGTTAATGCGACATGAGCATGGGGAAGATATGCAAACTGCACAGAGATAAGGGCTGAAAGCTAATCATCTTGGTCGTCATCTTTCCATCAGCGTGTGCAGGCAGTGAATAACCACTTTCAGTACATGACTGCAGAGAAGCATTATGTGACAACAAGACTATCGTGGAATCTTTTTAAAAGCGTTTTTTTTTTCGCTCTGTAAACATCAGGCTGCAAATCCCTCGATCTTTGAGTTTTATTCAATTAGCTTTGAAAGTTTTAGTTTGAAAGTCAAGAGTCTCTCGTAGGGACCTCACCTCAATTCAAACTCCTCCAAACGCTGCACCGTGCCAATTTGCTGTCCTCGCCTCAGGTCAGAGAGAGTCAACACAGGAATGAAAAGACACACTGTGGCATGCACATGAGAGGCGCTATTACATGCTCTCATTCTCTTCCTCTCTCTCGCACACGCAGAAAGGTTAAGGACTTCCTGAAGTGTACACACACACAGACAAGTGGAAAACAGGTCACACACAGAAACAGAGAAAAGAATATTCATTTCAAAACATGACGGCTCTATTGCATACAACAAGTTAAATAAAACATATTTCCCCACTGGTATCTACAGCTGAACGATATTGTCATGACTAAAAAGAAACGTTAAGTTACTTTTTCCGTTATGTCTCGTCTCATGTTGTCTCGTCACTTCCTGTTTTATTTTGGTAACCTTCTCCCTTCTCGTTTCAGGTAGCTTGCCCTTCCTCCTGTGTTTCCGCCGGTGTGATTGTCTGCCCCGCCCTGATTGTCTCCACCTGTTCCCCTTTACCTCGTGTATTTAATGTCCGTGTCTTCCCCTGTCCTGTGCCAGTTTGTCGTGTCTGTTATGTCCATCAACCCACACCTCATGATCCTTGTCCTTGTTGTCAGGTTTGATTATTTTGTTATTTTGCCTTTTCCTTGCCTCGTTTTTCCTTAGTTTTTTCTGTGTGATTTTATGTTTACTTATCTTGCCTCGACTTTTTGCCTTTTTCCTCAAGAGAGTGATTTTCAGTTCCTGCTTCTTGCCAATAAAGACTTTTATTGTGAAGCTTCAGCCTCCGTGAGTGAGCCTTGTCAGATATATCCTGAAACATAAGATGCATTTATGATTGTGTAAACTGTTTGCACTCCAACACACCTGTTGATCTGCAGTATAACTGAAGAATATAAAAAAGCATAAGAAGTTGTGTGTGCATGTGTGGATGGAGGTATTTGGGTTTCTTTTGCAACAGTCCGATGTTTGTTGCGCAAAAAAAATGTAACCAGTGGATCTTAACCAGTGTGTGTTCTTGTGGTTTGACAGTGATGACATCACTCCCATTAGAGCCTGCAGATGGAACAGACACCTGCTGCCTTCAGATGGCTGTAAAGAGTAGAGTCACCAGAGTAAAGGGAAGGCCTTCAGTAAAGTCTACCTACCAGCTGTCGTGGATCGCAGAGCTGGTAAGAATCTTTTTGTGGTGTGGCTGGCACGAGCGCCATAACTGGATTAAAACTGTTTTTGTCTGCTTGATCACATGTCAGCTGGTTGAAAACATACAGTAGAATGAAAGAGGAAAGACAAACAAAACATGAACAAAGGGCTTTGTGTGATTTTAGAGAGGTTTACACAAGTGTGTTTTCACCATATAAAGAAATAGGACTGAACAAAAGTGTGGTGAGTCGTCCGCCAGCTCGGGCAGGCGGCCAGCAGACGGTGAGAAACGCTCTTGGCAGCCAGATTGCAGTACACTGCTGGATTGGCATCGCCACACCTTCTACCACACCTCTCCTCCCACTGGGGCGCACAGCAAGTCATCAAATCAAGGAAATAACCTTCGTCTGCATGGCTGAGTTCTGCACTGTGCAAAAACACTAAAGTAAAGCAACAAGATTCTGTTTCATCAAATAAAGAAAACAATGAGAAACAATGGAAAAATCTTTGTAAATTCTAGATCAATAATATTGTGTCACCTTTTCCATACAGCCCATTTCTTAGTTGGAGTTGCAATCTAGTTTGGAGTTTTTGAAGTGAAAATATTGCCAGTTATGTTTAGCCACAGGAGAGTTTGGATCCATGTGGTTCAGTTTTGGCGACAAAAGCCTTTTGGTTAAGATTAGTGAAAGACTGCTGATTCAATTAAATGTCAATAAAGTAAAAAATGTGTTGTGCTTCAAGCCTGTTTCAAAATTTAACCAAGACCATGGTGGGATGATGAAATATCTTTACCGCACGCACGCACGCGCACGCACGCACGCACGCACGCACGCACACACACACACACACACACGCACACACACACACACACACACACACAGTGTTGCATCAACTCTGATCCTGTAAAGGTCAGTTCCCCTGAGCAGCGGTCTCGGGAGATCTGACTGTCTGCTCTGCTCTTCTTGAAACCTTACCGCTATCTTCACTCTTTCTCTCTCTCACACACACACTCCCTGAAGAGAAGTTATAAGCTTATTCCTTTAAAACATCTCTGACCTGTCTGGCGTCTCCTCTCTGTGTCTCTGTATCAGTTACTCGACTGCATCTCTGTCTCTCTGCCCTCCTCTGCTCCCTCCACCTGTCTGCCTCTGACTCAATCTTTACATCTTCTTGGACTACATATATCAGTACCTGCGGCCAGTATACAGTGCCGTCTCTGTCTTTTATTCATCCTCCTACTCCTGTCTTCTTTTTTCGTACACCTTAATGTCAAACTGCTGAGAAAATTTTCACCTGTTCAGCATCATGTGTCTTGTGTTTAGCATGACATAAAACAAAAAGGAATAATTGATTTGTGCTACAAACTAATTGTTATCCTATTTCCTTTTGTGTTAGCTTAAATCTCTTTAATACAGGTGGCAGTTCATCAGGTTCATTCTTTGTATCTTCATAATACAGGGAGAAAAGTGTGTGGGTGTGTTGAGTTTTTTTTTTTTTTTTTTTGTCATTTCATCTGAAGCAAAAACATCTTCACCGTCATGACTGTAACCTGTTGAGAGTGAGTCATGAAGTGCCGCTCTGTTTTTCACTTACAACTGACACAAACAGTGTTGAATCCCATAATATCATCTATCTTCAAACAGGTGTCCTAAAATACAACACTCTTGTTCTGCTTATGACTCTTTTTGATTTTGTGCAATGCTCATCTCTTGGTTACCTTGTTAGGCTTCCTTATCCATGAAAATATTGGTTTTAATATTTTTGGTGTGGGCCTCTGGGGCTTTTTTTTTGTCAGTATACCCCTCGATATCAATTAACCAATCACGCAAACCAAACCAATAGAATTGAGTTACCAGTTCCAAAACTAATAAAAAATGAAAACAGAGTAAAAGTCTCTGTGTGCCAGAACATGCATGTGTATGTGTGTGTGTGTGTGTTTAGATGCATGTGTGGCAAAACGTGACACTTTTGATGTATTCTTTGCAGAGACATTTCTTGCAGTTGAAGCACAATACATTTGTCTTTCTGTCCTTACTGCTTGGACAGAGCTGACACCTCTTCCTTTTGAAATCAGGTGGCCTGACTGGGGTTGTGGCTATGGGAGAGGAGCTGGCTCTCAGTGTGTTGGCTGATAGTGCACTTTAGGTTTTGGCTTTTTTTTATTTTTCTTAATATTATTGCTTTATATATAACCAGGTCATAACTGACTCTAACACCACAAAGGTCATAATTTCAATCAGAGCATTTTATAATTTAGTAAAAAAAACATTTTTTTGTTTTATTTTGTTGAAATAGAGGTTCCTGACAAAGTCAAAAAGCCTTGATGCAATAAAGAAATTTCTGTGGTTCTTTTACACATTTAAAACCTAACTCTAACACAGGAGGGAGGTCAAAACTGCTCCAATCCCTTTTTTTTACATTAACAATGGGTGGAATGACAATGTATAATGTGTCAAACCCCGAAAGGACTAACAGCTGACAGCTGTCATTGATGGAACTCACTGTACACAACCTACCCAGCAGACAACATTAACAAATAGCTTGTTAATAAAAGTTGGCAGCTTATGGTGGAGACCAAAATGGAGCTAAAAGGATGGTGAATATTGAACATATGTGTCAGTGGCCAGAAACAGGACTGCAAATATAATCACAACTTCATGTCATATTTTCAAGGTGACAATATGTCAGTGATGCTTTAACAGCTTGGTTTGCTGCCCCCAGGTGGCCACTTTCCCCCACTGACATCAATTACTGCAGGTTTAAGTCCAAGTAGTTTTACAGTAGTAGAACAGACGTAATACAAGCAAATTAGACTAGTTTTTTGTTTTTACATGTTCCTGCACTTTGAATTTAAGTATAGTTTTACCACCAGGGTTGGAGTCAGTTGAGTTTTACCAACATGTTGCCTGATTTGTAAGCTGGTGGTAAGTATAACAGCACTGATATCTTCATAAATACAGAACACCACAGCTGAACTAACTTGACCATTGTCTGATGCTTGTGCACCGTGAGGTAAACACACTCATCTTTTTGAGTTCAACTCTCATCCCTCACATTTCACATTTGACACACTGAGCGTTCGATGATAGACTGATTGGCTGAGTCACAATTAATTCACAGCGCCAACTCAAATTAAATCTATGCTGCCTTCAGGTGCCGGCTGAAAATATCAGAATTACAAATTTAAATGAGACATTTCGCTCGTCTGTGCCTCGGTGGATGAACAGCAGACGTAGTATTCTGCACAAAGCAAATGAAACCAGTTCTTTACTGAGCCGCATATAGCTAATACAAAGAAGGAGCTGTGTTATTGTAAAAATATTACACGTATAAATCTTCAGCTGGGATTTTAATCTCTCATGATCTCCTGTATTATGCAAGTGAGGATGTCACACTGAATTTACTTTTTGGCTCACATGCGCTGCAGTATACAGCATAATGACCTTAATATTTATCATTGCAGCCAGAGATGAGATTCTAATAAGTTTCAAGTTAGACTGTTCATTTTCTGTAATGTTCTTTTAACTCTCTTTTTATTAAAATGTTCTATATGGACACTAATTGACAATATAGTGCATGGTATGTAAATTCTTTCATTTCAGTTGACACACTAAACAGTCTTATGTGAATTATGGTTAATAAAACAGATAACATTTGAAATGGTTTTATTCCATTAGACATCCACTCCCTGTTGAAATGTCACTGCTCTGCTTCTTTCCTGCTTTAGCGTTCTGCAAACCCAAGCCTGTAAAAGCATTAAAAAAAAGAAAAGATTTGAACTAAACCCCGGCAAGTTCTCCCCGCTGAGCAGGAAAAAACTATTCACTGAAAAGGGAGTTGGTTAATAAGCTGCCTCTCGCTGCTGCAGGTATGACTCAGAATCAAAATGCACCTGTTGTGCTTTGGAGCATTACTTTGATGAAAGCGCACATACAGAGACTCGGGAAGGATGAATAGTGATATCAGACATGTTTTCACAAAACAGTTTATTGACTGGGGCTGGTGGACGCACAAAGACACACGTCAAAATTGCTGCCAGGTGAAGGCCTACTGGTCTGTGGCCTGCGTAGGTGTTTTCAACACCTTGAATAACTTAAAAGTTGAGTCATTTATGAGACAGTTCAAGCAGCTTTGAATTAGGGGCCATATGTGCTCAGGAGGAGACTCTCACTTTCTGGATATCCCCAATGCTCATCATGCTTTAAGTACCCACCCAACCTTCGACTAATTTTAACTTTAGCTTTATTGGCTCAGATATGAACATGTTACACAGCTTTAGAACAAAACAGTTCACTGTTTAAGACCACTGACCTCACCTGTGCACAAAAAAAATCCTCTATGACTCCATTACTGTGGCATAAAAAAAAAAAAAAAAACATAGGGTCATCCGGCAAAACAGTTGAAACCTGCTTTAACTGTCATGGCAACAAACTCATGGATCAATCTCATTGGATCTTTATAATTGTCTCATCTCCTATGCTTAATTATAACAGAGCCCTTTTTCGGTCTGAAAGCCTGATAAGCTCCATTAGCATGAACATGTTTTACTACTTACTTTGAACTAAAAGGTTCACTGTTCAATGCAGGATTTCCCACAGCACTTAAATAGTCCAATGGTAACTAATTGCTAAGGTGACTTTATGAAGACAAAATAACACAAACAAACAAATAAAATAACGATGGCAACAGTAAAAATATTAATAGTCAATAGTACCTAATAATGAGGTAATCTCAGTCTTTTGCCCAATTTCTCCATCTGTGTCTGTGCCTTGTCTCTTTTTGTTCATCTGTCTTCCAAGTCCTATTCCTTCACCAGCCATTTTTCTTCTCTCCACTGAATCTTTACTTGCCATTTTTTTCTCTGCACCTTCAGCTCTTTCCCTTTCATTCTTTGTTTACACGTTCCCTTCCACCACCAGTCCAGACAGCAAGCTGGAGTCAACAAATGATTTAAACCTCCAACTTCAAACAGCACAGCACTCTGAGGTTTGCAGCAATTTCAACTCAACAGTCGTAAAAGTTCTTAATGACATTTCCTTTTTTTAGTTTTTATTGGTTTTCTTGTTAAAATGAAAATTCTATTCTCACGTTGCCAAACATGCAGTCTTTGTCAGAATGGGTTTCTCAGAATGGAAAAGTTGTTATTTGAGCTATGGTAACAATCCTTAAACGCTCAAAGCACAGAGTAGATTTTATGTCTGAGGAGAGAGAGGTTGTCTTGCGAGCGCAATGATTCAACAGCAAATCAGAGCTCTCTCACAGTCGGCCCCTGTGTGGAGAAATGCTATCCATCACGTCATCCAATCATATTTGCCCCAAGCTTGAGCTTTATGACTAACTGCCTCATAAATAATGTGAATGTAAATAGAGGCAGTTCGAGACCAGTCTATTAATCAGGACTAGACATGCAACCATGCAATATAAATAAACATGACCCGCAACTGTGTGAATAAAATGTGATTGCTTCATTTGAAGGGGGAAAAAAAGACATTTAAAATTAAGGAAGACAACAAAAGTTTGACCATACTAGATGTTTGAAATTATCAAAGTGTGAGAGATCGTATTCATTCTACTGTTTGATGGATTGTAAGTGCTGGGAAGTTTTTTCTCTTCTATTTTTAAACAAGTTTAAAGTGAGCTAAAACTATGCTGCACTCACATGGATTCGGGGAGAGGAAGACAGCAAACCAGATATAACTTTAGTGGATGGTAAAGCAGGATGTTAAAATTGAGGTGAGGCCGGCAGAGAATACTGTAGACAACATTTGCTGTCCTTCACAAGAGAACCTGATGTTACGTATGTCCCTCACATGTAGAAAATATGCATGTCGACACATGTGGACAGCAAGAAAATAATAGATTCAATGCAGGAACAAGTAGGATTATATGATTAGATTTTGAAATCCTTACAAGATATTCCAAGAAATCGCTATCAATTTTTGAAAATGAATGCATGTCTTCAGACTCTGGAGAGACTTTAACATTGATTTTAAGTGTTCAATTGAAGCGAGAGAAGAGAGAAAGCTGCATTTTATAGCTGCATATATATTACTTGAAGACTTACATAAAGTAAAAGAGACATTTAAAAAATATATATCTTAATTTCATACTTTGTAAAAAAAAATACGACATCATCATAGCAACATATCATCATGTCTTGCATTTTGCTGTCCTGCCCCTCTGTCAGGCTGTTTGTTTCTTTCCTTTGTCGTCCATCTACCTTAAGCCATGTGAACGCTGCATTAGCAACATGTGCTGTGTTTCTTCATTTGGAATCAGTGATACTGTAGCTAGAAAAAAAGTTATTAAATGGTTTGGTACTTCCTACAAAGCTGAAAAGAAATAAAACATGAGGAAACCGAGAGACACGTTCATTAATTTTACAACAAATATGCAGCTAAAAGAAATACAGTGCTAATACAGAGAATATAAGTATCAAATTATTGTCAAATGTCAAATTGCTGAAAGTATCAGGGCAATGGGGCGATTGAATCACGACAAGCATCAGGAGAATTCTGATTGTTTTTGTTGCTTGCCCTGACCTTTGTCATTCCTCTGTAAACACAGAAGATCTTCCCATTGTGTCACCAGTTCAAGAAGTGATGGACAGCCCACAGCAAAGATCACTAACTGGAGTCAAACAGAGGACGCTGTCATCGCAGCTGACAGCATGCTCCTGAACCACCAGGCCAGCAGAAGGACAACCCAATGACCAAAATCTTGACTCCATCAGGTATGTGGGATGAAGCCAGCACTCAACAATAAAAAAAAGTGAGAGCGTAGTGAAACTGACGGGTCACTTTTCTAGAAGGTTCCAGGAGCTCCTGACAGGCCCTTAAGGAGGATATACTGACTGTAATGGGCAGAGCTGACAAGGAGAGGAGGTACTGAATAAGCCATCATCTTTGGGAAGTGAGAACATTTCGACCCAGGACTGACAGTTAAGGCTTGGTAATAGTCTTAAAGGTTAGAATTAGGTTGATGTTGAGGTTAGAACAAAAGTGTTGGGGACTAAGTAAAGATATGTGTGGATTCATCTAGTGTGTGATTCTCTGATAGTTTGTGTCATTCAGAGAGCTCATGAAGCTTCTCTATATGCAGCTGGGAAACTAATATCTGACTTTGCAATATTTTACACACTCTCATTTTCGCATACACATAAAAAAGCCTCTTGGCTCTTTTGTCTCTCAAGGTTGGGATTTATAGTTCAGCTTAGAGTTGTGCTCATAATAATGGTTCTGACTGTCTGTCTCCTGGCCCGTCTGCTCTCCTTCTCTCTTGTTGCTTGTCTTTTCAATTGTCTATTATAGCGATATATGTGCGTCATTAAACTACTTGTGACCTATATTTAAAATCAGATGTCTTGAAAAAAAAAAAAAGCTCTTTCTCCACTGGAATATTTTATTATGATGACTTGATAATCATCATCTGAGAAATGACTCTTCCTTGAGCGGTCTTCATGCATAAGCATTTAAGATCACATGACACTTCATCATCTGAGCCATCGCTGTCACGCTCTGTATTGTGCATTCAGCTCAGACTCTGGCTCCAGTGTAAAGTTGAGGGCAATTGCAGCAATAGAAATGTATAAAACATCTGTGCGCCATCACGAACAAAAATGGAAAGGTGGGGGGAAAAAGGTAGTTCAGAAAGAAGTTACAAACATCATGCAGGTTTTTAATCTTTATGCACCTTGGCAAGCATCACTTTATTAATGGAAACAATGCTTAAATGTGATGTATTGTTTTTCCTTTTTGCGAGAGACCTTGAGTTAATTTGATTGCCCTTAACACTCAGTCATTGCAGTATTGATTCTTTTTTATTATTTAGTTATTATTGCAGTCTGTCTTTTTCTGCTGTTCCATTTAGTGTCATGACACATTGTGTATCTCTGCTCTGCTTACAAATTAGAAAAAGTGTTGTTGCTGTTACTAATATTCTAATGAATGATCGCACTCTCACTATTAGCATTTTCCTGAAACTGCGACAGACACGAGGGTTTTCACTTATTTCTCCAAGTGTATTTTGTTCAGCTGGATCTCAGGCGGCATCACAGATTTTGAGTCATACTTTTCCCACTCTGGTAAGTGCTGCAGTGCTCTGCCGGAGAGTGACCATTATTCCGATTGCTCCCTGTGATGCGGTGGAAAATTACACCCAGCCGTTGTGGTCAATACTACCAGACAACAATGCCAGAGATGCGGTTTTTCAATACATTGAGGATGATGTGATGAGCTACTTTCATTTCAGAGATGTCTGTGGGGGCTGTTGGATGTGGGTGGGCAACCTTGACAAAAAAAATACACAGTGTGCCTGGATGTTTACCCTCAGCGCTGTGATGAGTTTCCCGCCTTGTTTAGCATCCTGTTTGTGTCTGGTTATCATTTTTGCTTTTTTCTCTGTCTGTCTGGAGATCTTTTCTATTAACATGTTTCCTCCTTCACCTCCTTCCCTCCTTTTCTTTCCTCCTCTTCCAAATCTGGCAACCCGTCCACTTGTCCCCTCCTCCTCGTGTTTGCATTTCCATCAGTTTCTCTACTCGTCTCGACCATCAGGCTTTTTTTTTTTTTTTGTTATTGGCAGCTTACTTCTCTACAGGGTTTGAACAACTTTTTAAAAGTCAAACTTCTCGAGCTTTTTTAATGGCGAGCTCTGAAAGTTTTATAGGACCCCTGAGCGACCCGAGGATCTCAAGTCACTCTGAAATTGTATTTTTCTCAAACTTTGTCTCTTTAACTTTTCTCCTTTTAAGTAGAATCGAAACGTTATCATAAAGAGAGTACCGAGGGTATTAAGTTAAAAGACAAAAGGACGAGATGACTGCAGTGTGATGAATGGCATCTAGAAATGCAGTCAGTTATGACAAGCTAATGTTCAGCTGCAGTGAACTAGAATTGCCCACTTGCTCTGTTTAAATAGTGGGGATGAGCTATTACAGTATATGTGACAGGAGTCAGTGAATGTATATGGATTTTAAAAACATCAATACATGACAATAGTCCATTGCACAACATATGACATACCCACAAAATTCAGTAACCATCTCCAAACTCCCAAGCTGCAATGAAAACTAAATAGCAATGTAAAAAACACCCAAGGGTGGACTTTTCCTTCAGTGTGAAAAAAAAAAAAATACACATTAAGTCTTGACTATGATGAGTCACTTCACCCCTGAAGTCTGTTGTTGCCATCTATTTAGCTGCTCTGGAGACACTGAGAAGTGAGAACAGATTGCTCATTTACTTCCCTGTTGTTCAGGTGAAAAAGAGAGATGTTTAAAATGGGACCTTTGAGCTCGGGTGAGTGTCGAATGTAAATCACAGAAAACACGGTGTCTGCATATGATAAACAGTCGGTGCTGCAGTCGGGTGCAGACTAAATGCAGAGAGCTCGGCTCGACACCGGTGTGTGATCATGAAATCTATATATGCTTTCAGCAGGTGTAAAGCGCAGTTGTGATCCATAAGATTATTGTAACTGTATTCCATTTGGACAGCTGTCGTATAAGAGTCACAGCAAGTGTTTGGACTAGAAGAAAAAGCACAGGTGTTTCTAATGACATGAACAAGAGCTCAGTTCTGTTCAGGTGTCCTACTAATCTAAAAAGCTAAATGGAATTCAGCCATCATACATTATTAATCACACCTGTGCTTTTCCGTCTCTGACACAGAAAAATGGGATATTGACATGTCTGTTAAGTTCAGGAACAGATAAACTGTGCATATTAAAGTGAACTGCAACTGATTCGATGATGTCAAACGGGTTAAGGCATTGACCATGAGACACGATGTCCTGAGTCTCATCTGTCCTGTAAAATGTGTCTCCCTCCTTCCCTTCATATTCTGCCATTTCTGTGTAGTTGCCTTCAAATAACAGCATACAAACGCAAGATAAAGGGCGATTGAAAGTTTGTGTTCAATTTAATGGTGTGCAATCTGGTTTTAAAGGTAATGTTTCAGGACAGTTCGGACACCCAAACGCAGAGAAAGTCACAAGGCATGGGGTGAAGTTCAAAACAGCAAAGTTTTTACTGGCAAACCAGGCAGCCATACAGAGGAGATCAGTCAGACACGAGCAAACAAATCCACGCAGGGAGTGGGCAAAAATCCAAAAACCAAACAACAAAACTGAAAAACCATAGAGACTAAGAGTAGGAAAGCAAGAGCTGGGAGGTGATGAACACAAAGGACAAACAAAGACAATCTGGCAGGGGAGCTGGGAAATCAAGGGAGTTTATATATAAAGGGTTCACTAATGGAAAAATCAGGAGAAGGTGAGTAATGAGAGCAGGTGTGGATAATGGAGGAGATGGGGCCTGGAACTGAAACCACATGAGACATTAGTCCTACAAAATAAAACAGGAAATACCGTATATACTGATTAGTGAGGTGTTACACGTGAATTAGTCAAGGTGAAGAGTTACATACTATGTCTGTATGTGTACTATATATATGTACTGTATATGTATATATGCATGTCTATGTTTGCCATCTAATCAGCACTGTGGTTTTCCTGTTTTTAGATACATATGAATCAATTTCCTTGTGTTTATGTGTCAAGTTGCATAAAAGCACACCGATGAAATTAATAGAAAAGGCCAATTAATTCATTTAAATACAGTGAATGCTCTCTTCATGTGGAAGTGAATAAAAACTTTTAAAATTCAGGGTAGTATTTCTAGTAAATCAGAGGGTGAAAGCTCAAATAATTTACAACTGTGACTGCGTGGCTGCAGTGAAGTTAGTTCATTAGAAGACACAGCTCTAGTGGTTAAAATATATGGTATATTAGTTGAATGAAGACATGTTGCATATGTAGATATAGATGAGAAGATAACTGAGGTGATGCTCATTATCACACACATTAATTGTTTTACCACAAAGTCGACAGATGATATCTATTTGAATTGCTCTTTTAATTTTTTTTTTTTTACATGTAAATATAACAAACCTTGAACTGAAAAAAGTCGTAGGCTACATGATTTTATAAGTAGGACTTTCAATGGTGTTTTTCTGACCTCTCCTATAACTCACAGTGCTGCTGCTATGAAACTGACCACACCTGAATTCCCCATTATTATAGTAACTGTATTATAAAACTGCTTGCACACAACTATGGTAGAAAGCAGCTCTGTAAAAGTCACTCTGCAATTATAAAGAACAATTAAGGGAATCACTTTTCTTTATCCAAAAAAAATTAAAATAATGTTAACTGGGATAATATGTAAAACCTGTTTGTGCATGTGAGGTTGCATTCTGCTGTATCACAAACACAGAATGACTTTGGAAGATGAGTGCAACAAAACCAATATATATCAGTGTGACCTAAACATGCAGCCACCCGACAGCCAGGAAAATGACCAAGGAAGTGTTTGAGTAAGTGCACTTCAGTGTCTGCTTGCTAATGAGACATTTGTTCAGTGCTGTGTTCGACCCTGTCTTCAGCGGTTATAGCCACTGATGCTCCGCACTCACTCACACACACACACACACACACACACACACACTCACACGACACAGTAGGTTGTCCTCAACTTCATGCAGGTTGAAGATGGATGCCGCAGCATTATGCTAATGAGCATCACTGCTGTCCAATCACACGCTTCACTGACTGAAAGGGCAGAGAGACAGACACCAATAGAGAGACCACAACTGAGGAAGGGGGGGATGAGTGGGGGGGCAAGTGGACACAGACGGCTGAAGGGAAGAGAAATGTTGGGTTACACATGGAAAGTTTTATGTTTTCAATAAAGAAATACCCCGTAAAGTTTCTTTTTTAAGAATTCTCATTAAGCGTATAAAAATGTCTGCTTTTCCCATATGAGCTGCGTGTTAACGAGTTATTTTCACTTGCCGCAGAGAGCATGACTTATCTAAGTGACAGATGACAAGCGCAATGCATTTGAAGGCAAACAGGGCTGCCTGCTGAGGAGGGAGAGAGAGTGAAAAGAAAGCAGAGGCAGAATAAGAATCAGGAGCAGGTACGCTGCCAAGAGTTGTAAATCTTTGTCGCACTGGCACGGGGATGCATCAACAACTAATTTGTCATGTGTACAGACGCATCATTCAGGGATAACAGGACCTCACACTGAGTTCAAGCAGACGGTGGCAGATATACCATAGAAGATAGCATAAATCACTCTAATGAGAGAAAGGAGAAGAGAGGTCAGGCCCTTGTGAAACGCGAGCGGCCAAGGATCCTACTTGAACTCTCTCTTACAAGACTCGCATCCCTCCATTCTTTGTTGTCTCATAATTTGCCCGTATTTAATTCGATTTTAAATTTATAGGATAACAATCTTGGATGTATAGAGGTGTAACCTTGTACAACCTTCTCAACATGACATGGCCATTATAATTAAAGTTCAAATGATTGCAAACTTTTGTTTATTTTTTATTTATTTTATTTTTTATAATGTGAGTAATGACTGCTGTTGGTAAGTAGCAAAAGTGATGTTATGCAGAAGTTATGTTATGATGACAGCAAAAAAAAATATTGGGGAGGAAGTCTGGTGGTTCGTTGGGTGTGGATCTGGATCAGGAGACCACAGCAGTCATTGTTTTAGCCATGAAGCCAGTCTTTCCCAAACCTTAGCAAAATTGTTTTAGTTGCCAAAACTTAAACCAGATCTTAATCATACCGATGGTAGATTAGAAAACAAGTCATTTTTGGAGCAGGTGACTCATTCAGGAAATGAGACACCATTTATTTAGTTGTGTTTTATTGAATTTCTCACTCAAATTTTACTTCCTCAAAAAACAAAATGTGGCTCAGATCATATATAGGTGAACAAATGAGTGTTTGCAATACATAGTTGCTAAGAAATTTGTGTAGACATTCACTGTCCCCAGAAGATGAATCCTCGTGACTTTGATGAACCCCTAGACTTCACTCCTAGTCCCACTGTGATGCTGACATGTTTTGCTTTTATAAAACACAAAGCAAACCAACAAATAAAAACATATTCACAACTACGGGATGGATTGCCATGAAATTTGATTTATGTTCCTCTGAGGATGATTATTTAGCTCTAATTAGCAAAGTTAGCGTAGTTTGTATGCTAAACTACAATGGCAAACATGGTAAACATTATACTTACTAGCTATCAGCATGTTAGCACTGTCATTGTAAGCATGCATATATCAGCATTTAGCCTGAACTTGTTGTGCCAAAGCCCATTTTGACAGATTATATATTAATACATTTCAAAATAAAAGCACTTAAAATGCTCAGCTGATTTTCATTGTGTCTGTGCAGATTTAGCTCATTCATCCAAAAGGTCCTGCATGCTGAAATGAAACTGCAGAAATGTTTTATTTTGTGTCTCTCAGCAGAGTACCTCTAATATCCACATTTCTGTCTATTAGAGAATCTGTTCAAAATGTAAAAATGGCAGGCACACAGAAAATTTGTCAGATGGTAATCTTGCTACATTCATCTGCCCAATTGTCAATTTAGCTCTGTAAAAATTAGCACCACACCACCACATAGTGTACTCATGGAGCTCAGGCAAGTATTCAGAATGAACCACACTACAAACAACGCTTCATTTCAAATTGTCACTATGGGGGAAAAAAGTGAAATCTTAATAATTGCATTGTGATCTGTACACATTTCTTTCAGTATTCATCATGCACTGCCAAAACTGATGTGACCTTTTCAAAGTTGAAAGATGAAAGATGTAAAAACAGGAGACCGTGCTCTGGTCGACCACCGCTGAAGAGGAGACGGTGTGAGCGCTGGGACAATGATGCATTTTTGAATTTCGGTTTGTCTGCGGCTCTCTCTCTGACCAGTGATGGATGGTGAGCTGCAGAGGCAAAATGGAATGGAGGTGAAACACAACGCTGTACTTTTTCACTTTCCCTGCCAAACTTCTCCTCTCTCCCCTCCTCTTTTTTTCCCCTTCTCCTAGTGGCGTGAAAACTGAGAACACCTTTGAAGTTTGCCCAATCCATCAGTGCAGCTGAGAATTACTAATCTTCAACACAGATGTAGCAGAAAAAAAAAACCTTTTTGCTTAGAGATGTATTTTTCTCCTCCCTGATTAAATCTCTTCTCACATGACCTTCTCCACATACTCTTCCTCTCTTTCACCTTCTCTTCTCACGCTCGGCTTTAACAAGAAGAAGAAAAGAAAACAAAAAAGGCATGTGACAACAACATGTATTGAATGCATTCACTGTAAACTGCATTAAATGTATTAGAAAATAACGTCCAGTAAATAAGTTTATATCTATTCACCAAACTAGCAGTAGAGAATGAACATCATAAAATCTGACCTAAATACTTTTGCCGTCAATCAATAGGTTATTATGTCTCACAGCTTAACAACAAAAGCCTGCTTTGGCTGACATTGCTGAATGGAAACCAAGGACAGGATGTGTCTGGTTTATTTCCAAACAAACTTGTTGTGATGTGAGTTTTAAGCTCGTTCGTGCAATGTAAAAATAACTATAAGAGAGAGAAACATGCATGGCTTAAAGAATGGAGCACAAGTAGGATTTTCTGTCTGTTTTTCCACAGAGAATGTAAATATTTTTGCTGTAGGTTTTTAGCAGTCATGTCATGTTATCCCGTTAGTTACATAGTGCTATTCGGCTTTGGAATTCTTCAGCTGCAGAGTTTTTCAGCCTCAGAGTAACTGCCTCTGGGATATCAGGGTAGCCTACTGTTGTGGTTAGAAAGACCATCCTTCAAGCTGATAACTCGCATCAAACCCCTGCAATGGCAAGCACCTGCCCTGCTGTGCTGCCGATGGATACATACAGTGTGTGTCAGCGCAAGTTAGATATACAGTGAGTGATTCATATTGTGGGTTTCAAGGGTGCTGCCAAGTGAAACCTGAGTTTGGCAACAGTAGAGGCCTCGGAGAAAAGCTGGATTCCCAAGTCGGAGAAGTCTGCTGAGTTGACCACACTTTGGTATAGTTTATGCAATTTGTGGTTGATGGGATTAAACATGAAAAACACCTCAGAATTCTGCATTTACAGATGAAATAAATGACTGTAAACCACAGTACAACATCTATCACTGGCAGATGAAATGAAAGAGGAGGGAGTTTGATCAAACAAAAGTTCCAGTATAGTAGGTAGTAACTTTGTCTGTCTGCATTTATGGCCTACTGAATATTGAAGATCTTCACCCGTAGTTCTTAAAACATTCCCCTTCTTTTATATTGAGTTTCCTGTCCTAATATAAAATCACCCTTAAAATTATTCATGCCAACATTATTCACACCATGGTCTTTCAGTTTCACTTCTACAAGCTAATTTGCTAGTAAGCATGTGGTAATACAAGCACAGACCCGACACACAGACAGTGAATAGTTTCTGAAGTTGGAATCATACCAATTACTTTTAAGTAAATAAGTTATAATTCCAAGCATGAATGCCATAAGGGAAAAAAAACCTTCAAAGTTCAAAAAATTCTGAAGCGAGCCATGGATTGATGGAGGAAAAAATAAGAATTTAAACATAGTGGAGATAAGAAAAATATTTCTTTGCACATACTCTCACTCTCACTTTATACAATACACACAAACACACACACAGTATGCAAGCAAGCTGTAAGAAAACATATCAGCAGGATAAGAGCACTGCATTCCAGCAAGTCCTGCAATAAAACCTTGATCATATAGGAAACACACTGGAATTCAGACATGTGTCTTTTGACTGAGTTGTTAACTGTCTAACATCCTCATACCTAAACAACTGAATAGGCTGATGGCAGTGGCTCCCAATACAACACATGAATGTTGTATATGTATCTGTATGTATATGAATGTTGAATCAATGACCTTCATTGTCACATGTTGTGAAACGGTTGAAGTTTGCTTCGGTTTAGGCACCGAAACTACTTGGTCTGATTTAGGCAACAAGGCTACTTGTTTAGGTCTGGGTGTGTTTGACCTATCCATCCACCCACCCTCCTCCATGAACACTGCCATGATTGAAAATCCTGTACAGTATTTCTACTAATAATAGGCCAGAGACACACTCACAAGGATGAAATACTTTAAATAACTCTGGACCAACAAACGAGGAAGACAAAATATAGAGGAAAGAATTGACAGAAGAATCACGACTCAGTCATTTACATTCTTTTACTGTCTTTATCCTGCAATTCAATACGACTCCGCGGGAAAGTCTACGCTCCGGTGCATTCGTTCTCATCACAAATAAAACAACATTTGGCGAAACCAAAAGCGTGTAACAGAAAGCTGGAGGAAGCAAATATGTTTTCTTCACAGCAATACATCTGCACATCTGGAGGAGTCAAACTTCTCAAAGTGTGTGTGTGTGTGTGTGTGTGTCCTTGGTTATAGATTAGTCTGCATAAGTTCCTGTGAGATGAAAGTCAGTTTATTCCTGGAAACAGCCAGAACATTCCCATTCATGAGATGAGTCACCTTGTGTTTGTATTTGTAAGGCTAAATATTGTAACACAGATTGAGAGAGCTGGTGTGTGAAGATAAAAATCTAAGTATGTTCTTTTTTCTTTTTTTGTCAGGCTATTTGCAGACGCACAAAACATTTTATCCTGTTGCCTACAGGTTTTTTTCCCTCAATCCCAAGGAAAAAAGATTCAGAATGACTCATACATATCTTTGTTTTCAGATGTTAAACTTCAAAATGTCTCGCTAACAACCTGACATTTGGCTTTGTTATAAATAAATATACATGTTTTGCCCCAAAAATGGATTGTACTATATGAATTTTTTAAACTCTTGTGTAGATCAATTTGAGACGCATCATTAAATAAAATGTGTTGGCAGCAAGCGGCAACCTCCGGCACTGAAAAATGAAGCCAATGCGGAAGTGCAAAAAAGCTGCAGTTCCTCGAATAACCGCTAGAGCAGGCTGCAGAAGTGAGTCAATTACATCTGAGCCGATCTGAGCCCCATGTTAAAATGTCCGACTTTACGACAGAAAAAAAACATATTTACAGCCTGGTTCAAAACATGGCTCTAGTCTCATAAGCTGTTTTTCTACTCCATGACAACTCTGGGGGGGACGAATTTTTTTATAAGGCGTTCGTTTAAAATATACAGCATACATCATTATGCACAGTTCATAGCTGTCAATCTAAGTGGCACCACTTTGATTGACAGCTATGAACTGACGGTCTAAAGGGCGACACCCCGGCTAATTCTAGTCACTGAGTTTGGGAAAGAGATCGTCGTGGGGTTAGCCGGCTAGCAACGCTATTTAGCATTTAACCTAGCTGGTTAGCCGTAGCTAGTTTGATTATTTCGAATAAAGCGGCTTTTTTCAGCGGCTTTTTTTCAGCCAATAGCGTTCATTCGACCCGCCTCAGCTCCGCCCTCGCTCCACCTCTTTGTCCATATTTGAAGTAACCGGAGGTAGGCTACCAAGATGGCTACGCACTACGATTTGCTTCATTTCTGCTCTTCAGAAACCTATGGGTGACGTCATGGACACTACGTCCATATTTTATACAGTCTATGGTTGGCAGCGGCTTTTATATATCAAAATACATGTACATCACACTTTGTTCATCAATTCTAAACTAGTTCTGCATCCTGCATTACTCATTGCTCTCGTTTCATCATCTTTAAACAACAACTGAGCTGCACCACTCTGAGTTAAACCATCCCTGACGATAACTTCTCCCTTCTATTCACTGATATTCTCTAAGATCAAATTCAGTCTCTGTCTGTGCAAACTGGATGTTACAATGTCATTGGAAAAAAAACAGTCTTCCTCAGAGAGTTTAGTTATTTTCATTTGAATTACTCACCTCTGCAAACAGCACTTTTCCAGTTTCCATCATGGTTTTCAGAGTAAACATTTTCAAGGCTGTGAAAAAGGCTTCACGATGCATGCTGCGTATCAGAAAGCTTTTATGGAAAACAGCGAGCATAATGACAGATATTAACACAATTACACGTGTGCATTTACGCATTATAGTATTTTGATGGCCATAAAAGCATGCAGAGTACTGAGTAAATACTGACTTACTGACTGTTCAAGAGAGTCCTAGAGGTTAAGGTTGTTTTCTAAATGTGACTCCACGGGGGCTGATTTACTAAGCCGACTGTTCTCACTTTATCGGTGCATTTACTAACGCTGATGTTGTAAATGAGCACAGACGCAGTTAAGTGAATTTAAATGCACGGCTGCCTGATGCCGGGCCATCTGAGACACATCAGCAACGGAGCACAAAACAGAAAGTGCATGTTCTCTGCTACCGAATGCGTGAAACTCAGATAGCATGTTGTCTGTGTTTCTGCTCAGATTAGGTCAATCAGCAATTTGTACTTTGACATTAAGTTGTCTTATTCTGTTCTTCACTGTCACAAAATCCTGATTATATTTGCAGGGTCAATAAATCATTAAAGTATCCAAGGAAGCTGTGTAGTTGTACTAAGACAGTGTTGCTCAGCTCTGCTTTAGCACAAACAACTTCATGGAATAAGTTCACATACAAGTGGAATCTCTATACTTTTTTGTACTTTTATATTATTTTTTATTATTATTATTTTTGAACTCTTTTTTTTTAAAAGGCTGTTTTTTAAGTAATGTGTTTGCTTATGTGTAGTTTGCCAAAGTACATGTCTTGAAATTAAAACATTTCATTGGCCAGTTTGGCCCAGGATTACTCAGATGGCAAATAGGTCATTTGAACTGAATTAAACTGGGATCTTTAACTGTGGAACACTTGGCTACAGAACCCTGTAGAAAAGTAAAGATAATAAAAATTAGTAAACATTAACTGGTCATTTGTACTTTCGAATAAATAGAACATAATGCAAGAAACTCTCCTTCAAACAAATTTGTTCATATGTCAAGTTTGAGTATTTAACAGAATTAATGTCACCAGTTTTCTCATTCTTTGAATTTTCTCCAAGGTGAATGATTTTTAATGGTGTATTTCGGCACAGCATCTTATGAAATGCTCTGACTTTGACAACTGCTACAGGGTCTTAATACAGGTCCTTGTTGCTATTATAACAGGTGACAGTGAAACATCACCTACTGTAGGCTATGATATTTTCTCATCAATATCTATGTGACCGCCACATCTCTCATATTAATCACGGACCACTTTGCTTTACAAAGACGTCCTTAGCATCTGTCTTTATGTCAAAGCATTCACAATTTATTCCTGTCACATTACTGGACTGATATTTTCCTAACTGTTTCAGGTCATCTAATACAACTAGTGACACTACTAAACTTGTTACCTTGTAGTCTGCTGATTTCTGACAACTCACTTGTGTTAAAATCTTCTTTTTACTCTGGTTATTTTTTTTGACTGAAACTTGGCCACATGTGGAGCTGAAGAGGTAGTTCCAGGTATGTGATGATACAAGAGGCGCTGATCATGCTAATGATGAATCTCACCTTCCACTAAGTTTGTGGAACACTAATAGACACAAACCTCACAGAAAAAAATAAGGATGATTTAAGATATGAATACGAAAGTGTTCATGAATGTGGCACATTGGTTCTCTTTAAAAACAAAACTGTATCAAAACTAAGCAGTTTATTGAAATTGCCCACTGTTTGTTCTGCACTGCATTAGGCTACTGTTACAGAGCAGCTAGTGTGCTATGTAGCATCGCACCTGTGGCTAAAAGAGTGCAGAGGGGAACATGTAAAGAACCTGAACAAATGATATTAATATGAAGAAGTTAATACAGTATTTTTTATTCAGCGAGTGTGAGAGCGCTTAGAGTAACTTGACTGTTATTCAACAAGACAAAATGGGAATTAGTGTGCACAAGTTAAGCATTTCAAAGGCATGAATTACTAATTTGTGTTTATACATATAAAAGAAAAATTTACTCCTGGCACTTTATGGGCTTTGTTTTTGGCTCAGTCATGCATGGGTGATATTGTCCCACCAGCACCTCAACGCTCACTCATTCACAATCGATGTCGGATCAGGGGCGACTCGTTTACTCTCTTTATCTTTTATGATATGCTGTTTGCCTATGTTCTTGTATAATAAATTAAGCATGCTTGTTTGCCCATGCTTGTTTTACAGTTCTTGTAGGGATAGTGTCTGGTCCTCTAGCATTTGCTTTGTGTGTGTGCATGTGTGTGTTTTATCTAAATGACTGCACTGGGAGCTGTTCCTCCACACTATTGCTCCGGCCTGATTTCTCCGTGCTTTGCCCGGGTGTGAATGTGTTTGTAGTTTGACTTTTTGTCAATGATGAGAGCAGGGGGATTAGAACTCATAATAGAGTAATAAAGTCTAATGGCTCTCTAGTTTAGGGTAATGTCATTTTTATGACTCTCACAAATGCAAAGACAAAGAAAGATGGTCTGAAAGACAGATCTTAAACTTGACCAAACAAACGAATGTGAGCAAAGAGATGACAGAAAAAACAAACCTTGTATTTAGACTGAATGTCAAAGTGCCTCATAGAGACCATCTGGGACAGATACCATGACAGGTATATAGCTAAATCTTAACTACTAAAACAAAAGTCAATTGGGATAGTTGCTTGAAAGCATCCTTAGAGAAGAACCAGATCAGAGATGTTGAGGCTGTCAATGCCAATCCCTCCCACTTTTGCCTCAACTGTTGTTGCTGTTTACCTTCAAAAGTCAAACATATCAATGTGGGAGCTCCACCTTAATTCAGCTTTATGTATTGTTTGGATACACTGGCAGTTGCTCCATGCAATCCCACATCTATTCTTCATATATATTCACAGCCTATCTATCTAACTTTGTGACCGATTGTCTAGAATGTATTTAGCTATGTTGGCATCTATTGCATGTCTGTCAGTCCTGGGAGAGGGATCCTTCTTCTACTTCCTCTACTTTTTTGGTGTTCCTTATATATATATATATAAAAGTCTATGTATAGAAGGTGTCACATGCTGTACATAATGTTAAGCCCCTTGAAGCAAATTTGTGACTTGTGATTTTGGGCTATATACAACTGACTTGAGGAATAAGTGCTGCTCTAGACAGGAGGCAAATTGGTAGCTATCTTACCCCAGTGTTGGTCAATAGGTCACCATAATGGGCACATCCTTTAACTTTTTGTAGGAGTCTTTAAGTTGTGCTACCTTCAGTTTGACCCCTACCTTTATCTCAATTATACCTACTCAGCCATAAATGATAGAGACCTAAATTAAATGGCACTTAAGGACAGAGGAACAAATCTTTAAATGATTCTTGTACTGAAGCGAGCACTGCACCAGGCACAATCTATATCTTCACAGATTGTGGTCCTCAATGGTCCTCCTGGGGACACTACCTAAGATTGATCGAGTCTCTCTCCAGGAGAGGAGGCAACGTGAAACCAATTTATTTGTCAGTATTTGTCTTCCTCTCTGTTTCTGTCACAATCAGTTTGCCTTTCATAGTCCCATGATGATTTCACTGTAATAATTGCCTTTGTAAAACCTGTCTCTCAAGCATAAGAAACATGATTGTAATACTATGAGCAATATTGACTCAAGAGAAATACATTGAGAGAATACAGGTGGAATATGCATTTTGGCTGAAAATGTATCCAAATTATTTGATATCTACTATATTTCATTTAACATCGACATTGGTTTTTCTATGCAAGTACACAACATGAAGTGCAAGTCATCCTCCCTGCTCCTGCATCAAATGTTATATCTGAATGTCTAACAATATGAATGGTTTCTATTATTGTTGCAGGATGGATTTTGGTTCCTTGCGAGTCAGTGGAGGGCATCAGGTGGAGAGGAGGAAAACGAAGGTGGTTTTCTACATAATGAATGCTGGAGGGGATTATAATGCCGGTGTGTTGTCAAGGCCACAGGCCCAGGGACAAACATCCCCCTGAGCATCTTTGCACCATTTTCTACTTCACCCCTGGATGAGCAGTGGTCAAAGCAATGCCCCAAATTCTAAACAACCTCACCCAAAGGTTTGAGGGTGATTTTATTTAAGCTTTAGATGTGACCACTCATCGTTTTCAACTGATGCACTTAGAGGATATATATGGCTGCATTTAGTTCAACAACTTAAACTGAGCCAAAAGTGGGGGGACAATTGTCTCTGAATTGGCAGTCTTACCTGAATTGGAAGACTGAGGTGACAGGTGTGTCTTGTTTGTATGTTAGCACCAAATAATTTGTTTTTCTTTTCCTGACAGTGCTTCAGTTAGGGTCCATCTGCCTCTTGCTTGACAAAAACAAACTTTTTGAACCTCCATCTTCGAGCTGCAGTGTGAGTGTTTTTTTAAAGAATGTTGACAGGATGATGAAAGTTAAATAAGGCATGTATTACACATCAAACAGCTCTAAACACATATTTTGGCAGATTCTAGCATGCTCCATAAATTCGTATTGTTAGAGTCTCTGCTTCTTCTACAACCAGATAAAAAGTAGCAGCATCAAAAATGTACTTTTTTTTTTTTTTAATTCCAATTATGAACTTCTTGAAGAAGTGGACTATGTAGGTGATAGGTCATTAAAGAAAGCCAACTCAGCTCTATCATTTGCTAATGGCTCCATTACATTGTGCAATTTTGGACTGAAAGTTGACAATCATGAGATATTTGTGAGAAACGTTTTTGGTCGGCAATCAAAAATTCTTGTTTTAGATTGCGGCTGAGTTACAGATTCAGCATTCGCAACACACTGACTAACAGACACTAACACATTTACAAACAAGCCAGTCATACTTAAATGATGCAGAATACACTCATGAGCTTGTGGAATGCTACAGATAAAAATACATTTACCTCCAACTCACTTTGCATTGGCATTCCTTGTTCCCCTCTTTTCACTGGAACTGACTGGCTTGACACACCCATCCTTGTTTGAACTTTTTTGAAACTTCATGTCAATTTCACCGCCGTGTCAACCACTCGTACAAAAGCAACTGAAGCAGCACACACAGGCAGAGTGTTACAGGTGTGGCTAACTGGTAATAAGGAGCTTGCTGATTAGTGATTGGCTCCAGACTGTACCAGAAAGCACAAAAATGCAACTATTGATTCAATGGAGTGAGAGAGTGTTTCTTTTGAAATTTAAATACAAGGAAACGGGGAAACATGATGAAGTATAAAAGGATGGGAGACAAGAGTCCGGCTTAGATGGAGTCACGAATTAAGGATAGTAGATTGATATTTTCCTTATCTTCATATAGGCCCTAGTTCTTGCAGAACATAATGGCTGTTACATTACAGAAAGATGAATGACAAAAAAATCTCAGCATGTATACACCTGCACTGAAATGACAAATCTAACACCTCCCAGAGACAGCTGTTTGCTGGTCTGGGCTTGTTTATGTGTAGTAAGCGTTACTGGATTGGTATTATTTCATGCCATGACTCGACTCCCAGTTATCTCGCTATAGCATTATTATAATGTGATACTTTCTCTCCTCCACAGCTCATCCAGCAACTCACTTTACTCTGTCCCTTTTTAATCGGCTTCTTTCTCATCATGGCTGACGTGTAATAATAATATACTGATCTTGTTCATAAGAATAAATGTGTGTAGATTCATTAGTACCACAACAGTAGCACAAGCTTAATCCATTTTTCATATTTAGATAATGGATTTCCTGGGAGTTATTAATATTATTGATTAGGTATGAGAGACACATATGAAAGAAAATTGCTAATGTGAAAACATTTACACGCCACTTGTACTATGAAGTGTACTGTATTACTATACTATACTTTTCTATATGTATACTTTGTCTTTGTGTTTGTGTGTGTTTACTGACCACACAAAAACACCTCGCTGTTTCTAAGCATTAGTCTGATTAGGTGTTGGAGATTTAGAGTTACCCATGTGTTGATTAAAGTGAGTTGATGGAGATAACTGACANTGAAAACCCCTGGTCTATACTTTTAATGGTAGGTTTATTTCAACAGTGAGAGACAGAATATCTAAAGGAAAATCCAGAAAATCATATTTAAAGAAAAGATTAAAATTTTGTTGCATTTTATTGAGTGAAATAAGTATTTGATCCCCTCACAATATCACTTAGTACTTGTTGGCAAGTACAGAGGTTAGACGTTTCTTGTAGTTGATTCCCAGGTTTGCACACATCTCAGGTAAATTTACTACCAATTACCATGCTAGCATGCTAACATGCTAGACTAACATTATGAACATGGTACATATTACCTGCTCAATATCAACATGTTACAACTGTCATTGTGAGCATGTTAGGATGCTTACACTAGCATTTAGTTCAAAGTCTAAACACAGCATGACAGAGCTGGTGACATGACTGCAGACTCTTAGTTTTGTTTACATCTTCACACACATCCTGTCTGTTCACACATCCACTACACATAACACATTTTCTATTCAAACTGATTGCATCCTTGTTATTTCTGACTCACACTCTGATCATTAACCAGCCGTTTTACCTCAGAGGCTTTGCATTACAAATTAAAAATGTGTTAGCACAAACTACATGCACACTTATTATAAATCAACATTTAATTTCAGCATCATTTGTTTTAGAAAGGAACTGAATTTCAGATCAATATAATAAAAAACAGATGCGCCTTGATTTTATTTGCATTAAGCCTTTTTTTTTAAACCATAGCAGATCATGAATACAATTCAGTGATTAATGATGGTACCTTTAGTTTCGTTTAGTGTTCATTATGTATCTTTCCCATGTCTCCTCTCTCTCTAACCCTTAGATCCCAGGAGGTAAGAAATTCAGGTTCAGCACCAAGCTGTAATGAAACTAATCAATGCCCAACTCAAGATAAGGTGGAACACTTCAGACTGAGGTCTATATCAGGGCTGTGGTGTGTCCTGGAGGCAAATCTTTGATGGACACAACCAGAGCTGCAGTCTTTAGTGTTTCGACAGCTGGGGATTTTCTCCTGTAGGTCTATAGATACGATACTTTGAAATATATTGACATTTGATACCTTCAGGGTTCGCTGGTATCCTTTTCCCTTCTTTTCTTTATAAGTATTTCCAAACAGCACTTGTGTTCTTTGTCAATAAAAAAACAGCCATGGAAGCTCTGCACGTGCAAGCTAATACCCTGACAAGACCTGTGAATGAGACAGTTGACGAGAGTTGAAAGAAAACAGCTCTCTGAGCGAGAGGTTGAAGCGGAGGGCATGATTCAAGAGTTCACCTGGCCCCATGAGGACAGGTTACATTTTACATAACTAAATACTTAACATTATGATGCATGTTATCACAAAGTCCCAGATTCGATTAGCCCTTTAAGCCTTTAGCTATTTTTCAGGCCTCTGCTCGAAAATGACATACCGATAATAAAATGAGTATATCTCTGCAACCACAAGGTCTATTTGAATAATTCTTGTGTCATAATAAAGGGAACACTTGTAAGTTTTGTTCAGATGTGTAAATATCAGTATATATGTTACTGGTTAAGAGTAAATGAAGATGGCACACAGCACAAATGAAAAAGTTCAGGTTCACCTGAAAAAAAAAAGCACTTTTAGGATAATAATGCCTTTAAAATGATCCAGCTCCAGCTCTAAACCTCTATCAAATCATAGCACAATATGTGAGCATTGTCTCTGCAAAGTTTGACTCTGATAAAGCGAAGCAGAACAAAGCTTGAAACTTGTGTCATGTGTCGAATTCACTGTGTTATGTGAATTTTCTTATTTATCCTTATTCTAGCAACAAAGTTGCTCACAATAAAGCTTCATATTATTCAAAACACACGCCCCGCTGCGCCTACTCTGCACATGCGCCTTGTGCGTGAAGCCGATAAAACTACTGTGAAGCTGCATGTGGATACCATACGCCAGAGATACTCATTGCGCGGCTCGTGAGCCACATGCGGCTCCTCAAGCTATAATTGGTCGCTCGCATGGTAGTTTAAAACAATATGGTAACACAGCCAATACATTTTTTCAAATGTGCTACATAAACATACAGTGAACACTGCACTACAAACATCTGCATCATACTTCTCCTTTTACCTTAATTATTAAGAGAAGTATTAATTAAGGCTGGATTAATGGTGTTTCCTAAAGGGGGCACTGTCAAACCTGGCAACGCAGCCCGCTTACGGCATTGTTTTACGCCGTCACACTTTACCGCAGTGCAAGCTTGCTAGGCTACATTAGCTCCGCTAGCCGGCACAAAATGGATCGATTTTTAATAAAAATGGGGCAAAACCCAGACGGACAGACACACAGTGTTGTAACGAATAGTGAAAACAGTCTGAGGAAGCAGCAAACGAAAGTCAACATGAGGACGACGGAGAGAGGACGAGCAGGCAAACGTCAGGTGTTCCCGGTAAAAAACGAAAGGTACGAAGCGTACGAGATGAGCACAGGACATTTCAAGAGAGGTGGACAGAGGAATTTTTATTTGTTCTTTGCCCTGGTAATTATGCTGCTGTGGAGTGTGAAATAATTGAGCTGCAAACAAATACCATTCTCCAAGTTGAACTCAGAGCAGGTGTTGGCTACTTCCGGAGTTTGGTTTCTGAAGCAGACTTTCCCACTTTGAAACCACTTGCACAGAAAGTGATGTCTTTCCTCATGAGCACATACACCTGTGAGTCAACATTTTCAACCATGAACACTATCAAGAGGACACAGGGAAACAGACTGGCCCATGCTGATCTTGAATGCCTCACTTTGATTGCAACAACAAACTACAACATGAAGAAAGTCAAGGACAGTCATGCCAGCTGCTGCTCATCCCAGTGTTAAGGTAAATATAGTGTTGATTGAAAATGTATTGGCTGTGTTGTTACTTTTTTGTGTGATGTCCAATTTATACGTAGAAATGCACATTTGCAAAAATGACTTGGTATGTTGTTATAAAAGTGGCTCTCCTCTTGATTTTGCTCTGCCAATGTGGCTCTTGTGAAAAAAGTAGTGAGGATCACTGCCATACGCTGTATAAAACAGGTGGATACGCGAGGCTGTATCTCCGTCATGGATTGGTTGATTCAGTGATTACACCTCCTTTGAAGTGTTAGAGCCAATAGAATATAGGAACAGTTGCCAAAGTGAGATTGACAGCACTGCCAATTAAAAATCCGAGGACGCAAACCGTACGCCATCTTGCCTCGCGCCCCGACCAATGCCGTGCCCCCCCCCCCTTAGGCAAACAAAGCCTCACAGAGACGCCAGGGTCGTTTGCAGTGTGAGTCAGGAAGTATTGCTAACCGTTTCTGATGTGGATTTCCCGATAAACAAACTTTTCATGGCGAAACAGCTAAGGTAAGAGAAATTTTACGACTATAGTTTGACGAAGCGATTTCTGTTTTTGCTGTTGTTTGTGGCTGTTGCTTTGGTTTTTAGAGAGCTTTGATGGATATGTTTTGAATCTGTGGACTGTGTGCTTTCGTTTGAGGGGTTGCTTGTGTGTTTTGCATAAAGTGCCACAGCGCTATAGCCAGAAATATGGCGAGTGGATTGACTGGGTGGCGCTATATTAACTTCTATATTTGATCATTCATATAGCTGGCCTTTGAGCTGTGTTTGCATGTGTGTGCATGTAAAAATGGCTTATACATTCTTGTAGCCCATGTTCTGCTGTTTAATTTGATGTGCAGCATCACTATATTCTATCATGATTACTGCATTGTTTCACACTATTTCTTCCTCTTAAGCAGGAGAACCCCCCAAATGGGGGGCTCCTCCCTGCTCTCCCATTTTGTTTCTCTACTACCAACTGTCAAGTAAAGGCAAAGTCCCTAAATCACCCGCTGTCTTTACTCCACCACGAGCAAAGACTAGACTCTAGGGGATCATGTCGTATCTCCCATCTTCTTATGGGCCTACAGTTAATGAGGAGGCTTTACATCAGTGGGCTTTAATCTCCAAAGTCCTTCCCTGTTTGAGTAGTTGCTTCCAGAGTGTAGAGGAGTGATCGACCAAAATTTCATTTTGGCAAATTAGATGAATATACAGAGTCATGTGCATGTTTAACAACCAGGCACCAAGGTTTCCTGCTGCAGGTTGTTATATGTACTGTAAGACTTTTTTTTACTGTGCTTGTCAGTGCATCTTTAAGTAGGTGTGTGTGTGTGTGTCCATGCATGCATGTGTACTTTCTACATAGTGAGGACTGGAACAGATTTTTAATCAACAGATTGAGGACATTATTGGAAAGTGGCGACATTTTAGCTGGTCCTCACAACTTCAAAGGCTTGTTTAAAGGTTCAGTTTAGGTTAGGATTTGGGTAAAGACTAGGGTTAGACACTTAGTTGTGATGATTTAGTCTTAGATAACAGGCTAGGGAAGGCATTATGCCAATGAGAGTCCTCACAAGTATGGAAGTACATGTGTATGTCTGTGCGTGTGTGTGTGGTGTAATGGGCAGGGCAAAATAATTCCCAGCGAGATTAGAGAGAGAGTCACCTTATTGGATGATTAATAATGTAGAAAATGGAGAGCGTAGGCTGCACATTAAACATTTAGTCTACACACACGCGCGCACACACACAAACACATATATAGGCACACCACACATACATGCCTGAACACATGTACACACAGCACATTAAACATTTAGTCTCAATGGAGTGCTTTGTCATCACAGACTCTATGTTCCTTCATTTGGCCACACAATTAATTTGCAGTTATAAAAATGCATATATGGAGATGGAAAGGCAGGATGGAGCAAACCTAATGGACTCATTCACTGGACACATCCTAGGTATAAAAATGAATTTCACCATGATGCTTGTGTTTTTCAGGAAGTATCATGAAGCAGGGCATGTGATCTGACTTAAAATGAAATAGAACTTCTTTGCTTCGAGTCTTGGAACTTATTTAGCTTTGCTGAGCTTGCTGATATTATTGACACAAGGGAAACTGAGAGAACGTCATCTAATGGACCCTGACTCAATAGTGATTAAGATTCAACATCCATTATAGTCACTATTAAAAACTGTTAGCAGCCGGACTAGAAAAAAACAAAAGCTTGGTGATATTCTGTGTTTGTGTTATTGTTTACAAATCCCACTGAAAGACAAAAAAAACCCTCCATTCATAATACCTACGACCTCGACTGTACCCCTCTGTGACATTCAGCCAATTCATTCCTGCTGAAGACATAAATCTTTACAAACTATGTAGTTGTAATTTTTTTAAATAAGCTAAATAATTAAAAGCTGGGTACTGTAGTTTTTGGCAAATGCTACTCAAACACAGCTAAGTGAGTATTTACAGCAGCAATGTGGCTCATTGATGTGTTTATGAAAGTCAGGCTTTAGCTACACATTCAATACCAGCAGGATTAATTCATTTTTGGTTTGAGTCTTGAAATTGTTGACAATGAGAAAAACATAAAAGAACTCCAGACGTATGCCGTCTCAATGAGTGACAGTGCTTTGCGTTTAAAGACAAAGAAACAAACCTTGACATTCCCAAAACACATTTATTCAGATTCTGAAGAGCAATATGTAAAATAATGGGCGATGTTCGTGAACCATCTCAAATGTATGCCTTTAAACCCTAAAGCTTACGCTTATTTTTCCATTCACTGATCTACCGGAGGAAATACATCATTAAATTCAGCTGGGGGCCTTAGTATGGAACTATATCAGAGTGTGAGCGAACTAATAAATGTGGTGAGAATCACTCTGTTAGATCAATTAGGTGCTTTCCAGCTAATTGGAGACAACTCATGCCTTTCCCCAAAAGACTCTTTTCATGTGATGGGATCCCATCTTTCAAAGAACTACAGCACATTCCTCATTTTTATTTCTAGTTTTTTTTTTCTTGGTTGCAGAACAAGCCAACACCAAGTAGTTTCCATAATTATCTATTATCTCACACTGATTGTCATTGTCACCACTTGGTGCTGCCCTGGCTTCAATACCTGTCAACACAACCCCTATCCCCCCCCCCCCCCATTCCCTTCCTCCCTTTTGTGCTCCTGCGTTGTTATTTCTCCAGGTAATGTCCTTCATTCCAAAGCAATTCTCATTTGTATTTAGAGACTCTTCCCCGCAGTCATTTGTATTGATGAAGTGCACCTCACACGCACTTTAAACAGGCCCACATCAAGCTTTTCATGTATGCATGCACGTGCACAAGCAACCACTGAAGTACCTAATGTAGTGCTGTACTCCCCCAGGCCACGGGAGGGAGAGCGATATTTCTTTCTCTCCGTTGCTCGCTCTATTCCTCTGCCTCATTATTACTGACGCTGAAACACTCCTCAGCAGGGTTGTTCACTGGTCACTGCAGCAGAGGAGTGCAAAAGAGGAAAGGAGGGACGGTGGCTGGTTGGGAGGGAGAAAGAGAGAATAAGATGGAGAGCGCCTGCTATTACAAGCTTAGTTGCTATTGAACTGTTTAACACACACACACACACACACACACACACACACACAGCATCACAGAGTGAAAATGGCTCAATTACTCCCTCACACTCCTTCCATCTGTCCCCTCCCTCATTGCCCGTCCACCTTCACTTTAACTTTACTCATCCCCTCCATTTTCTCACCTCTCCGTCTTACTCTGCTACTCATCTCTCTCCTTTGGTGTCTCTTCCCTCCTCTCTCCCCTTCTCGACTGTCTGCTTCGCTGGCTACATGCACTTCAGTTTTCGTCCACTATCCTTCTCCCCCCCCAGTCCCTTTTCCCCAGTCCCTTGTTCTCCAGCACACATTGTTCTCCATCTTATGCCCCCTTTCTCCCCAGGTTGTTTTTCTGTCCATTTCTCCCACAGGCCCTAACTTAACTTTTTCCTCTGCCCTTTGTGCTTCGCTCCATGTACGTTTTACTGGTAAAGACAATTAGTTTAATGCCTCAAATGAACATCTGTGTATCACTATATGTATTTCCATAGTCTGGAGCCTCATTACTACCAGTAACAGCAACATTTTTTTAGTCACCCAATTCCCTTTTCTTTTTGACATTTGCGTGTCGGATATTCAGTCAACACTGAAATAAACCTTTGCATTCTAATCGTATACGTCTAGTCTTTGGTCAGCTGAACGGGCTCACAAACATGACAGGAAAATTGATTCAAAACAATTTCAGTGACCAACCTGCATAATTGGCTCAGCCTGACACAACCCCAAGCCAGACAAACATGGATAAATACGCATGTACAACCCAGTGTGTGTAATCCAAACACAAAAGTATTGAGAGCAGGTCTGTGATGGATTTTATAATAGAGTTGGCCTAATAAGCCGCATTCCTATTGAGTCATGATTTCCTTCTTTTGACTGCATCAACAAAAAGAAGCTGCTGGGTGGAAAACCCTGTTACTGGGTGTTGTTTTACTTTGCTTTGATTTTAGGTGGCAGGTTGGAGAATGTGGGGTCAATTAAAACACATTTTCTCTTTTATTAAGAGATGATGTGTCTTTGCATTCCTTTTAATGCAGGCTTCCAGGTGAGACTGGGAAAAAATCTGTCAGTACAGAATAGAGGCATTTGCTGCACCAGAACCTCTGTATGTTGTTGTTGTTGACAGCTGTGTGTTTATTTTATTATAATCTTCTACATTGCTTGTCTGCTTAATACTGCTATGCACTCTGAAGTTTTTGCATTAGTAGGAAGGAGCGAGGTAACTCAGTTAATCTCTAATGTTAAAAGACTACATGACATTGGTTAGGCAGCAATATAACAGTAACCACTTAATTTGTCATAAGTACATCACACAATAAACTTATTTATTTTCAGCCTGTGACCCAAATGAAAAGCATAGCAGAGCTCGATATTGAGCTGTTTTTAGCCCTAAAGGTGTTTTGGCCAACTCAGTCTAGAACTTTTGTGCTGCAAAGCTATGATACCTGCCAACATAGAGTTCTGAAAACAAGGGAGACTTGGCAGTACCAGACACCTCCTACCCACTCTCAAACCCAAAAGCAAACAATGCAGAAACTTTACATCCGTCTGCTGGACTTCTTGTGAGACTTTTTTTTAAATGTGTGGCAGCGTCGTCATTCTTTCATATCATACTTCATGTTCCTTTTTAACTCTGTGTGCGTGTCAGTGTGTGCTACTGATACAGAAACAACAACACGTAAACTTATGAATGAGAAATAAAAATTGAAGAGACCATCTGCTTAACTTCAGCAAGAATGGTGACTCACTTCACTCAATGGCCAACTTTCAGGAGAAATTCATATCTTGGCAGCTCCATTCTTGACAGCTCATACCCAGCTGACCTTATCAGGTGAACAGACTTTCAGTTTGGTAGCTCATATAAAGTGTACAAACGACATGAATAGACACAAAGCTGTGACGGCAGCCGATGTGTGCTCAGATTGCATCAATCAATTACTCTTTGAGAGGATTATGGGATTGTCGATTTTGTCTGGGGTAGGTCCATAGTGTCAGACTTTGAAAAGCCCTGTTCTAGATTAATGAATCTTTTACCGCTTTATGATGTCCCATTGCACATTCAGAATACTGTCTAATACCTCATCCAGTCAAGGCCTGGGGCAAAAACAAGTCTCTTCTTTGTCTGAAAACCTGATGTCTTCCTCTAAAACTCCAGTTGGGCCAAAGGAAATGAAAGCAGTTGCACTGGTTATCAGTGTGAGATGTCTCCTAACAGCAGACCAATAAGAGTAGGCTACTGTTAGGTTAGAAAGACATCAACACACACAGTGACATTAACAGACTGACATCAACATCAAATCAAATATGTGTGATGTGATTCATGCCTTATCTTGGACTCCTCAGATGGGAAATCTGGACCACGGGAAAAAGTTAAAACTGCTGTTAAGAATCTCTAAGCATGAACCCAGGTTAAAGCTGTTTATAATTTTGCATGATATAATACCTCAAAAGACAGCTATGTCTTAAACTTGCACTCAGAAAAAACACACAAATCCAAGCAAAACATTTGCAGCCAATAATACTTAGAACTTATAAAAAGACAAGCCATATGGCATTCATTCTGTGATTAAAAGTGTTATGTCTCTGAGGCACATTTTAACTTCGTATGATGTCAGGATCAGACAGATGGGATGAAATATATAAAGCCACACTACTTTTAGTATCCCTTGGTAGTGTGAACTGCAGTGTTTAAAGTTTATGTCAAAAGCTGTGTATCTATTTCTCATGCAGCTAATTTTGTAACGGGGAGTGCGGATGGCCTCAAATGCAACACACGAGAACGGACGGTTGGTAAAACCCTTTATTAAAGGCAAAAGAAATCTTTTAGAAACAAAAAGTGAGGGTGCAGTGGAGTGGCTTATACAGAGTCCTGATTGGTAACAGAAAACAGCTGGGTGCACAGGTGAGATGATGAGGTGGGCGTGGCTGGCAGGTGAGGTGAGGCAGAGGCAGGATGAGTGGAAAAACACTGAATACCTGAATGTAGAATCACAGCAGACAGAACAGAGACCAGAACCTTGAACTAAAACAGACAGAACTTATACATTACAGGAATGAGGCTGACAGGACTACGGCATAACAGATTATGACAGAAGAGAGACTGAGAACTAAGACAGATCTTAACTGAGAGTGAGGCTGAACAGAAACTAAGACAGAACTATGACATAGAACAGACAGAGAACTAAGACACAGAAATAAGACAGAAAACTAAAATAGAGAACTAAGACAGAAAAGTAGATAAGATGAGATAAACCTTTATTCGTCCCACAGTGGAGAAATTCACAAAGTAGGCTACAGCAGCAAAGGGGATAGAAGCAGTTAAGTAATAAAATGAGCAATTAAAACAGGCTAAATAGACGATGTTAACAAATTTACATTAGAAATTCAAACAAGAAATATTAAATACTAAAATACAAAATATTGCACATTGGATAGAATGTATTGCACAGTGGGGCTGACCTTAAAAAAAATAGAGTATTCCACATATGTAAAGACATAATGCATAGTCTATTGGGAGCAGTGTTGACTCCAAAACTACAACACACAACTAAGACACGACATGGCAGGACAAATACAAGACATGAACAGGCCTCAGAAATGGACACAGACAGAGAGACTGGACTAAGACAGAGACAAAACTAAGACTGAAGAACTGAGACACACAAACATGTCAGGCAGAACTGTGACAAATTTGAGCTCTTCACATCCACATTTGTTAAATTCTGTGTTGCATATGAATGGAATTTATTACATGTATGCTTATGTACTAAGGTGACATTGCAGGATGATATGATATAATGTTTTTGCAATTGTGCTTCCCTTGATAACAATAAGTCTTGATAACTACAATATTTTTTTTAATCAAAGATAGCAGCTGCTCACTCACAGATACAAAAAAATTGAGAGCAAATTTAAGCTTAATTAATAAAACATTTCAGTATTTTGCATCTGTTTACTTAGTGCCAAAGTCGACATCCTTTATGCTGTTCACTGTTTGTGGCGCTGTCAAGCAGTCAGTACATTCGTGATGAATACGTGCAGGGCTTTTATCCTGAAAGCTACTGCTGTGATGGAGCATAAGAGTAGTGAATAAATTGTGCTAAAAGGACAAATGTGATAGATCCTCTCTTTAATTCTCAGTGGTTGTGACAGGTGTTTTAAATGTCCAATCATTATTTCCAGCACCTGTTTTCGTTCACAGAGAAGTGACTGATGATGTGTTCAGTCCTGCATCACACTCACCCCAGTGGCCATGTTTACAAAGAATCTTGTCTTACCACTCGGAGTCCTCCAAATAGCATTAAAAGTTCCTCACTCATTGAATACACTGTAGAGGTTTTTAACAACTTGACTATGAGAAGGGACTGGGTTGACCCTGTTGCTGCTGTGGACGATATCCTGTTTTATGAGTGAACCTAACTTCAGGGATTGGTGTTAGACAAGTCGACATTTTTGTGTCAGTACATGTGAAATAATATAACTTTAATGAAGCAATTTTACATATAGCACTAATTCCACGTGATATTCTAGTGATGGCGATGAAATCACCTTTATATCATAGCAGCTATCTAATGAGCACGAAATGAACAGTCAAATAAAACTGGGGTTTTCACATTTCTGGTGCGATGAATAATTCTGTCTGACGGTTGCGGTTGAGATCATCAGCGCTGCAAACTGCACGAGTGTCATTTCCGGTGTCATTGAATTGTTTTGATTAGATGGTGAATCGACTGAATCCTTGTTAAATCTCTGCCATCAAAGCGTGGATTAAAAGATCGTTATCATCCACATTTTTACAAAATTCTGATGTAATGAGACAAATGACCTGCAGCACATTACTGATTGTAAGGAGGTCTTGGTGAATGAGGAGTCCTCTGGAATGAATCTCTCAGACTTACGAGCCACATTTAAGATAAGATATTCCTTTATTAGTCCCACAATGGGGAAATTTACAAAAGTGAAACCCATTTGCGATGGCCGGGAATCGAACCCAGGTCAACTGCTTGGAAGGCAGCTATGCTCACCACTATACCACCATCGCTGTGCTGGTTTCAACTACATTTGCATTTACACTCATTTCCAAAGTGCTTTGTGACTTACATTTAGATCAAACATTTCAGAGTCATGAAGACAGAATAGATACCTCCACCAGTTTGGAGCTACTATTAAACTATGATGTTTTGTGAACAGCTCCATTACACAACCAGAAATTTGCTGCCCTTTTACCAAAAAAAAAAAAGATCTTAAGCCTAAAATGATCTAAGTCTATGGGCTAAGATCATCATAGGCATCAGATATTTTTGTAATAAAATTCCCTCATTTGTCCAGCTAATGTATTCACAGTAATGAGGTTCTTTCAGAGAACTCTGAAGTTTTTAAACAGGAATAAGGATTAAGAAATAAAACCTAACCTTATAGAGCTGTTGGGCCACAGAGGATTGAATCATGGAAGCAATGCTCTACAACATCAAATTACACATACAGTACCTCCACAATCTAAGATCACGGGCGAAAAAAATATGGTTGGGACTTGTTCCCTGATCTTTAAAAGCAAAGCAGACAGGAAATCAAAGAGGGCTCAGTATCAGTAATTCCCTTAGACAAAGCCGTGGGATAACATGCTAATGCATACCAATACATTACTGACCATTTTGCCAACTTATCTCAGAGATATTGCTTTGAACCTGGAACTCTCTTGAGAGATAAACATCAAATCCTCAAGTATGCTTCATGCTTCTTAATGCGGATGAACAAGTTCAAGGGAGGCAGGAGAGGAGACGACAAGAGGACGGAAGCAAGAACAAGGGAACAAGAGGGAAACCGTAGTACACAGTGATGTGAAGAAAGTCTTATATGTTTCCTCTTTATATTGGCTTTCAATTACAACCATTAATGTGTCACACTGTCCAAATTTCGGCACCACTCATCTGTTGTTTTCATTAGGTAAAAGTAATGTTGGCTGTTATTTTCACTCTCCGTATTATATTCCCCAAAAGCAGAGATAAGTTAAACACATAAAATGCATTTTTATTCAAGGTTATTACTTATCATTCTTCAGTGGGGACATTTGCTAATCTTATGACAATCACATTAAAATATTATTTTGCAAAATGGCCACAGACAGCTATATCTGACTGCACAGAATTTAGAATCTGTGCTTACTTGTGCTCATCTAACATAAAATAAACCTTTATTCGTTCCTCAGTGAGGAAATTAGCTATAAACAATATACAAAACTGGAAGTGTAGCTGTCACAAATCAGACTCCCTTCACTTCAGCCTACCCCAAAGCCTTATAGTCACTAATAGGGAAGCATACCAAATGAAAGAAAATTGCAAAAAAGACATAAGATACATGGTACACAAAGAAAAGACAGGACTACAAAAGCAGCTCAAGGAACTTGACAAAGACTGACACTCTCATTAGTAATGTGATGCAGCTGGTGAAGCATGCAGCAGGTCTGATGAGGGGGGTGAGCGGATAGTGTGCTGGACAAGTTCAACTATGATGTGTCTGAAATCATTATTAACAACTCACTATATAGACAATTATGTAGGTGACTACATAAATCATGTGTCAAATTGCAGAACAGCAACAACAACAACAAAACAATTTTAGCTCTACTCCGTTCTTTCATCTTGTATAAATTCAAGGGGGGCTCTGAGTTTTACATTTGAAAGTCAGTTCAATCATCACACAGGAAGAGCTGCATAATGTCCTCCACCATTGATTGAATGCTACTACACTTCGGGACAATTTGAATCTTCTACACAGGGCTGGATAATGATTTTCAGTTGACATTCACACACCACTAAGAATATGGTGCACACTATATAGTTGGCCATGCAGTGAATAGTGAAAGATTTCAGAAACAGTATAAGGTTGTTTGTAAGCGTAAACACACATGTCACAGCTAATATGTCAGCATATCATAACATGTCCAATCCCCAGGTCGGCCCTTGTGCACTCGCTTTGATACAAGCCCAAGGGTGTACCTCTGCTAAATTGGAAAGAGCTCGAGGGCTCCCTCGTGGACTTTCTGAGCCCTTTGTGGACACTTTCCGGAAGTTCAGAATCCTGCAGACTTTGCTCGAGGGAGTAACCCTCAAGTTATTACACTGCAGTAGTTAAGAAGAGATGACATGCCTGTAATAGTAGTGTTGCATGGCCAACAACAAAAAATGATTGAATCTGATTTGATGAGACAACATGCTGTTTTGCTTGATAGCAACAAAAATGTGCTCTTTATGAGGTTTTTAATGTGCTCGAGTTTGACTTCACTGTTTCAGTATTTTAGGAACGCTGAAGTAAACCTAAGAATAAACTCTAGGACATGATTTCATTTTTAACTCATTCTCTCTCTCATTTTTATAAGTAAGATAGATAGATATACTTAAATGTAATGACCTCTAGGTTAAAAAGTAAATATTTTTCCTCTGTAAATGAGAATAAAGTAGTATCTCATATTAAACTATGGGTAAGTGTTCTGAACTAAATAAATAAAAAATTCCACTTTCTTAAGCAGACTACTGCTAAGCTGTAATTAAGTTGTAGTCACATTTCAAGGTCATCCAATGGATGCTCAAGTTAATTCTAATGTGTTACTTCACAGAGGTTCAGTGCTTACTTGCTCACGTTTTTATCTTTAATTAAACTGTGCACAAAGAAAAAAGGATGGCTTTAACATTTTGAGAAACCATGTAAAGATAAGTCATGAAATCCACCAAATTTTAATCCACTTCAAATACAGGCTGTAACACCACAAACAAGTTAAAGGCAGTTGAATCATAAAGAAGAGCTGTGTACTGTGAGTAAAAAAATGGCACAGCTTGCAAATGTGTAAAACCATCAAATGTAAATCATTATTATTATTTCACATTAAAGTAATATACTGCTCTCTCAATATAAAGGCAATGCATCATACATATCTGCCCTGCTGTATGCACACACACAAACACACGCATACACATATTTGTACTTCTATGTGAGGACACTCATTAACATAATGCATTCCCCAGCCCCTTACTCTAACCTTAATCATCACAGCTAAATGTCTAACCCTCATACAGCCCTTTGAAGAGCAGCCAAAATGTCCTCAGTTTCCAAACATGTCCTCACTCCCAAGGTAGAAAACACAGACTGGTTCTCACAAAGATAGATGAGAGTAGACTCACACACACATACGCACACACACACATACACACACACACACACACACACACACACACACACACACACACACACACACACACACACCATAGCCCCGATTCAACCCCTGATTCAACCCCTGCTGCTGTCCCCCTCCGCCAGCAGTCGACTGTGTTTATATATTGATTAATATGGCTCCTGCTGTAATATACTCCAGGGTATAACACAGCAGGCTGCTCTTTGGTCAAATTCTGCTGTGTAAGAGTCTTTTATGTGCATGTGCGTCTGTGTCTGTGTTTTTTTATATTTACACTGATTAATAGGTCTGCTGCTGTAATATACCCTAGGCACACACACAACACTTATCATCAATGAAAAAAAAACCCTACCCCGTGTGTGTGTGTCCAGTGTGTATTTGTGTGTGTCTGTGTGTTTGTATTTATGTGTGCACTTATGCTGAACACTTTAGGGGTCAAAGCGGCCGTGTACTCATTAACCAAACACAATGTTGAGTCTATTGCCTGCATTGTATGTATCACTGGGGTTTCAGCAGGTCTTCAACACTATTATGGGGTTAGAGGATTAAAAGAAACACAGACATGGCTCAAGTTACCACATTTTGCAGCCACAGTGAAATGGAGGAAATTGATAATATATATCACTTTGAGTCTGTCTGTCACGCACAGGGGGAGGCAGGCACTACAAAGGTTTAAAGGAAATGAAAAAAAATTGTATTAAGGAGTATTCTTTGCTTTGCTTTCGGAATGAAATATCTTGTTTTTCAGCGTCTTCTAAAATGAGGCAATCTCCATCTATATCAAGCAAATGCAACCACTCAGTTAAAATGGAACAATCTGGTTCACAGTCAACAGAAAACATTTTTTTTCCCTTTGATTTCTAAGTGTTTATTGTTTTTTCTTTTTTTTTTTTTTTTTTAAGAAATGGATGTTACAAGGCAGTAAAAAAAAAAAAATCATTTGATCTTATTGTATTGTAGACAGTGTAGAAGATATAGTGTAGAAAAGTTACGTTATTATTTTTTTTTAAAGTACCATATACAAAAGTGACAGATACAGTCCAAAATGAAATTAAAAGAAAACAAGTCACAGGAAATTGTGTGACTAGGCTTGACATCCACACAGGTACTCCATCATGCAAAGTAGGTTGAAAGAGGAATTCCAGCTTCCCAAACTTTTAATCTGTTGTAAAACAGACTAGAATAGAATCTCTGCTACTGCACTTACTAGATCTTTCAAATCCATGTTTACTGAAAATGCACATCTTTATACATTTGGTATTTGAGCTCTGTCACCTAATAAAAAAACACACACAAAACAATGATTCAGAACTTCCATAACTCCATAATGTACATTCCCATTTAAGTTCCCTCTTCCATTTTTCACAAATTATCCATCATCAGCTTCAGTCTGCATGATTTTACTGGAGCATGATAATCTGTATGTAATATCTTAGTATATTGTATAAACTTCACTTTTGTTTCTTTTACATAATGTCCACATTTCAACGTCCAATTATCCCCCCCTGTTCAAGCTCTCCTCTCAGATCTCCCTACCATAACAGTTTCACATTAGATGAGTCATCACCAATGCAATTGTTTAATTGATAAAACTGCAAAGCTGTGTGGTAAATCCAAATAATCCACAATGTACTTTTCTCTAATCCCAAAGAAACTAGATTCCCTATTAGTAAATATTTATTTATGTAAGACCGAACAGTTGAATTAAACCTCCATAGTACACAAATATAAATATCTTAGTGCATACTGTGAATTTCCCACCTTATCTTATCTCTTATTCATTTTCACTCTGTTCTATATCTCTATACATGTACATTACTCTGCACTTCACTGTACTTGTACTTGCAATGACATTAAAGTTACATCTAATCAAAAATCTAATCTAAATATATTGTCTTCATACAGATTTCCAATAGTGTGCATGGCATGAAGATGCCACTGCTTCCAGTACAACAGAAACGTTGATTGGTAGAAGACAGGACACGGAGTCCAGTGTCAAAGTTACACACTTTGTACATCTAACCATCCACCACAGCTAATGCTATTCTTCCTTTGCTCCTGTCAAACAGTCATGTTTTCAGGAACATAGGTTAAGTCAAGCTTTTGAACAAACACAAAATTTCTAGTGACTATTTTTGGATGAGATGGAGAGACAAAAAAATGTAGCAATATGCTGTTATGCAATTGAAATAGAGGCATATTCAGAGAGAAAAAAAACAGTCTTTGCAAATGATGCTGGCTGTTTTGACATATTTCAGTTCTTGTCCTGGTTGCAGTATTTGAGCACTTGTTCCGGGTTGGTCTCAACTGCATTTGGCAACAGACCTATGCATAAATAATATGTTAACTGTTTAAAATACGAAATCATGACTAAGTAGCGTCGCTGCTGCCAGGTTCGTTAAACAATAAGGCACACAAAAAAAAAACATCAAAATTTAATATCCTTACTGTTACTTGGCCTCAGAGGATATCCAGCAAATTTCACAAAATTCACACCAAAGCTGATGTGAGTGCCCATGTTTTTCTCCTGCATATACTTTCCTTCTTCATGCATAAATAATTAAAACTGAGTCAGAGCATTTCCCCTGAACATAATTCAGTCATCTGAATGTTTTATTATCTTTCACTATTTTTCATTCCTGTATGATTTTTGGATTCGTTAAACTCTGCTGTACTGTAGCTGAACCTTACTTTTCTGCTCTATTTGGAGCGGGCTGTATTAATTGTTGATTCACAGAGAGGAGACAGGCGATGTGTGAAGGAGAGAGGGAAGGGGGAAAAAAAAGACAGAAATGGAGAGATGGCAGAGCGAGAGAGCAGACAGGGAGACGGAGAGGACGCTCGATACTGTTTGGTCAGCAGTTTGTTCAGAATGATGAGTTTTCAGCCAAGTAGTTCAGCTGATAATTGTCAGACATCCAGGTCAAAACAGATGGTGTGAATCAGCCAGGACGAAGAGGTCGGCATGTGGCACAAACACAGGACATGGCACAGGCATTTACTCAGCCCTTTAAGACACTAGTTTGGTAAAATATGTTGCTTATTACTTTCATATACTCTTACTCTTTGCACTTCTTTTCATATGTTAGTCACATCTTTAACAGAAGATCCTCTATTTCCCAAAAGCACTTATACATACAAAACTCATCTCAGCCATTAACACGTGCCATTCAGGTGTCAAAGACTTAATTACATTGTAAAGGAAGGGCACAGACAACTTGACTTGCATATAAAAAGGAACGTTTATTGAGTTTAATTACGTCTTTGATTGGAGACCAAATGACCCATCAGCTTGTTAGCCAGTGACCTACTCACCCTGTGTCCTACAAATCACATTTAAATGGAATTCATTTCGACTGGCAAATACATTATGGAGAGAACTGCTGTGTGCATTCTAGTTAAGTAGTATTTGGTGATACCATGGACGTGGTATTTTGCAGTTATCCTGGTATTAAGCAGTACAGGGGAATGAACACATGAAGTTTGTGTTTTGAATGATTTCATTTATTTACTTACATGCAAACTGCAAATATTGTATATTAAAAAAAGCTGCATATGGTTGTTGTGGTGCACTTTAGCAACACTGCATCTATGTAGGGCCCACACTCACCAGTATTTACTTTTATAATTAATTGAGTGCTAATGTGCTGCAGTACAAGATAGGCCATAAGGTGAACCATGAAAAAGTGGCTAGAAAATGATTTTCGTTCCCATGTCTGGGCACTACTTTTTAAATGCATTTTTGATTAGACTATACCCTTATGGACTTGGGGTTGAAAGTTCTCCGCAAAATATCCTGCAGTTTTTTGTCACAAGCCATAAATGTTTATACATATAAATTTAAAAAACGAAAATTCTATGGTGCTAGATTCACTTGTTTTATTCATCAATATTCACTTTAGCAATATGAAATCTCTCACAAAATGGCATTTATATATGCATGATAACATTTTAGACAAGTCTAGACCATGAAATGTGAATTTAGACCATGAAAAACGCTTTCATATATTACACACAGTGAATTTTGCCACACACATCAATGTAACAGCATTGCTTGTCATTTACAGTGTTTACAGTTGCAGGGTTTCTTTTCTTCTTTTAACAATAGATGCTTTTGTCATTTTACAATACATGTTTTTAACACATCACGGTCTGGCTTTTTTTACACAGTACACTGTAAGTTTCTATTTTTGTTCAATGGATGCTTTTTTTTTAAGAGGATGTTTTATGGTTTTATAATATGTCTAATCATCCCCATCACTGTCAGAAACATCATCCCATGTAACTACACCTTCTGTTTCCTTCTGAATATTCACATAGTGCTGGCACCTACACAAATCAGTGCAAGACAGTCTTGCTGACATACAGGAACATCTGTCTGTATCACATTTGCCTTGCTTACAAGTGCAGTAGGCTAACTGCAACACACTTTGAGGAGCAGGATTTTTAGTCATCCAGGTCACTGGTAACTCCCCATCCTCAATGTGCCATCCAATACCAATGGGTGAGGGTGCACACATAATACCTTTCAGACAATGTCTCATTATTGCTGCTTGGTAGTTTGCCCTCTTGCAGTGTTGGTGTAGAGCGTCACATGTTGGAGGCATGGATAGTTCTGGCAAAGCTGAAGATGCCATGCAGAATGCTTTCTATCTTGCATCGTTCACATTTTCAGCAGATGACTGGCCATGCAGGTGGCACACATATTTGCAGAGAACTTCAAAGGTGGACTGGTCCAGGTTAAAACCTCTACCCAGATTTGTAAATGAAGTGAGGTATTCCTCTTTCTCATAAGCAACAGAAAATGTCTTTTTTCCCCCTTGCCATGAAAGGCACTTGTGGAGTCACAACCTGAGAAGGTATGAATCCCAATAAGTGCTGAACACACACAGGTGCCAAAGAGCTGAGGTCACCTTGGCGTAGTCAGTGATCCTTGTTCTGTTGACAACTAGTGTGTGAAAGTACAACCTACATAGTAGGTCTTTCTCCAAACTTAAAGCAATGACTGCCACATCAGTATCAGGGCTCTTAATGACCACAGTGTGGTGTTCCAGTGCGGCATGTTGTGCATGTAAAAACACCCTGGTGTCACATTCTTCAGCTTTTGTACTGTGTCTTTTTTCAGTGTCACTTTCTGCTTGGCTTACCTCTGTTGTTGATTCTGTGGATTCTGTACCTGATGGCTGAGGTAGCCTGTCTATGAGCTTATCTGCTGCAAGTGTCTCAACAAAAACCAGCTCAGATATATTGCGCTTGCTTGGGGAGTGAAACACTAGCTGTGGGAAATCAAGGGGCAGTCTCCTCTTCAATCTATCCATCCTGCAACACATCAATACGATGATATTTGATTAGAGTATGAAATTATATATATTCACCAGTACAAAACAATTTACCATCACAGACTTTTTGGGGGAAATAGTTACTTCCTTGACATTCCGATTTAAGCTGTTATTATAGTCATAACAAAGAGGCAAAAACATTATGAGCTTGGAGATTGGTTCAAAATTATCTACAAAGACTTATCTATCATTTAGAATTGTTACAATATTTTTTCTCCAAAGCTGACAAAGACAATGTTAGTATTTCAGTTACATTACCTGTAGTTTGAAACATCAATGTCCTCATGCTCTTTCACTATATTGATGAACTTTTTTCTTAGCTGATTCATCCTCAGCACCTCTTGGTTCCCAATAATTCTTTGCCTGATGATCTGCTCACAGAAGATCTTGTCGCTCACATCGAAGGCTGGCTCATTTCTGAAACACACACACACACAGACACTTAAATAATGCAGAAAGTTGTGCAACAAATATTGTATCTATAGACAATATATCAAGATGTGCAGTCTCAGCAAATTATTACATTGACCAAATAATATCATTTCTCACATTTCTTCTTCTGTGGTCCCGGTAACTGCTGCAGTGGACCTGGTGAAGAACCTGGTGTACTGACGGTAACAGGACTTGTGGTACCGCACTTCCATGGCCACGCAGTCTTTATCTTTAATATGTAAAAGAACCCCAGTGTCTTCCTTCATCTCGGCAGCTTTCAGCAACAGACCTGTAATGAATGAAGATTATTTCATGGTGTCTGTCTGTATTTGTGTGTTCTTTTTTTATATATGGATAATGCAGTTAACATTGTTTCAATTCAAGCATGAATCTGATATGCTGCATATAGAGTTATAGCTACAGCTAATTTTAAACTCCTGTCCCTACTTGGGCTTTAAAACAAATACAACATACATACAAAATCAAATAAACTTACATACTTACTTACTTATATATAGTGTTGTGTGTGAGTGCAAGAGAGAGTGAGAGACATTTTTTACTTACCTGCTGATAATGTCTGTGCCAGTGAAAGATGATCCTTAGTGCGTTTGCCAGACACGGTGATATATTTATCTGCTTTCTTACAAATAATGCACAAGGCAGCCAGAACAGGACCAGAGGAAACATAGGTAACCACATCCTGGACCGGAGTTTCTTCCTCGGAGTTCACTTGTTGATCCTGCGGTGCTGCCGGCGTCAGCTGTTAGCACAGGCTCGCCTCCATGTGTTTCATCAACGTCTGGATGCTCTCTTTTATGTTTCTCCGCGGAAGCCAAGCGCTTCCTATCAATAAATCGTCTATAGCATGTCGCATGAAACCCAGCGTCTTCTGGAATATTGTCAAAGTCAATATGGATACAGTGTTTATAAGTTTCCGCTATGGTCTTGCTCTCACCACTCAAACAAAGCCATCGTTCGACACAGTTTCTAAGCGTTTCCCATCGTTTTGCCGAAAATCCTGTACTTGTTCTTTCTTCACGGCTATCAGGTGCATAGAACATGTTTTTGATGTTTTTTTAAAAAAGTTTTCGTCGTGTTTTCCTCATCCGAACTGCTGGAAGATATTATCCTGGTCGCAGCCATCTTGGATGTTTTGCACTCTCCTATTGGACCAGCAGGTTACACGTGACTCAAACCGCAGCACGCATGATAACAATATCATTACGCGAGTAAAGTAAGTAGTCCCGACTTCAAACACTGATTTTATAAAAACTGCAGGATTACAAATGGAGAACTTTTAACGTGGAGCACAGGACCAATAAATCTTTGTAACGGAGTGAAAAGATTGTAGTGCCCCATATGTCGGAACGGGATGAAACGATACGGCTTTCACCTTACGGCCTAAGAGCTAAGTCACTAAAAAAAGTAATAAAAATAAAATCTGGTGCACAAGACTTTTTTTTGGGAGTCTTCTCATATATTCTCCTTTTTTAAGAGTTATTGGCATGTGTGCTAGAATAAAACAGAGGTTGGGCATCGAAAACTGGACATTTAACCTGTATTCAGTTTTTCTGGGGTTAACTGAATTATTTAGCAGCGTGGAGTTGAATCAGGCATCTGTGAGAAAAGCAAAGCTGAGGGAAGCAAAGGAAGTATGTATGTGTGCATCTCCCTGCAGAGAACAGAGAAACTTGCTACAGTCTTGCTTTGAAGGATTAGATGGCAACACTGCTGATGTAATTCATACTGTAGTCAAATGGTTGACAGTGTGGATGGTTATTATTTCTTACTGCAGAGGTAAATCTTGCTTATTGATAAAATCAGATCTATGGTGTGCGCCCTCCTTGGTGCTGAAGAGATGTCTTTAGATCACTGTGTGGATTACTTCACTGCATGGCCTCCAGTTTGTGCAGTAGCACCTGTTGCTGGCAGACAGATTGCTTCCCTGTTGTATGGAGAGACTCTGGTCTGGCCGCCACTGTAATATTATACAGATATCATATGAGAAAATAGCATTAACTCACTGCTGAGTAGCTACAAATGAAAGTACATTATTATGACCAAATGGATACTGCAAGGGGATACAAGAATGTGGTACTTTAAATAGTACAATATTTCCAGCTCATTTTAAGTTACTGTGCCACATGTGTTCAAAGTCCTGACAGATATTTTAGGAATGCTGTAGTAAAATTACACAGGTCTTACAATGATAAGCTGCACACTCTTGTTCAGATTTTTTTTATTATTCAGACGGCATACTGTGCTTTTGGCATTTTCTGTGTTCATGAACAATGTTACTGATTATGCTATTCTGTGATTAGGGAAGACGGCTCTCAAACAAAGCTTCAACCCTCTTCCACTGTTTTGAATGTGGTCCTGTGAGTGTAAATTCTTCATTTGTTGTGGTCATTGCTTGCATATTTTTGTCATCTTTTGAACGTCATATTTTGAAATCAGAACATGATTCCTTACAAGTATCCCAGTAATGAAATGCTGCCTGAGAAAAATATCCATGTTGTTTTCTCTGATCAAAGACAGAATTGTGTCTCACTCAGTCGGATATGTTCTCTGTGTCTCCTCTCTAAGTTAGATTTTTAATATTTCATTTGTGGCTTCACCTTGACGTATTGACTTTTTTTTTCAGATTCATTTTTAACAGAGTTTGATTTTAAAGCTGTAGTAATCAATATTTTCATATTAACAAGGAACAGTATATGTAAGGTCAAAGGTGACACTGAATAATGAACTGACTCATTGTTGTCATCAACGTTGCTTCCGTCAGCAGCAGGAAGCTGTTGAACAGGGGAAAAAAATCTTAGAAAATTCAGGAGTGGTTTGTGGAAAACGGAGCCAAAATATAGCTGAAAGGAAAAAAAGCCAATATTTGACTTTTGTTAGAAACATGACTCTCTTGCATGTGTTATTAGGTAACTGGCAACACTTGCTAACATACTTGCCATGCATTAACAACTTGGTAATAATATGTTGTACTGCCCCCAAGAGCCAAAAAGTCAATTCATGCATGTTTCAGAAATCACTTTTCACTGTAATCAGGACTCATGTTTCACTACCTTGCATCACAAATTGTATGCGTGATCCAAGCCCACACACAGGAATATGTTAAATTTCATGAAATAATAACTGCAAGTGACCTTTTGAAAAATACAAGATATTCTTCATGGCAAAGACATTTTTCTTATGGCCTCTGTTGCTGAATGCTGTTTGTGGAATTAAATGCATAATGCCACAGTATCAGAGATCTGTAGTGGTGAAGCGTTCTGATCCTTTCTGACCTCAGCTCGCATCGCTAAAGTCTGACTCCTTCACTCTCGCCCTCTCATCCGTCCATCAGTTCTCGATGCTTAGGAAAAGAGCTGTCTCTTGCATCTTAAAAATATTAATCGCTTTCCCACTGCTTCCAAACACTGTGCCAAAATTGCTGTAAAAATGATTCTGTGCTAAAATCTGGTGCGGTTGTCAAAGTCATATCATTAAATTTCTGAAACTCGGATCTCATCAGATCAACTCTCGCCCTTTCAGCACTCCTTCTCTCTCGCTTACGGATGACTTCAAAAAGATAGACTGCCTGCAAAAATCAAAATTGTATGTAAAGAGAAAACATAGCCCTTATCTTTTTTTTTTCATGGTTACGTAACCTTTTTTTTTCATAATGTCAATCATTAATGGAAAAGCAGTCAATCATTTACTGCTGGTGGAAACAGTGTTCATTATGGTCTGTTGATGGAGTTGCTGTTTCTCTTTATGCTTCTGTCAGTCAAGTTGGATTCAAACAGATCATTAACTCAATCATCAGTGTGTGCTGAAGCTTCTTGCCTTCTGCCTTACATATATATATAAGGAACAGAATTTGTTCGGTATTCTTCTTGTCTACAGCGTGATGGTAAATAATGACTGCTATAAATTCTGAGCAGTAAAAAACTGAAAGTACATTACAGAAATGTCTTATTTATTGCATATACGATGCCTCAATATAAGGCAGTTTGAGGATGAGTTAATATTTAATGATAGCTGTATGAGTTGTTTTCCCAAAGGGTGTATTTTTTTAAAACTATTTTTTAAAAGTATTTTTAAAAAATCTGCCTACTTGTAACTTTGTGAGGCTGCATTCAGGGACAGTGGTGCTTAATTAGCTAAACGCCAATGTTTAACGGATATGATCATGTTCACAATCATAGCGCAGCATTTTAGCGAATTTTATGCATACATTTGCCAAATAACACTAAACACAAAGTTAAGGCTCATGGTGGCATCAGTTTGGTAGGTATTATTTTCATGTAATATTTTGACCAGATGGCAGCACTTCTTAAAACCCAATGTATTAAATGTTATCACAATTAACCATGAGGTAGAAATAAAACTATGTCAAATTGCCTTGCCATTGATTTCATTATAGGTTTTCACAATACACTCAGGGTTCATATCAATCACACGGAGTTCACACTAAGGCATTTTCTCTCTCAATCACATCCTAGTTAATATATTAATAGTCTTTCAATTTATTGTTAATTTAATTTTAATTCAAAATAGATATATCTTTTAAATCACAACACAATCTCGTTCAGTCATATATTCACTTCTTCATATTGATTAGTGTTATTCATATTGATTAGTCTTATCCTGACACAGATATAATCCATTCTTTTCCCGTTCAGCGCAAACATTCCTAAGAAAATTACACTGTACAAGATTTAGAAAAGGATGTCACGCTTACTATTATGTGGTCATTGTTGTGTTGTGTTATGGTGTAACACACACATGCATGCTAGTGTATGCCTTGTAGAGAGATTACCCGCTGTTGTGAATAAACTGTTTTTCTGGCAAACTTGATGATTCAGTCTTCTAAATGATTTAAAATGGCACACAGCGATCCAAAGTGAATCTTAATGTGTCATGTTGGCTTCTTGTGATTTAGGAGTCACTCCTAGTGATTCCCATGGCTCAGGCAGTGTGATCCTTTGTTGTATCAATTATCCCCGAAGTCGCTCAAGGGGAGACTTTGATATATGGCATATTACCTAGCGACTCCCTAGTTGGTGCTGTGCAGCTCCTGTTGCTTCATATGTGTGTGGGTATGTTTCAAAGCAATGCGAGCACAGAGGGGAAGTGTGCGCTTCCACCTCAGCTATGGTTTATCACTTTGCAGCCCACAATCATAACCAGTGTAATCTGACATTATGGTTATATATATCCGAGGTGAACACTTTCATGTAGTGCAGAGACATGGCTGGCATCACAGATCCAATAAAACAGCTGTGTGCACTGGTGTATATGTTTGTGTTTGTGGGGGGAGGCTGTGCAAGAAGTTTGAATACAACATAATTCTTAAGTCAGGGGCGAAGGTTTGTTGAGTTAGCAGCAAAGCGCAACAAAGAAAATTGATGCCACTTTTGCAGAACTCAGTGGCAGAAGCTTTTGTGTTGACCAGACATAGGTGGCGAAGTTTTTAGAGTTAAAATGTAAAGAAGAAAAAGGGAAACTGCAAGGTGCTTTAAAGCAGTTCCATCCATGTCATAAACTATAGAGGAAGTGTTGTGGGAGTGAGGTCATCTCTGGAGGAGTGGAGGACGCAGAAAAAAATCAGGTGGTCATTCACATGGGCCATTTCTCTATGTTATATCTACAGGATATGATAGAGAGAGCTGCTTGTCTTTGAAATGTGCGAAATCGCCATCAGGACTAAAACGAAAGACGTGCCGTTGCAGGAGAAGAGAAGATATCCGACAGGTGTGCGTCATGTTGGACAAAGCGATCCTAAAGACAAGGAACACTTTGATGAGGATGTGAAGGAAGAGAATAATGTGGATGATGTGACTGAAGTGGTTGAGCAGAACCAGCAGTTGGTGTTAAATGGAGCTGTGAATGATCAGATCTGAGTTAAAAAGAAACACTGAGTCAGGTATGGCTGAACACATACACACTAATGTGGATTAATCTGTTGTTTTGCAGAAGTTGTGAAGGTCAAACTGAGCATTGAATGAATTGAATGATAATGAACAAAACATGTAACAATAATGGCTGTAACAATAGTTGGGTTTCGAGTGATGCCTTTGCGCAAGAGCCAGGCTGAAAAAAATAAAAAAGCTGATTCAGCTACTGTATGTAATAGATAAGCAGTTTAATACCAATCTCTCTTAGCGTGTCTTCTTTTCGTCTTTCTCTCCCTCAGCATCATTCCCAGCATAAATCCGCTTTATGCCCTTTTTATTTCCACTGGAAACTATTCACGCCTCTGGCAGAAGATTGACAATTGGTCCTTAGGCATTTTCCTCTTTATTTTCACCGTAAATCAAAGAAGTGGGAAAGGCAAAACTCAAGAGTATGTCACATTTGGGACTTAATAGTATGGGCTATAAATTAACAGATTGCACTGTACACGCATGCGCTCACATTTTTCTTGGACTCGATCTATTCACACCAAGCTTTACTGGTACCAGAGCAAATAATATTATCCTTCAGCATGACAATAGGTTAACAATCAGTAAATCAAAGTTCTCATTAGAGCTGTGTGTGTGTAATTGATATCATTGATTTCGTCCCTCTGCCCGCTGTTTATTTATATTTCTAGATATTATTTTCCCTTCGGTCAATGAATGCTCATCGCCCAAAGGTAAAAGCAATACCTAAATATCATAGTGTATTAGTACTGCAACCATTTCTCCTGAAAATGGCATAATTGCACAACTAATTTCCATTAGCAAAAACATTTTGTAGGAAAGCCAGCTGATTACATTTTTTATCAACATAATGAAAAAAAACATTAACCACTGACGTATGGAACTGTTAGATACATAATTTTTCATTCTAATTTAATTTGGTGTTTCCCATGGTCATCTACTTTTCAATTTCCCCGAAGACGCTTTTGCTGCTGTCAGGGATCAACACAGCCTCGTGCGTCATGAAATATATAATGTACAGTATATCTCACATTTAGCCTCAAGCCTTTTTAAAGGTGCTATAGTTTTATGATGTCCATTATTTCAGTGCTATTACAGGTCAAATGGAGCATAAAATCAAATGACGTCTCTGCACAGTATTGCTCCATGTTCGTGCTTCGCACACATGTATGTTAAGTAACCTCACGGCTTTGTTGTTGCTTTTCTTACATGTACAAGAAGTGCATATATTTTTGCATTTGCACTCACATGTGCAGTATTCAAACTTTTTTTTTTCCTCGCCTTTTAACTAATCGACTCTCACGCTGGCTAGGAAGTAAATTAAAGCAAAGCACGTCACTGCTTTTACATCTAGAGAATTCAAAGAGCGACAGAGATTCTTTGTCACGGTTTGAGATGAGAGATGGGAGATGGTGTGTCCAGACATACAGTACATGTGGTAACAGTTAAGACATTATTGCAGAAGAATTTTCTCACCACACAAATTTCCCCATCTTCAAGTATTCCGAGTCCTGCTTCACTTAGGACATATTTTATTTGGTGTGTGTGTGTGTGTGTGTGTGTGTGTGTGTGTGTGTGTAAGATTGTATGTGTGAAAGTGCATCTGTAAATGTGTGTGCACCAATTTTTGGAGTTTCAGACCTTGGGAGTGGTGACGTGCTTGGAAAGTGGGACCTTCAAAGGGCTGTTTGAAGGTTTTAGACTTGATTTTAAGGGTAAGGGTTGAGGTTAGGGTAAGGTGCTGGGGAATGTCTTCATCAGGTCTGCATCAGGTCTTCATAACATTAGAAGAAGTACAAACGTGTGTGTGTGTGTGTGTGTGTGTGTGTGTGTGTGTGTGTGTGTGCACCGTCTCTCCCTCGAGCACCAAGAGAAAATACGTCTTCCTTTCTCCTTCCTTGTGTTCATTCCATGGCTCGCTCCACCTCCTCTTCCATGAGCATTTTTTAATATTATTTTTATTGCATTTCTTCTTTATTGGACATTATAGCTGGATATAATACACATAGGGAGTAATAAAAGAGGAGAAACCGGCCAAGATAAGGAAGAGAAAAAGGTGGGAAAGAAGGAGTGAGGCAGTAACAAGACAAAACTGTGTGCGGCAATGAAGCAATGCAAGATGAAAAACGTATTTTCTTTGTTATTTCGATGTTGTGGTGTTGCTCTGTCAGAGGCAGATTATATTTCGCTCTTGCCTCCCCAACAGTCAGGTTTCCATACAGAGCGGCAGCCCTTGAGCTGAGAGGGAATCAGCAGCTTGCAGGTCAGCATCTCTCGCAGTAACAGTTCAAGTGTCTCTCTTCTCTGACCGGGAAACTCTACCATTAAAGACAGAGAAGTAGCAGAGCTCCCACCAAGCTCCGAAGCAGCCTCCAGCCTGGAGAAACTCTGTCGGGCGAGCTGGGTCTGTTATTTGGGCAGGCAGCAGCTGAGTTGGAGATAATACGTTGTTTAGGGATTAAAGACTGAATTACCTGACCAGCGTGACCTGCTGTACTCCTGACGGTTTAAAGATTACTTAGCCACCTTTGGGCAGAAGAGTAAAAGCTACTTGACATAGTCTTTAACATGTCCAAAAGTATGTGGACACCCAGACTATCAGCATTATGTGGTTATTGAACATCGTATTAGCCATAATAAACAGGACTTCTCACATGAACACAAAGCACTAGATGACATGGTAAGGGAACGATCTGGCAGCTTGCAAGGAGAATGAGAAGTGTTTTTAATACTGCCAGCGATGAGGGCAAATAGGATGCAGCTGTGACAATTGAGCCCCAGCCACTGAAGCAGTGCCTGAACAAAAACAAAAGAAACAACCCTAAAAAAAACACTGGAATAAAAAATTTAAAATGCATTGAAATAAACTAGAAACCCCCCCCCCACAAAAATCAACCAAGAACCATGACATGTTAAGTGATAACTTCTGGTTAGACTTGGTGTTCCTATACATCCTGAGGACAAGGTTGCGATCAGGGTCTGGCCTCTGGAGAGACCAGACAGGTTTTTCCACACCAAACTCAAAAAGCATGGATCTGGCTTTGTGCACAGTGGCACTATCATGTTGAAACTTTGCTTATTCTGAAATACAGGGCCTAGTCCAAACCATGAAAAACAGCCCCAGACCAAGTAATCATAAAGTGGATGGTATGTCCACAGTTGTGATGCTATTGTTTTAACAAACTATGGCTTATTACCAACAAATATGGAACATTATGAGAGTGTGTTTGGAGTTGCCTCTGATAATCTTAGCTCTGTTTTGACCTGAAGCCCAGATAAAGATATTTGCTCTTAATCCGGCAGATGCTCCAATATATCTACTTGTTACCTGCTCACATACACTGAGACATTTTTTTTTGATGAAAGCGGCTGCTTGCTGTGCCTGGAAACTGTGCCGATGAGGCTAAAATGCTGTGTAAACTGAGGGCAAATGTGTAGTAAGGTCCATGTTTCACTGTGGGTTTGTGACTTTACTTTTTTCAAGTATATTTGAAACTGAATCTCGACTGATATAAATATTTCAGCTTTGAATTGCAGTGTATTGAATAATTGCAAAAGTATTTATTGTTTTCTCAGATAATTGGATTATCTATGGGGGATGGATATATGACATTAGATGCAAAGAAAAAAGAAAACTTATTATAATTTGATTTCTGAACTCAGACCATAAGAGTACAGTAAATACTTTCTATTGGCACCAGCAACAATGCTCTCATCCTCTGCCACCTCAGTCTCTGTCTATGCACTTTCTTTTCTCCACCTTTCCTCCATGTTGTCATCTTAACATAATTGGTGGGTGGCATGTGACCTCCCCCCTCCACTGACGTCTCCTGTCCACCGGTCAGGGTTGAACTTGTCCAGGATGCTGATCAGCTGACCCTTGGACAAGTTCAGCTCATCTCGATTGGCAGCAGCGTAGTCGTACATGGCAATAACTTGAGATGGATGGGGCCGTTAGAATGAAGGATATTAAAGTTAGATAAAGAGACAGATTGGATTGAGGGAGGGACAGAAGGGCAGCGAGGTGTTAGAGAGGGAACCAGCAGGGACATATGATAGCGAGAGAAAGGACAGAAAGATGCATTGTTACAGTTAAGGAGGGGTGTCTGTGGGGAAGAATTGGAAAGAAGTATAGAGAGACTAGATGAAAAGAAACAGAAGGGCACATGATAAATTGATATAGTTATGGGGAAAAAAGGAATTTAAAACAAGGGCAGACGACTAATGGAAAGAGGAAAAAGGATCAACTTAAAAAAGACGCCTGACATTCTTTAAGCAAATACATAAGAGACTGTACTTACAGAATAACATACCTTTCTTATCTGCCTAAATCACAAACCAAGGCTGCATTAAAGTATAGCTTCCAAGCACGTGGCACAACATATCTGCACGTCCTGGTGGTGCTGCTGGGCAAACCAGCAGTTAGAAAGCTAGTTGGGTTACAAGCAGACAATAAGTTAAACTGTTAATTCAAGGAAACATATTAGTAAACTCCACGGCTGTGTCAAGGCAAAGTGTCAATGATGCTGTATCTCTTTTTTGACGCAATTTTCACCACAGTAGAACGGCAGCACAGGTAAAATTATAGAATCTGTGCAGATGGTTTCTTATTGGTGCAGACTTGCTCACCAAGATAGAACCGTATGCAAAAGCTCTACCTGATCTATTTCTCATTAAAGATATATATTTCTCTTTCTTCGTCATCTTTATATCTTTGGTTAAAAAAAGCCAATTGCTTTGCTTGCTGAATCCTGGTACTGAGGTTCGAGTGCTTGATTTATCGACTTTCAAACTGAAACATTTCATATCGTTTCGACTTGCCAGGGTACGTACTTGACCAGTGCGGTGGAAAGGATAATCCTGGTTATTTTCAACCTCAGCTATAATTTGCAGTACATTTCTTTATTTTTTTTATAGAAGGGGGGAACAATCTTTTGATAGATATAAAAGAAGGCAGGGAAAGAGTGCCTGGAGGACAAATGGAGGGTGGAGAGATTGTTAAGAGAGAAAGAAATAGAGAAAAAGAAATTTAATTATATACTCAAGGAGACAGTCATACGGAGAATGCCCATTCTTCCATGGCCCATTATTCCCAAAGCCCAAAAGTCTGAAAAATGACCAAACCATGTCCATCTGATTGGCTAGTGTTCGTTGCTTGTTTAGGGTCAGGTGGTTGGTTAGAAAAAAACGTCAGGGTCGGAGGCAGTCGGAGGCAGAGCAGGGCCAGGTCTTTGCAGAATACAGGTGGGAGAAAAATAACACATGGCAAAGGAATAATGGGCCATCGGAACAATGCATGGTACCATTCACACATACAATGCTGTGACAAGGTGAGGGCGCTTGTGTGTGTGTGCTATATTCTCGGCGGAGGGCCTTCGATGAATATGAAAAGAAACAAGGCAGAGAACAGAAAGGAGAAAACAAAGTCAATAGACAGAGGCATCATGGGAAGTCTGTGGAGTCTGCAATGTTTTTTAAAAAATCATTAAGTCAGCGAGCCAATTTTAAGAAGACAGGAGAGGTTGAGATGTAGTCGATTGATGGAGAGATAATCGTAGTTATACTGTGAAGAGGGGTAAAATGCCCTATGGGTGTGGGTGTGTGCTGCATCCATGATTACTGGATGTATGCTTGTAATATATGCATGTGGTGTGTGCGAGAGAGAGAGACAGGCGCAGAGGGAATGGTGATTAAGATTTAAATTTTCTCCCTTCATTTTCACAAGTCTGTCCAATTTCGACACTAAAGATATACTGCCAGGATGCACACACACACACACTTAAGCACACAGTAAACACACAGAAATTAATGCGCACACACTTCTTGTTTTGACAAGATGGCATTAGTGCATACTGGTGTGTCCTCTATGGAAAACCAGCAGACCATATGGAGAGGAGAGGCGAAATGAGAGATTGCTGAGTGGCTCCATTGCATCTATGATAAAAAATGATATGACAGTGGCCAAAAAACAAAAGCTTTCTATGTTATGTTATCACCTTGAATATGTCATGAAAGATGCAAGTTTGTTATCGATTAATTGTATTAATATATGTTAAACTGGACAACTGGCAGCTACAGTAATGACAATGTCTATTCTTAGATGAAATATGCATCAATATACATCAAAAATAAGATAAGATAGCTTTTATAGATCCCCCTCAGGGAAAATTTACTTGTTACTGCAGCAGAACAGGCAAAGCAAAGTATAGTAACTCAAAAATAAATGAATAAAGTGTCTAAGTTAAAAATAAGGCAAGTGGCAAGGAAAAAAAAACTAGAAAAAGTTGAATAAGTATTTACACTAAATGAGGTAAAGTATTTGCACTATGTTACACATTCTTCCTTGTTATCAACATTGATAAGTATTTGACATACAATATTCAAATAAGAATAAAGATGCTATGAATGCTATTGCACAGAAATTGTTACATTATTTGCAGTATACGGCAGAAATCATCATCAGGGTGGAAGTCTTAATCTGTTGCTGAAGGAGGTGCTTAAAGCTCCTACAGTCTCATGCAGGTGGTGAGAGGGGGTTGTCCATGATAGATGTCAGCTGTAGTCTGATTGTGAACATTCAATTTTACAGGACATACTGTATATCAGTTGTTTTGTTAGTCAGGACTTAACACTGAATCTTACTATTCCCTGTTTGTGCTTAGGCCTTATTAGGCTGCATGTACATGTGTATGGTATAAATCCTTAACACAGGAGAGTAAAACAACACTTTGTGGGTGAGAGAAATACCTGAACCCAAAGGACAACTGATGGCTGGATACATGAAGCAGAGAGGAGGGGAATTTCTGAGGGATCTAACAGCAAAGCTCATGTTTTCTACCAAAAGCTTTTCAATAAAGCCTTTATTGTATTCAGCCACTTGAGATTTTGCGAGCTGTGTAATTACAGCATATATTATGCCCTGATTACAACTGCTACAGTGCACTTTTAAACGCTCACAATAGAATTACTGTGTCTTGTAACGCCTTCAGAGCTGCTTGTACAAGATTGAAACTGCAGCTCATGATAATGTCTGTCAGTGTATTTGATAGCGAAGTGTTCATTCAGTGTCTTAATTTATTTTTTTAACAAAACAAGCTGATTGGATGCAAGGGTTTATTTAATGTGTGCAGAAAGTGGTTTGGTGAAATCACTGATATGAAATCATATGACACTGAGTGGCCTCTGTTGACATTGTCAAAACTTTATTGAGATAAGTTTATTAGTTAAATGAATAAAGTTGTGAACATGCAAACAAGGAAAATACTGGAGAGACAAGAATTCCCCTGGGAGACGCAAAAGCTTCAGCAAAAGCTTCTCAAGTTGACAAAACAATATTATGGAATTTTTCTGTACAAATGAGAGATGATTTTTTGGATTAGCCAAGATTATTATCATTTATTACACAGCTTTGTGTAAAACCGACAGATTACAGTAAATGCAAATGCAATTCAAATTTTGCTCTCTGGTGTCTGACAGCCGTGTCTAGACAGTAGGAAAAAAAAATATTTGTGACCTGAGAATTAAGCTGTGAGGAGATTACAGAACAAAAGCGAGAAAAGAGGAACAAAAGCACAAGCGCTAATGAGATGGAGGCGAAGAATGAGGCAGAATGAGCTTTAAAAAATGATAGAGAAAGAAGAGCAGTGACAATAGGCTCGAATCAGCTCTCAAACATGAAAATATATCTCTAATTTGTCTTCTTCTTTTCAATTCCATTTCCACTTGTTCTGTCTCCCCGTCGCCTCTAAATGAGAGAAAAGCGAGTGAGGAGAGAAATGAGGTGTGAAGAGAGCTATTAACTAGACAGCTCCAATCTGATTTAATGGACTGAATAACTGACTGGTTGACTAACTTACTGTACAGGCTGACTGGCTGAGTGACAGAATGGCGCTGCTGGCTGGCGGCTGAATAACACAGCGACTGAACACCAGCTCCTTGGCTAGATGTTGCCTTGTTTGGCTGCCTGGACCAAACTAACTTTTCTTGACTGAATGACTTTCCGACGCTTTGCTAAATGGCTGTGAGATTGAGTTGACGGGCTGGTTAACAGACTGATGATGTAGCCAGATGCTGTTCTCTGTTTGTCACTCCCCACCCCCACCCCCACCCCCCTGTCTTCTACCCCTACCTTCTCCACTGCTCTTATTCTTATCGTTTTCCATTTCTACTCAATGCATCACAACAGTAATGAACCCAAACGTAATTAAATGGGAAATGGACTATTAAAAAAAAAACGTCATGCAAACACCTCCTGTGACACCATCCCTGAATGGTCACACAAATTAATTTCCCATTTTCCCTCAACTTCACACTGACCTGAGAAACCATTCTCCCATATAAATGCATAATTTAGCAGCTGATAAAAAACTCTTTTGTTCTGCTGAGATGTAATATTTAAAGAGCAGTTTATTATAATCTTTTTTTTTTTAACTTTATACTGGTGAGCATAAAAGCGGAGCAGGGGATCATGGTCGGACTGATGGTGAAATTGAACATGAATCACCTTCTGGAGAGTGGCTCCTTTTAATCACTCTTGGGGAGAGAGGAGGAAGCCAGCTGTGGACACATCCAGCATGTTCTCACTCTCGCCTCCAAAAAACTATGACGGCTCTACCCTAGTGTCTGTTCTGCAACGTTGTGAAATGGTTGCACTTTGGTTAGGTTAAGGGACCAAAAGTACTTAGTAAAATAAGCATGTTACTCATGTACATTAGTTACGTACATTAAGTTTTTTTTAACTTGAGTCACATTACGCGTTACACGTTACGAAACTTTACGTACATAAGGTAAAAAGAACGCTGACTTTTGGTTTCAAACTGTACAATATGTTTAATTCATTCAGACCTGAACCCAATCCAAGACCAAAGCTATCTTTATTATTTCTCCTAAAAAGACAAAGTTATATCTTTGCTTTGGAAAAAACTTAATAAAATTAAAAAAAATAATCATCTGACAACAGCAAAAGGCCAACCCACCACAAACAAACATATGTAGATTCTATTAGTTGATGAGACACAGGCTTAGTGGTACATACATTGCAATCACCTACCAGCATGTCACAAATTATTTGTCGTTCTGTTCATGTTTCAACTTTGTCTTAACTCATCAGGCTCACGCAAAACATCAGCTACATCTTGTCTCTCGTCCTGTTACCCAATTGAGATTGTGTTTCTGCTTGCAACACACAACCTGCACTGACACAGAATTATTCTTATGAAGTGCATTATAAGTACAAAATTATACCACCTGATCCAGAACCAAGCATGCAGCTTATTGCAACAACAAGGCCCGGACAGGTTTGTGTCAGGTTGTTGAACTTTGATTCCACAGGGAGCTCAGTCTGAGTATGAATTATATTGAAATTGAGGACTTCCATATGTAAATTACATCAAAATTTAATTAAAGAAAGGGCACACATACAGTATTAAATCTCAACTTGGCACTCCAGGTGGCAAATTTTAATCAGTGGTGACAGCATGACATTATGATACATGTTGATTACCACAGCGAGTCCCTGTAAAGTGGTATGTTAGCTCAGGAATATAAGTTACATTAACAAGATGATTTGAAATCAATGTGTTTGTCTAATGGTCTATAACATTTTAAAGTGCTGTTGACTAAAACAGATATAGACTAAATTATCTAGATTATCTCCTTTTAATCAAAAGGGTATAAGGCAAACAGTCTAAATCTGTAGGCACAAACATTAAAGCAGTATCAGCTGATGTTTCGGTCACTACAGGGGCAGCAAAAAAGCCATAAACACAACACTGGCATATTATCATCTTATAGTGTATTATATATAGATATATATTATTTAATGTTGTTATGACTAATGTGCCATCTTACTTACACACTCAGCTGATAGGAAGCATGATTAGTATTCATATTGGAAGTTGTGTTTCTGGCCTCCTGAGGAATGTAAGTCCAGCGTTCAATTTCCTTCCAGCTCTGTTTTGGTTTCCACCAACTCCCAAGGGAGCTATCTGGCTCTTTAGCTGCTAATTGTTTCACTATGTTCAACAGCCAGTCGCTAACTTACTCGTTCTCTCTGGGCAGGTAACAGACGGTCTGTTTGTCTAAGCCAAGGGTATTCAACTAAAATTTAAAGAGGTCCAGTTGGAGAAAATATCTTGAAGCAAAGGTCCAAATGATCGTAGTGTTGAACTGTTCAACGTGATATATATTTAAGTAGACTAGTAGTTGTATCAGCATCTGCATGGATTCAATACCTGACTGTCAAATCTAATGAATTCAGGACAGTTCGAAAAGTTTTTGACAATATTTCTTGTCAAGTAACAGAACTGAACTTATACATATGACTGCCGATATGTATAATGTTCTCTCATTTACTAAATAAAAGTAGGGCTGCATTTCAAAATAAGAGAAAATAAATACAATGTGAAAAGTGTGCATGCTCAAATAAAGTGCTTAACTTCAGAAAAATAAAATAAAGGGAGGAAAGGCTTGAATTTCTTTTTTTTTTTCTCAACTTTCTCCGGCTCAGTCGTCTGGATCTCTCCCTTTGTTTTCTAAATGTATCGCTATCTTTCTTTTCATGTGTAACTCACCTCTAACTCTCTCATCTGTCTGCACTGTAGAGCCGCAATATTTCCTGCCTGGAATGCACAGACTTGATTGGCTCGATTGGAATGGCTTAACTCGCATGCAATTGGTCTGAATGTTTCCTCATCCACTAAACCACTACAGTAAAGACTACAAAAGCTGCGCTCAGTGTGACTGTAACCATCCCAGGAGATAAACTCCCACTAACCTGAGCCCAGGCCCCTGATGCAAAGTTAAATCACAAGGGAAAAACACGGGTCTTCAAAACTGTTCGCACAGTTCTTGCTGTCAAGGTTGAACACTAGACTGAGGCTTTTTGCACAAAATGTCAAGAATAGCATCTTTTTGATGAAGTCAGACAGGACAGAGCGAGGCTGCCTGGCACTCCTGCTGCTATCCATCATGTTGTCAATCTAAATACCTGCAGCCTTTCATAGCTTGCTTCTTGGTCTCTGCAGCTGTTTATCTGCGGAGACACCTCCGTCTCAATGTAATGTGTTGCTGCTTGAGTACCTCCATCAACAGCTGTTTATCTGCTGAGCTGTTCACCTCCACAGCAGAAAGGAGGCAGATGCAAGAGCTGCGGTGCTGAATGGAGTTTGATTTCTGCTGTGAAATAATGAAAAAAAAAAAAGCTGCAAAATGTGATATTTTATTCAGATGATGTGTCAGCTAGTCCACGCGTACATTTTCATAACTGTGTTTTATGAATAAATTTGCTGTTATGATGTTTGAAATCCTCCATGAAAAAGACATCAAAGCCTTGGGTTGTGTGTTTTTAATACTGCATGTTTTCAATGTAGCCTTCAGTGCTACGAGAGCACAACCTTTGAAACAATGATTTTTTTGCTTCATTTTGAATTCAGCATTTACTTTTCCATTGGAAATTTATTTCCACTTGATATGCTGTAGCTTAGCAGTGTGTTCTGCTCTTGTTATTGTTTCTCATAACGCCCAAGCAACAACAAAACATTGCAAGTGAACATAAGCAGCACCAGTTATGTTTCCTGTGTAATAGATTGAGAAAAGCAAATTGGTAGTATAGAAACATTTTTTATGGGAGACAGGGTTGGATGGGTTGCAAGCAGAGAACGGATTTACCCATAATACATCATGATCTTATGCCTCTATCCATTTCTTCTCTTCCATATCACTGTTCCTCCAAATCCATATCTTTCCTATAGATTGTCTTGTCCTTTCCTCTCTGCCACAACACACACATTTAATCACGTGCATATACGCACACAAGCATACTCTCGAACGAAACACTCATAACAAAACAAATATAAAGAGGGAAAAAGAAGAAGTAAAGAGAAAAGATCATATTAAGATGAAGAAATTGGAGTCAGAGAAAAAGAAACACTGAGAAAGAAGGGAAAAAATCTCTCTTAAAAGGAGACAGATGAAAGTACAAAGATATGATGAGGGGAGAGGGAGGAGACTGTGAGAAGACGAATGTTTGAAATCTATAAGTAGGGACACTCCATGTGCGCAGAGGGGGTGAGAGTAGAGGAGGAGGGACCATGTAGTCCAGAAGGCACACAAACAGAAGACAAGGAAAAGAAGCTGAGGCGAGTATTTGGTCTCACAGTGCAGTCTGGGGCCACCTGGGTGCATCACACACTCTCAAACACACTCTCCATAAATCACATTTGGAGTGTAAAGGCAGGTGAGTTTGAGATACTAGATAAATGTCATCATCTCATGTGTCCGTGTGTGTGTGTGTGTGTGTGTGTGTGTGTGTGTGTGTGAGTGACCAATCAATGATATTTGACCTGGGCCATTTCAAGTCAATGCAGAAATGAGAAACAGTACATGTAAATACTTACTAGATGACATAATTTATTATAGTTTTATTTACCTTTTGTAGACCACAAATAACAATTAAAATGTAATTCTTTTATTTTTATAGGTACATTTTTCCTGCTCTCTACGCAGTTGCTTTTTACTTGGAAATGTGCAATACTTTTTTTTCAAATAAAAAAAAAAGTCAGATATAGATTTAGTAAACATGGATGATACACAAAGACTGAGCTGGCTGTTCACGTATTTAACAGTTACACAGGAAATGCCTGAGATTACATCAAAACTGTTTGCCTGTATTTCCCAGAATGAAAGGTTTTTCTCTGAAGAGAAATTGAAGCTCTGAAAAGACTGTGTTGAATGTCTGCAAATTTCAAAACTTTCAAAGATTTGCAACATAGAAAACATCACACTGACATTGTAGAGGGAAGCAATTATTTCTAAATGTACGAATCCTATTTTTCAGTTTTAAAACCATAGTTTACTTTCCAAACTTACTTCCAACCTTTCAAATCTTATATCTTCTTTTACATGTGACAATAATCTCATACAGTATGCCCTCTCTTCTGTCTTACATTCTTAATCCAGATGACATTCCACTCTTTTTCTCTCCTCATCCTTTACTCATGTCTCAACTCCCCTGCTCCCCTGTTTTATCTAATCTCCCCTCTCCTCCCCTCTTTTCATGTTATTATCCTCCCTCTTCAACTGTCATCCCTCAATTCTCCCGTTTCCCTCTGCTATTCACATCTCAGGTACCGCTTCTCTTCTCCATTCTCGTCTCCCCTCATCTCATCTTCAGCGGGAAAAAGGACGATCTTCTCTCCCGGTGACATTCGATAAGCAAATAAAACTGTGGTGTCAGCAAGACACTAACCATTTGCCAGTACAATGATGCTGCAATGCCATTTATACACACTATAAAGCGCTGAGCTGTGATCATAGTGGTATGCTAATAAAACAGCTCTGTGAAGACGGAGCTGGCAGAGTTACTCAATCGCAGAGGGTGAAAAGAAGGAATAAAACGCCTGCATAATTACGAGGGAGGAATGTATGTGCTGAACATGTGAGGGGCTATACGTGTGTGCGTGTGTGTGTGTGAGCGTTTATACATGTCAGGGTGGTTTTGTGAGAGTGTGTTGAAGTGATTTCATGTGTGCGCCATTGTCTCTGTGGTTTGGTGTGTGTGTGCCAGGTCTGTAAAGAGCCTCTCATGTGCTGCCCAGAATTAGTCAATAACTGGCACCTTCTCTTGATAACTAGCTCTGTTTAAAAGCATTGAGTTTTAATTTACTCTCTCTTTTGCACTCTGCCTTCATCCATACGGTCCTGCCACACTCTGTCGCCCTGCATTTCTTCAATATAAACAATGTTTTTACATCCCTGTCCATCTCAAAGAAATCACATTCACATGCACATATGTCTTATACTTGTAGTGTGTACCATCATTTCTATCAGTTATAATAACATTAAACTGATCAAAATACTTGCTGAGATCTAGGGACATTGCTGCAACAATGTCCAATGGTACAAGAAACACAAGCAGTCAGACAACAGTAAAGCCAGGCTTGCTGAACCACTTTGTGTGAGGTAAAACCAAAAGCAAGTGTGCCCAAAATGTGGTTACATTATGTCTTATTGCATTGGAAAACTGATTGGAAAACTGTGCGTGTGCACAACAGTGATAAGTATGGTTGGTCAAAGCTGAACCAGGAAATTGGTCCTTAAACTGTGTTGGTTGTTTATAACAAACAGTTTGGACAAAAAATCCTCCGTTCACCTTCAAAATAAGTTTGACCAACCTGGGGGTTTGTTTAAACCTGTGTGATTGCGTAACTGCATGTTCACCAGTGGGCTTTTTGTGATTTTACAGTGTTAACAGATCTCAGCAATTCACTTACAGTAGTGAAAACAACATTATAGCAACTGATAGAAACTGGTAGATCTTTGAACCATCTCAACTCCTACCCTTACTTTGACCTTAGCCAAATCCTAACCTTAACCCAGAAAACCGCAGTCTTCACCTTCAAACAGCCTTTTGAAGAAGTGATCAGGCCACCAGCCAATATGTCTTCACTTTCCAAAAATGCTCTCGGTCTCTCTCAGCGTCTAAGCACGGTCCTCACAAAGACAGAAGTACGAGAACACACACGTGCAAATACCACAGACCCATTATTGAGTCATGCTCGCTCCTATCATTAACTCTGGAAACTGTGATCAAACAAGTGTTTCTCTAATGATCTGCGCAATATCTAAACCACTATCATATGTGTGCACAGCACCAGAGTTACACTCAGACCACAGTTGAATTTACTCTGCTCTGTAATCCATCACTCTCTGGATGGATGTTTGGACACAAATATCACACAGGTGGTACGTACAATAAAAACAAGCCTGGCCTGCACAGTGTAATACAATGCAATCCAATTTTGTAGCATTATTTATATAATTATCCATACACAGTCCCTAGCTGCGTGTGTGCATGCATACAGTAGAGATAAAAACAATAACAGGGCATGCTGGACTATTTTTGATGCTTGGAAATAAATAAAAACTTTGTAAGCTGTAGTTTGTGCTGTCACATTAGAATGAACTCTGAGCTGCACTTTTTTTGCCCTACATGCAGAATGTTTGATATTAATAGAAACCCTTTGACTCAACATTGGTATCAGGAATACTGGTGCACAATATCATCATGTCATTTCTTATTAAATACCATTGGATGACAGCGCACGGCATACACAGGAGAGCACTACCCCTCACCTGGAATTAAAGCGAGTGTGTGACAGCAGAACTGTCAGCTCCGTTCAGCACGCTGACATTCTTAGTCACGGTAAGCAATACACATCAGGTAGGTGCACAGGCTGAACTTTCTGGCACTAATGCCGATGACAAATCCCACATGTGGAAAAAGGGTGTCCTATTTTCCATCTAATTTTTAGGTTTGGTTGAGGGAACCATGGATGCGTGTCTTACTTTGGAGTATATCAAAACTCACACTATGCTTTCCATAAGAACATAACAGGATTTATGTTGACTTGAGTACAGTTCAGTCTGAGAGACTTACATTAAGAAAGATTTGATCATTTTGTGGCAGCAGAGCTTCACACAGCTGGAATTGCTTTTCAAAACTGCGTAGCCATGAATGACCATCTGAGTTTTCCAGCTGACCTTTTTGAGCTGACTGTCAATTGTAAGTGGCTGATACTGATCACATGACAGATGAGGGCAGTGCTCTGGCTGGATTCATTTTTTCGTACCACGTGTCGGTTTTCTGATGATGGATCTCAAAATCAGAATTCATGCGTATACTTTGAATGAAGGCTAAGAGAGATGGTAACCAGTTGGCCATACTTGACTACTGCCCAACAATGATTCAGAGCTAATTCATCCTGTGGGGAAATTTATTTTTTATTTTTATTTTTTTTTGAGGAAAAGAAGGATTTATTAGAAGAAGTTTTAAAAAAAAAAAACGATTCCCTCCTCTGTTTCTCCTCCTGGGTTCTATTATTGCAGAAGAGGAGGAGTTTTGTTTAAGACAGCGCTCGTAGAAAAAGTATTTCAGGTTGTTTTTATAGTTCATTAAGCCCAGTCGCTTGTCTTGCAGGAGCTCATTGATTCAGCTCAGGTATTGTGTTCAGGTGCTCTCCGTTCATGAGAATTTTGTTGTTTCCGGGAAATTGTTTTTTTACTGCATAAAAATAGCAATAGTACAGCAAATTGCTTGAAAAAAAATATACATACAAAACCCACAATGTAAGCTAGTGAGCCAGGACATGCCGGAGGAATTAAGAGTAAGACACTCAGGGAGGATTAGGTTTATGCTTTACTTACAACATCATTAAAATATTATCATTACAAGTTGCGGTTTATTTAGCTCGCAAAATACTATTCCTGCAACATCTGAGTCGGCTTTGCTCGGAAGTGTTCTGGGTTTGTGTCAGGTTTGCGAGGCTTAGTCGAGCCTGATCTCTTTTTCATTCATTGCAGGTTTTTGAAAAAGACGCGTGTACATGCAACAAATAATAAAATGTAGCAGATGTTCTGCGTTCAGACCTATCAAGCTGTTATTAAGAGTTTCTCATTTGATGTTCGGGGCAACGCTAGAAATAGTTGGACGAGAAAATGCTCTGAATACGAGGAAAACTTTTCACATCAGAGCTTGTTTTCGCAGCACAAAGACAAGGATCCATCTGTGTGCAGATAACAGGCCCTGAAAAGAAAATTATAATCAGTCTCGCGGGAGAAAAGAGGGCACTGCTCATGCACTGCAGCCAAATATCCTCATTTATAAAGAGTCGATTAAATATTTCAAAAGCAAAGTGGCTTCCCAGTCTGCTCGCTGGTGATTAGATTGAGGAATCTCACTCTATTTGTTGCTTAACTCTATCCTACCCGAGCATTCGTTTCCATCTACTTCCTCCTTTTCATTGCAATCTGTACTTCTGTTTTCTTATGTCTTCATCACAATCTCCCCTCACTCCCACTTCCCTCCCCCTTTTATTTTTATTCTTGTCACTTTCTGCCAGTCTTTATCACCTTTGCATTTCTGTCCTCTGCTCCTCCAACCTCTGTCAATTTAGTAGCTGTGAATCGATACTTGTTAACACAGTTTTACCCTACAGCAGCTTCAGAACACACACACACACACACACACACACACACACACACACACACACACACGCAGTGCAGAGTTTCTCTCCACTAACTGATTAGCTATATTAACGTCAAGGCCATGCACTAAATGCCCAAAGCCAGCAACTTGATTGGTCAATACCCTACAGCCTGTGTCCTAATTGGCTGGCCTACAAGAGAGAGCAGAGGGACTTGCTACTTCATTAAGAAGCAGAGTGATGCCAAGATTGGACTCGCGATCACAGTCATTGTGTGTGTATGTGTGTGTGTGTGTCAGCCTGCCCTGCTCTATTCAGCTCATTTCTGCCCTGCCAATAAATCCATACTTACACAGAGGCCTTGATATTTAATATCCTCACCCTGGAACAGAACGCTTCACATTTGGCTTTTATGAAAGTCACAGAACAGTCTTTTTAACTCAAGCCAGCTTTTTAAACAAAGAGCTACCACAACAACCTTTTAAAAAATATCTATCTATCTATCTATCTATCTATCTGTCTATCTGTCTATCTGTCTATCTATCTGTCTATCTATCTATCCATGTATGAGCATTATTAACTCCAACAATAAATTTATGTAATGTAATGTAACAATGACCTTTCCCAAAATGCTCAGCGGGTAAGCTGAGACACAGCACTTTTACCACTATTGTCATTTATTTCTCTCTCATCCCATCAAGTCTATCCCCTCTGTTCCTCACCGACCCCCTACAGCTCCCTCACACTGTCATTCGGATGAGAGCATCGGCACAATGTCTTTTATGTGAATGAGCCCACTGAGTTGGAATTCACCGACCATACAATCAAGAAAAAGCACGAGCAATCTGACAGACAATGCCACAGCTGCGCTACTACTACGATTTTTTTTTGTATTTTTGCATTGTGAGCACAGCCTACGCCAAGTGTGTGCCTGCATGCAGAGCGAGTGCAGCTTTCCTTGATGCCACCTATTGTGTGTGAATGTTAAGTGAGTAGGTCCGTGAATTCACTCAGTAATGCTCTTTGTGCCTGTGCTTGATGTTTGCCTTCGCAGGTTTGTTTGTGTACTGAGAAGATAAGTGAAGCGCTGTAACAGCTGTCAGGGCAAAAAGAAACTGTGAGATGTGATTAAGAGTTTGGTTGCATCTGATCTAAAGCAGGCCTGACTGTAAGCTTAAAAGAGGCACGATCAAGGAAGTCTGTGTTTTTCCTGTCTATACACAGGCTAAGTGTTGTACTATGGCAGCTGTCACTGGACAGAGGTGACAACTGTGTTACCTCTTAACAAGCGCCTTGACTGTGTTGACATAGTTCTGACTACAGGCCAGTATGAGTGAACTACATACAAACAACTGGTTGCTTTCTATTCTACAAAGGATTGTTGTAACACATCACACATGGTGGCATGATTATACTGTTTTTAGCTGAAAGTTTCAAAAGTTTTGCGTTGGCCTGTGACACATTATACTCCTTTTAAAGCTATAAATAACATGCAGGCTATTTAATGCTTACATGAAGTCATTTAGTAAATTAATTAAATGGAATAGACGGTGCTTTCTTTTAATGCCTGTTGCCGTAAACATGCAATACTTAATTAAAAAAAGAAAATTAAAGTTGGATTCCAGATTTAATTACACACCGCCGCTCTGCCAAACTTATTATTATAGCAAGAGTCGACTGAAGTGATTATTGGAAATTCTTTTAAAATGAATACAATTTCCATGTAATATCCTTAAAAGAAAGGGGTGGGGGTGGAGGGGTTAATGTCTTGTGAAAGAAAGTTTTGGGAACTGTCTCTACAAAGCCTTTAAACTTGAGGTTCGGTATGTTGAGGAGTTGCAGATGTTGGATCAGTGACGAGACACAAATTGCATTGTATTATAAAGTGCTGTCACCACCACCAAATGCACTCGGCTTCTCCACTTCTTGGATGGTCCATCATGGAGGAAAATAACCAACAACCCCTCCCTTTACTATGTGCAGCTTCTACGGCTTATTTGCAGTAGCAGCAATATGAAAATGTAAAGGAATACCTGCAGCCGGTATTCCCGTATATAGGTTCTATGGAAATCATCCTGTTATTATTACAACAGCCATGGCAAGCTAAAAATGTGAAATACACAAGTGCAGCTTCTTAAGATTTCACGTTTTCTGCAGCCAAGCCATTAAATTAAACAACTAACAGTCCAACCTCTTGACCTGCTTCCTGACCATCAGCTCATTAACAATCTTGCAAACTCAAGTTCCCAGAATGATCCGACCTGATTGGCTGATTTGTGTTAAGAGATGTCTCACTCAAGGAGTATAGAAAACCTTCTCAACATAATTTTGTGAAATTGTCCATTTTACAAAGATTTTCTCCACTCAGTGGTATTTTAGCCAGGATCATAGTACGTAATATAAGTGTTAAAGTTAAAGTCTCAAGTTGGTATTTTCTTCAATGTGATCACTGTGGTGACGTCTCCTGAGGTCTCTGGGTATTTAAAAATGCAAATTGTTACCTCTCACTGCCATTTTTTAAAATCAGCCTTCCAAGTGGATTTTTCAATCTTCTTTATCGCCCTTCTAAACCTTGTATCATCCACATTCATGACCACTCGCCTGTGAAATGCTCTGCTAAAACTCACAGCTCACAACGGTAGGTTAATTTGGCTCGTGATGAGAAGGTACGAGGTGATGGATCTAGGTGATGAATACCTCATGCAGTCAGTTGATTAATCTGCTCTCCGTAATACTCAAACGTCTCACAATATATATCAGTTATGAATGTCTGCATCCCAGACCCTTCCATATTTCATGAAATGTTCTCTGAATATCTGAATACATATCTGAATAATGCACCTCCGCACTAATGAATGATCCTGAACATGAAGGTTTTATACATCTTGACCATATTTTCGTACACAGTTGGAACATAGGTGGAAACAGGTAAATAAACACAGACACGCATCAAATCACAGACAGTGATTATTTTTCAAAATGTGCTAATGATCGTTCACATGCTCACTTATACAGACATGGTCTGGGTAAGTGAACCCTTTTACTTGAGGTCAAAGTGTGGGGATATGAAATCCAATAAATCTTGCATGGGTTCAGGAGGCAGACAGGCAAACATGCTGATGTACAGATGAAGAGAGATGGGTCTGTCTGCGTCTCTGCACATGTGTGACGGAGGATGAGACAGAGAGTGACAGGAAGAAACAAAGCGTATGTGTGTGCAGGTTAGGCTTCAATGGACTAAGGCGGAGAGGAAGAATGTTCTAAATGTGAAAATATCTGACACACAACCGGATGAGTTCGCACTTTTGGCTGAAGCTTTCTCACATCCAATTTTTCCATATTTGTGACACCTTTTCAAGTCAGTGTGAACAAGAGGAATCTGCACAGACTTGCAGTTCTTCACCCTCACAGTCGCGATGTAGACTGGAATAAAAAAAGCATTACCCAGATTGTCCATTGACAGAACAACCTCCTGATTCAACTTTGATCAGAAGGTGTGTGGACATGGTTTTTCTGTCCACTACTGACACATCAGATTTAACTCTCAAATAAAGTAGTTTGGATAATCTGGCTAAACTATTGGCTTTTTTGATTTCTTTCCTGTTGGGCTTAAGCCAAAACTATTAAAATAAGAGGCCAGTTTTAATAAACCTGAATTATTCTTCAACCCTCCAGCTGCTCCATAAAGCAGCTCTGTGTCTAACAGGTCAGGCTGTGGTTTCACTGGGGAGGTTGTGTAAGGGCCTGAACGCATACATACCAAAATCAAAGAGACTGACTGACGCAATGTCTCACACCGCTTCACGTCTTCTGTTGAGAATTGCACTTGAAAACGCCACAAAGACCAGTAATGACCAGCTGATCGCCATTATTCATTTATGTTCTGCACCTACTTGAGGAGTAATAACCAATGATAGGTTCAAAAAGCATTAACCAACCGTCTGCATATTTTGATATCGTCACTTCTTTCTGTTCATCTCTATGTCGACTTTTATTCATTTCTTTAATAAATAATTTCACTTTTTATAAAATTGAAAAGGAGTTTCCATTTGTCTGTTTGCTCCTACTCAACTGAATGTTTAATTTCCTTTGAAACTATAAACTGTATTGATGTTTCAAACTAGACACACACAACACATTAATTTTTAGAGCGCACGTGCAGAATAAATATGAATGGGCGTGTCGGGCAGACTTTTCCTTTCACAGATAGATGTGCTGCCCAGTGATGGATAGTGTGTGCAGCGGCGGTTTCTCTTGGAGGCCGAAGGAAGCCTGGCCTCCCCATAAATATATTCTAATAAAGAAAACAAAATTTATTATTCCCATCCCAGCAGCGTCTTTTATTGAGTTTTGCCATTTTCCTTGTTATCAAATCATTCCATTATCATATTTTTCTGGTGTAGCCTCTCTGCCACTGCGTGCATTACAAAGTGTAGTTGATGAGTCCTCTGCTCTGTCTAGTGGTCGGTGAAATGCTGCTTGCTCAAACAAATTAATTTTTCCTTTACAGAATTTTTTTTTTAATCAGTTAGACTGAGGCTCGACTTGACCATGCTCAGTGCTGAATGGTCAATTCATCATGAAACAAAACAAGGGCAGCTAGGTTTGACCTTAATGAAACTGATTTTGAGCTGCATCTGTAGATGCAACAGAACGGTAGATCTAGCCCACAGCTGGACCTGACTCAATGGAGAGTCTTTTTGTGATGGGAACTACAGTAGAATGGAAATGTCTTTTCGGCTGGCCTTGCCTGGTCAAGCTACTCCTTGAACAAACCCTTTAAGTTGATCAGAGAATCATGAAATTAATTTGTTCTGCGCAAATCCCATGATAAGCTGTGAAGTCTTACAAGCAAATTTTACAATATCTGACAACATATATGTGATACTGGAGTTCTGCTTCTTCCTTTACTTTCTCCATCCTCTTGTTCAGCTCTTCGTCCAGACCACAGCTTGCATTGTATTGAACCCACCAGCCAGCCAGGCTTTATGTTCATCGATGTTTTTTACGCTTGTAGGGCTGTTTAATTTAATTCGCCATTTCGAACGATTGCTCTGTGGGTATTGAAAGTCTTTCTGTGCTTTCGTGCTGTGAGGATCACCTCTGCAGGGATGTAGGCAGCATGGACACCTGCTGTCAGCATCCCATTGTTGGGAATAATTCTCCTGCTTTAAGAAAAGAAGTTCACAGATACCTTGGTAATTACACCTGTAAGTGTTCAAGCTCACCGTCTGAGCTAGTGACAGTTTCTGTGTTCTATGTTATGTGTCGCATCCGTTGTGTGTTTTTAAAAAGCATCTCAGCTTCTGTGATGGATGTAGATTGTGTCAGAGGTGATTTGTAATTAAGTGGAGAGACATTTTAGGGCGCCATTATCATTCACTCTAGTTGATTATGACTAGAGTGATTAATGTAGCAATCTATGGTGCAGACCTGACTCAATTCATTACATAGCCTTATTAATGAGAAAGAAAATTAAAATGTATAATTAAAACACAGTGGAGACATTAAAAGTTTTAAGCTGTGTAATTTGTCTCTGGACAATAAAAACCTTGCAACATATTCAGCCGATATCAGCACTGTCCTGTAGGAAGTGTGTAATTTCCAAAGGTTCTTTCATCAAATAAGGAGTAAACAGAATGAACTGCTCCTGTTGGAATATTTTAAAAGCTAGGAAGCAAAATGACACAAAGTTAGATTTGACACCACTGAGTTTGTCTCACTTTTAAGGTTTCCTGTTTTGAAGAAATAAACACATATTCACATTGGCTGTTTGTTTAAGAAATGACCATTCAAGTTAATCATTTTTTACAGAGGGGTCATTGCTGCTTTGGTATTTTGTTGATAAATTATTTTAATATTTAAGTATTATAATGTTGTTGTGTTGGTGTGAAACATTGATCCAATTCTTCAGGCTCAAACTCAGCTCTTTATTAAAATGTGAATACTAATGATGTATCCAGTTAAATGTGTTATTTGTACTGTTGGCAGGCAGCGCAAATAGGCCAACCTCAGGCTCACTCCTGCAGTATAGAACAACTGAGATGATCTGAGTTTGGTGCATTAAAGTCAGCATTTTCATTCAGCTAATGCCGGTGGATCAAGGGGCCTTGTTCTTACTCATACAATTTACATTACGATACATAAATAACATTTTATTTCATATATGCCAAGTGCTGTTGCTATGGGGTTAAGGGTGAAGCTGATGTTGTCAGTGCTCACTGTGGCACCAAGGTCCACCAGCCGATAACATACGCAAGTTCACGACCCCATAATGTGAATACAGCAGGGAGACACCAACTGTGCCACGGCTGACACCATGTCAGCACTGTGTGGAAAAAGGGGCAGAGTAATGTTATACTTGTTTGGTTGACACTCCATTTGGCATGTACATAAAAGTGCCATCTCTACAGAATTTTTTTTTAACCAGTTAGACTGAGGCTCGACTCGACCATGCTCAGTGCTGAATGGTCAATTCATCATGAAACAAAACAAGGGCAGCTAGGTTTGACCTTAATGAAACTGATTTTGAGCTGCATCTGAAGATGCAACAGAACGGTAGATCTAGCCCACAGCTGGACCTGACTCAATGGAGAGTCTTTTTCTCATACAATTTACGTTACGATACATAAATAATATTTTATTTCATATATGCCAAGTGCTGTTGCTATGGGGTTAAGGGTGAAGCTGATGTTGTCAGTGCTCACTGTGGCACCAAGGTCCACCAGCCGATAACATACGCAAGTTCACGACCCCATAATGTGAATACAGCAGGGAGACACCAACTGTGCCACGGCTGACATCATGTCAGCACTGTGTGGAAAAAGGGGCAGAGTAATGTTATACTTGTTTGGTCGACACTCCATTTGGCATGTACATAAAAGTGCCATCTCTGAGAACACCTCGTCTGCTGTCCAGCATGTTCAAAGCTGAATGAGTCATGGGACTCAGACACATGGATGAAAACTTGTGAATAAGTCTAAAATGCTGCTGTGCAGATGTCTGTCATCCCTCTGAGCAGGGCTGTGGAGGAGGATAAGGCTCTCATGGAGTCCACCCAGGGGTTCCACTCCCACTGCACTGTAGGCTTATGTGATGGCACTGCATAGACTGTATAAAACATGGACGTAGCATCTGTGACGTCATTTGTAGCGCCGCCATCTTGTGGCAGCGTCGCCTAACTCTGGTTAATCCAAATATGGACAAAGAAGTATAGCGAGGGTGAAGCTGAATGAAGCCTGTTTGATGAAACATGCTCACCGAGCTGACCAGATAACATGGTGCTACCAGCCGTCCGATGTCACTCTTCATTGAGAACCACAGAGCATATTCTGCATTCTCTCACAGATCAACTTTTACCTTCCAGAACCCGTCTCACAACCTCTGAATGAGTCTGGGAGGAACCTCCACAAGACATCAAATGCTCAGCTTGGTCCTGTACTCCCAGGATGCACACTGCTCTGATGGAGAGGAGGTCTTTATGTGACCACAGCAGGAGGCTCCTGGATATTTCCAGGAGCTAGGCTGAGCGCACGCCACCCGGAAGGTTGATGTGCACCACCACTGCCATGTTGCCTGTCCTTACTACATATCTTGTACAACAGTGAAGGAATGTGCTTTAGCACTTTCAGTACCGTGGACAGCTCCAGACAGTTTATGTGGAGGGATAGAGGATTCTCCCATGTCCCCCCCACAACCTCAACCTACACATCCCACCCAACCGGAGGAAGAGGCATTCATGTACAGATGTCTGACGTCGCTGACCCAAGGGGAACTGCCATCGACAGAACACCTGGGGTTTTCGAGTATGCCAGGTCTGACTACAGAAAAGCAGCACAGACAGCTGAACCTCATGTGGAAGAGCCCCAGTAGGACTACCATGTGGTTTGGGGACATCATATGACAAACAGGTCAATTAATGACTGAATGTGGCTCAGAGAGTTATTTTGCCAGTTTATCATTTGTCCAAGTAGCTTTTTCACTGCTTGATGCAGGTGAGCTGTGGTGCTTTGGAAGAGTGGTCAAATCAGCCCATTAAGCTATGCAGCAGCTCCTGTCTGATGAGAGGGATGGGTTGAGCCATGTGTAGTCAGATATTTGTGTACATCATAGTCTGCCGTGCCAAAATCATGAATGTAGCCACCGTTGTCACTGTGGTGAGAGTCAGGACCGCTGTCACAGCGTTTTCTATGTCTGTTGTTAGCTCTGGGTAAAGAGCAGCTATCTGAGTAGAACACTGGTGCAAACAGTCAATTGATGTAAACTTCATCCTAAAGATTGGGCAGTGATGGCTTGCACTTGGTGAAGAAGGTTGTCCTGTGAAGAATGATGGAAGGCAGGCTCTGTTCTAGCAGTGGGATAGAAGGGAACCCTTTTCCAGGACTTTAAAACACATCTTTCCTGAAGGGCTGGATTTCCATGAAGCCAGGCCAAAGTGGGCAATGTTTGGCTGGCAGCTCCTGGATGCAAACATTACTGCGTAGGAGGCCGGGTGCTGGTGTGGGTTGTTGTGCCAGCGTCGCAATGCCCCTCAGATCAGCTGCCTTCCTGGTGATGCTGCCAGTTCCTCTGGAAGTCCTTTGGTGACTGCTGTTTGACGCAGAGAAGGAGAGAGCTGCAAATTCGGAGCCCCGCCCTCTTAATCCATCTCCAGGTCTTACAAAGGAGAACCAGGAGCCCAAGACTTGCCATTTTCCAGGATGTGTGGGAAGTCACTGCTCAGAATTAGCTGGTCCATCTCGTCCTCCAAAGGGATATAGATTCATTACCTAGTCACTCTACTTGAGATGCCAAGAAGGTGCCTATTGCCAGCAGGATGTCCCTGATTTGACAGACGGGGCACAAGCAGACAGCTTCAGAGTGGCTGAGCGTCTCCATCTTTTCTTCAGTTCTTCACTTGCTAACTGCTTGATGCTGAAGAAAATTTGGGACCAGAGCACAGGTGACATAGTTGGCAGCCAACACCAGGCACATGGGCACAAAAGAAAATGGTTGTAACTGTCCATGCAGGCAGAGATGAACCCAATAGTGACAGCTCTTAGAAGACTAAGGCTACACCAGTCTTGCAGAATGGATATTTAAGATGTTGCCATCCAATCAAGACCAGTCATCAGATGTCAACAGTAGTCCTGCATTAAAATTAGAACCTGATGCTGAGAGTCTCTCTGACTCAACAATAGTCAGTAGGGATAGTCACTCATTTGCTTTTCTGCTAAAAAGTCTAGTCTCGTATCTACACAACCCTAAAGATGAATACCCAAGTTCCTGAATCTGTTCAAACTTTAAAATTCAAATTTCTAGAGGACAATGTTTGGAAAATGTGGGTTTAGGTAAAAAAATTTTTGCCAGGGTCAGTTTTCTAATGAGTCAATCGAACTGTACTCAATCTCTTCACTCATTACTGCATTACTTACTGAATGGAAGAGGTTCTATCAAACAGGATCAACCAATTCAAAAACATTGCATAAAATATTTTATTCAATCACAGAACAGATCTGACAAATTGCAGGGTGACGAACCAGAGTATAGTACAAGCTGTACAGAAATGTTTGAAGCAGCCAACAAATACTGAGAATGCCTGTGCAAATGAAAAGAGAAGAGCGGTAAAGAAAGGCATGTGTACAGAGGCTTGGCAGACTGTATGCAAGTCATGGATTTTTATGTGATCTCAGACTCATGTCCTCCCTCCATAGACAGGCAAATCCCTCAGGAATTCCTGGCTTCATTCAAATAGTCTCAAACAGAAATGGTGGGAGGCACTTGAGGGAATAGGCTTTGTGATGGTTCAGATCAGTTCTTCTCAAACCCAGTGAGTCGAAAACAGTTCACCTTCTGAACCGTGCTTTGTCACCGCTTGGTTGTTGATGGGAAGACAGTCAAAGTAAAATGTTATACAGCAACATGCACATTTACTGTACCATCGCAACTTATGCTTATGCAGCACAGAGGGGGATGCCCGTCCTTACCAGAAAAAACTACTGTATAAGTTGTATGCAAGCAGCTTATTACTACCCATATTTATGTTTATTGCTAGGCAACGACCTCTAGTGGCCATGTTAATCATGTAATTATGAGGTTTCTGAATAACAGGCTGTCAAAATGATGGGCAGCCCCCACTACTGTAAGCCAATTTTTATTAGTCTGTCCCTGAAAGGAGCGCTTACATTCAAGATTCTATGTATAAAATTGAATTTGATTCATACTCATTTAATAGCAGAATATGTTTTGGCACTGAAAAACTCTTGACATCCATTTATCATCCATCATTCTACTCATTTAGTTCCAGTAGATTGTAAGGTTGCAGTGGAGGAAAATATTACTTTTACTAGCAATGAACCTTGAGCCACTCTGAAATGTCAAAAGAAGATTTCTTTTGGTGATATTTATATGTTCAAAGATCTAATTCAAGCCACAAATTAACAAAGAGGTGAATGAACACCTCTTTGACACAGTTGTGATAAAAGCATTGACAGCTTCATGATGAGGTATAACAGTTGTGCTACATTGTAAGAATAACTTATATAGATTTTTTCAGTTAGTCACATCATTATAATGCTTGTCGCTCCATGGGCAAACCACTCTCTGTATGAAAAGTAATTTCTAGTTGAAAAACACAACAAACTCTTTAAGCTATGATTCATGACATCGTTTATAATTGCTTTAATAGAGTAGGTGAAATATTAGTTCCAGCTGTCCAGTTTGGCAGTAAAATCCTAACACGGTCTCATCAAGGTAAGAATAATAAAAAGCCCAGTCAAATAAATACAGACAGCAAACCTGGTCCTTCAATCCAACAGCCAATCCCAACTTTATAGAGCGAGGCAACTAGTGAAGCATCCTGCCAATATTCATGGGAGTGGGCTGTTTTATGCTCCCAAACAAGATAAAAGAGAGGTGATTTATCAACGCCGATTACATCGCTCATCAATGGGAGATCAATGGTTGATTTGAACTGGCTGTTTTATGAAGGCCAAACCACCAGCCACACAAGCGACTCCAGTCACATCCAGTCTGAGGAGGTGATTTATTGCAGAGGATTTCATTGCAGTTCAGCACAAGATCAGTGGTGATCTTTAACTTCCTCCCACATAAAGACACATGACTGGTAGTAGCATATAGCTGATTTAGCACACTGGGCTTACATTTTATTTCATGGGTTTTTATGAACAGATATTTAAGAGCCACGCCTATCATCTGGTTCTAATCAGTGCGGCTTGTGGTTTAATACAGTCAGTTACACCGAGTCCCTCCAGTTTTTCCACAACATTTCTCATGCTAGTTAAATCCAAGTATGGGAAAAGGAGGGAGGCAGGCGACGAGATGTGTGTGTGACAGAAAGAGAGAGAAGTGTGAAGGAGAGTGTGTGTATGAGAGCTTTTGTGCATGTGTGCATGCAAGCATGTAAGTAGCCAAATGAGGAAAAAATGTGTGTTGGAGGAAGAAGTGGCCTTCATTCATAAAGACAAGAGCAGTGTTAAAAACATCAAAAATCCTTGTGTTCATTCCTAATAACCTCCAAAAACTTCAGTAACCCACGTCAATGATGGAGTTTAAGAGAAAGTCCAATTTGTCAGACCTTGATTTGTCACTACTTTATTAAATAGAACTCAAGATAGGAGACGGATTTAGGAACATTTCATTTTTTACTAAATCAGTTTTTAAGTTTAATTTGAAAGTTTAATTGTAAATTTGGTGACTTTTATCATAAAAACAATTTTTCAATATTATGTTCAGCTTCTTTTATGATAAAAAAAATGAATGAAATAATATTCACATAAAAAGCATTGTATCTGTAATAAATGTGTTATTCATGATTTTTTTTGTTTAATTGTTGTGGAGCCATTGGAAATTTGTCAAATGAGAAAACATTTTGAAAGTGAACTGTAGCACAGCTGATGACTTGAATTTGGACAAGGTTGTGGTGTTCACACGTTGCTTCTGGGCTCAAAAGTGGTATTTAAAGGCATGAAAGGTGTCATTAAAAAGCATTAAATTGAATTTGCTAATGCCTGCAGATGCACTGCTTTGGTAACACTGATGCAAGGACGTACTGTTGCTAACTTTGTTTTAATAAGAGAATTACTGGCTCATGCAACACACAAAATTCAAATCAGCAGGATGCAAGTGCTCGCTCATGATGGGAACTGCCGGGTCTCTGTGTGTAAAGCGCCTTGAGATGACTATTGTTGTGATTTGGCGCTATAATTAAACTGATTTGAATTGAATGTAACAGCGACAAATATAAATTATTGGGTAAGAATAGTAAGAAAGGCTGCATGTGTGAGGTGTTAGTTTGATGGTGGTAAAGAAGCTACAGCTCATGCCTGTGGGAAAGACGTGGGAGAGAAACTTCTGGGGGAAATGTGGGCGATACAGTAAAACCTGCTACACATGTCTCCCTTATGTTCCCTCTATGTAATATAAGATTAATTACATTATATTGAATTGCACTTTTTTTCTTAACCCTAACCCTTCTTTATGAGTTTCACAAAGGAGGAAATGATGTTAATGAATCCACTCCCTTGTTTGCAGTAAATACAGTATGTGCCTTATTGTTCAGGATCTTATATGCAATATGTACAAAAAAAGAGTTTGACAAACCATTTCTAAGCATTCACACATTTTCTTCACTTCACATTTGATGAGAACTTTCATGGTTGGGTAGGTCTTTAGTCATGACGCAGACCTACCAGTAACCATTCATTCCCACAGTGAATAACACAGTTAACCAGTTTGCAGAATTCCACTCAATAAAGGGAAAATGAATAGCTAGGAAAAGACAGTTGGTGGCCTGACTGGCATGTCAACAAAACTGTTGGCCAAGGACATTTGGGCACAGCTGAGCCTTTCATGGTCACAGCAGCGACAGCAAATCAGATTTCCACACTGCCATGTTTACCAACTGTTGTGACTTTGTTTCATGGAGCAGTGATGAAGTGCACGGTGGACGAGGAAGCTGAGTGAAGTCAATCAAAACCTTCCAGCTCTGCAGAAGGTTTATTCTAAAAAATATTTTTCCCATGTGTATGATTGCTTTTTTTCATTACAATTCACTGTAATATTTTCCCATTATTTTTCATGCAGCGTGACAAGAATCGCCACATAGATCTGTTAATTATACAAACATATGCAAACCATACAAAAACTAAAGAACTTATCCATGAACCCTTTTTAGGAACGAGAGGAACTCAATCTGATTTTAGACTGGAGGACTTATATTCTTGCTATTTTGCATGTACTAAATCAGTAACTGCAACATATTAGAGCTGCTTTGGAGACACCTTTAGTTTTAGTAGCCATTTTCACCTCTGTATGTCTCCTTTATGTCCATTCAAAAAGCAACAACAGTTAAGTGCAAAGAATCACCTGACAACTCTCTCACTTTCATTTTTTATAGAACTGATATTGGTGTATTTTGTCCAATCTCGTCTTCAGATGCAGCGCAGGCAAACAGCAATGTGTAATGTGTGAAAGGGGCTTCATGACGTCCTGGGGTTATTTGGCTGAAATGTGACTTAAATCTGCTGAAAAAGGAGAAGTTTAAAATTCTAAATGCCCTCAAATCGTGTTTGATAAAATTGTCAGTCAGCTGTTCAGAAAGCTACTGCTGGCTCCTCTCACCTCACGTCGCCCTGCTGCTACCGCACTTCCTCGCCGCCTCAGATCTGATCACCCAGCAACACCTGAGGCCCTCTCTGCCGCACACAGTTTCAGCTAATATCTGAGCCGTGGTGCTGCCACAGATGACTTCATTTCTACTAAGGGACTTATTTCCCCTGGGTGTTTGTTTTTCATTTGACCTTCACGTGTTCACTGTGGCCCCCTGGAGACATTTAACAGCTCCACAGACAGGTTCAATCCAGAGTCTTCTCTTCCTGTCCTCCTCTGAACTCACTCTCTCAACATCAACATGCAAGATGATGTCTCCCAAAAATTACTATTGCATGATGTTAAGATTCTGCTGATGAGCAGATTTTGATCCAGGAAGTGATCTTTTGTTTAATCTTACCATATGACAACCAGTACAAACTCTTAGTATAGTTCCTTATCTCGCTCAATTGTGTGGTACCTCCACATTTCAGCCTCCCATGTCCTTCACCTTTCGACTCTCTGCTCCTCTACGCCACACCTTGTATAGGGCCCTATAAATTCCGTTTTATTTTTTGCCAAATTCCGTTTTATTTTTTCCCAAATTCCGTTTTTTCCATTTTAATTTTTTGGAATTCCATTTTTTAAAACTTTTTACCCATATTTTACCACAAAAGAGTGTGTTTTCATAATGTTTCTGAATAAAATGCACACTAATTAAATAGAAATGACCTTACATTCATTGAGGCAACACAATAGTGCACTTTTCCTCAATACTTTATTGCTGCTTCATGCAACACAACAATGCACCAAGTACTTCAAATAAAAAATAATAATAAAGTGCTCAATTAGTTAATAATCAATTAATTTTTTCTTCAAGTAAAAATATGCTTGACTTAAAAAAAAAAAAGACTTTTGGACAACAGGTGGTCATCACATTTATTTTTCCGCTTCCAGTCAACAGAGTGTTGACAAAGTGTATAAAATAACACGTCACCTGACACATAGACGGGAACTGCTCAGCTCTGTAGTGAGGCGTTAGCGTCGTATTACGTAGCTTTTTAGCAGACGGGGGGACCGCCATGTTTTCATATGGTTTGAAAAGGGGCGGGGGCAGGGGTTGTGTCACATTGATTAGCAACCCCCGGGAACGATTGCCCATGTTTATGTTCCTCTCTCTCATGAAAACACCATTTCCGCGATATTCCGCATTAAAAATAAATTCCGTTTTTATTGTCCAATTCCGTGATTCCGTCCGCGATTCCGCGATCGCGGAAATTATAGGGCCCTACTTGTAGCCTCCTCCACTCTCCCTGCCTAAATTGCTGTTAAGTCCACACTGTTGCAGGCAGTGGATACAAGATGGTCTGACAGATAACCTTCCTCCACTTTCAGTCTTCCCTCTCTGCATCCGTCTCTGCTGCTTAAGACATCGCGGTTGACGCCACAGTGAAAGTTACCTGCACAAACATTTCACCCCTCCCATCCTCTGTGAATCCAATCCTTCGCCTCTAAACCGGTCTATTCCTCCCGTCTTGCTTTCTGCTGAAAAGTTTGGCACCTACTTTGAGCAAAAAAAAAAGAAATGTGACAACATCCAAAGCTTCTTCCCCTAACCACCCTTTCACTTCCCCCCAATTTACTCTCTGCCTCCTCCCCTAATCCCACCGGCGCTGACCTTTTGTCTGTCTCTTGGCTCGTCCCAGACGCAGCCTGCTCGAAGCCTTTCTTGTGCAACTCTTCAACCCCATCTCCCTCCTCGTCCGCGCTGTTGCCTCTTACTCGCGATGACCTGGAGATCTCTTGGTATGCGCTCTACTGGTTCAGGCTTGCCAGATCACAGTGATGCTCTGTTCACACACTGGGAAGAAGCCGGATTTAATGACTTTTTTTTTTCTTGCTAAAACTTGGTTGTTCAACAAATTAGCCCTGCCAAAGAGGTTAAGATTAGCTTTGAGGTATGCTAGAGATTTCACTGAAGAATGAGACGAGAACAGGCACAAAAGCACAGAACAGGGCCTTGGTTGAAAACAGTGGTTCAATTTTGACGACTATCTTTCATCCTCTGTTGCTTATTTTTCCTATTCTGTTGTCTCATGCCTCCAATTATTGTCAATCCATCGATAAAGATCATAGCTGTTCGATATTTTGTTGCAGCTGAAATCCCAATATAAAGCATGGTGAGATCAAATAAAGGCCAGGTATGGGATCATAAGTCTCAGTTATCTTACAGTTACAGCATGATTAAAGATCTGCCTCTGACCTTGTTGTGTATTACAGTGTGGAGGGCAAAGTGCAACACACACACCTTTGGACTTGGTAAAGGTTAGTGTGGGGGGTTGATGCTCATGTAAAGTGCAGAGCATAAACTAAAGTCTAGAGGGGTCGTTTTGTGGAAAATTTGATGAGAGTGCATGGGAGGCAAATATATAATCAAGCCCAACAGTGGAAAAAATATTGGCTCATGATTCAAACAATGAAGTCATCCGTTGCTAAATCATCCACTAGTCAATGGTTACAGCTGAGAGATGCATCATCATTTTTTAAGACCAGTTGTTTTTTGAGGTTTTTTTTTTTTTTCAGTTTTCCACAAGACTCTTGCCAAGTTTATTGAGAACTCAGGTTTGTAATTTTAGTGGAATTGTTATCGTTGGTGTTTCCCACAATAAAGTCCACATTTCCAGCAAATCTCTACAAGATTTCCTGAGAGATGATTCCACATAAGGGCAAATCACTTTACTGTTACTCATTTTTAAATTAAAATAAATTCTAAAGGGTCTGACTTAATAAACGTGTAGAATGATAAAGTGGACGTCCCCCATCATCAGTCCAACTTTTACTTTCAGAAAAAAAAGTCTTACAATAGCAATCTCCTGCTTTTCCTCCACACTTCCTGTACCCCGTCTCACTTAACCTTCTGTCAGAAGCGCTGCGGCAATCTTGATAAGTTGTTGTGTTCACTCCATTTACAAAACCGCAGATTGTTTGGGTGTCTACAGCCTGACAGGTAAATTTCTCTGACAAATGTCCGTCTCTCTCTGTGCACCTCCCGTTTGTACATAAATATATATTCTGTCTGTCTCTTTGCCAGACTGCGTCACATCAGGTCTATTCAAAACACACTGCTATCAGAGTGACTTCTTCCAGACTCTGTGACGTGTGGCTCTGTGAAATATTCTCATTGCACCTTTATTTGCTAATAGCTGAAAGCAAATTTAAAATGTGAGTATTAGATTGAGTATAATTCATTACTACAGTACATCTGTCTCACACACACAAAAAAAGATCTGACATAATTACTGATGCATTTGCACCATAAACACTAAATATTGCCATCATGCCCAAAATCAGCAAACTATGCAGATTCTGAAAAGCAGCAGCAGCAGCAGCTACCAGTGCTCAGTGTCGTCCTCTTACACATAATGTATGTGTTTACTTTCAATCCACCGTCATATTCTCAGGCATAGTGTGTCATCAAACACAAACTGCAGGTTATTCTTTCTTAAAAATGATTGCTATTCATCTCATTTTCTCTCAGTACTTGCGGCACAATTGTTTTATTCACTCTGATGTTAGGAAGAAGGTAATAATTTAATTTCCAACAGCACAGTCTGGTGCAATCTAGCTGGGATGTGAACGACTCTCAGAAGAAGAAAATCCTCAAACCATTTTGGATCTGGCATTACAAGTCCTCTGCCCTCACTATGTGTGTGTGTGTGTGTGTGTGCACACATGAGCACTGAGTTAAACACACTTCAAATATAGGTTTAAAGCAGCCTTTGAAGATTTTACTGGAACTAGTTGTAAAAATGTGAAAACAGTATTAAACAACAACACAGTTGTAATTATAAATCAGATAACAATGAGGTTCCATAAAGAAAGAGTTAGACCAAGATGCACTCATTTTGTAAAAAATAGTTAGTTGCCGGAGGCAGACTAGCAACAGATGCATCTCATACATAGTTGTAACCAGCTGAATACCTGTGCGGTCTTATCATTCATCACAAGACTATTCAGAAAGTCGAATGGGAATTCTTTTTCAGATACACGACTGAGTGCAATTAGTACCTTTCATGCACAAAACCTTGTCTCTCCAATTAGGCAAACTCACCGCTGGTTGTTTCAATCAGGCACAAAATCCCACTCAAAATATTGGTTTCTCTGGTAGTGTTTCATAGACTTTTGCTTTTAATTTAATTTTAATTTTCTCAGGTCAATAAATGTGTGTGTGTTTTTTTTTTTGTTATTCTGGGGGTTGTTTTTATTTTTATTTTTTTGGACTCACACTACGCAACAATTTTTAAAAAGGCAATTAGGCAGCAGCGGAAAGAAAATACAACTACAAAAATTAGAAATTATGAATCAGTTGTCGAAACGTGCCCTTGTGAAATGAGCAGGGACATAAAACTACTTGTAAAAAAAATATAACCAGGAATATGTGACTGTGATATACTTTGTTATATTAGTATGATATAAACAGCTATGAAACACAACATTTGTGTGAGAAGATACTACTCCTCATTTTTTTAATGAGCTCTGCCGGCCAGTGGCATAATGTACGATTACAAACTACAGCTCTTCCAGTGCCTGTGAACATTCTGTACTGTAAATACACTGGAAGGCTGATGAGGTTAAACTAAAAGAAAGTTCACATTGTCACCTTAACACTTCTAAGCCTTGTGTCCTTTTAAGCAAAATTTCATTTAATCACCAACTGGAGCTTGTTCTGCATAAGCACATCACTGACCCTTGTGAGGACATTTTCTTTTTTTGCCCTTACATTTTCAAACTTGTAAAAAATGAAAAAAAAAGTATAATAAAGTACAATAAAACTGTGATAATCTTGCTCTCAGAAATGCCATAAAATAGTTCCTACACCACCCAAAAGCGTACCTCATTGTTCTTACTGGCTCCTTTTCAATTTTATCTGTTTCTAACTTCTCCACATTGGGACATTTCACCGTTCAAAAAAAAAATGTGTCCCAAAGTGAAACGAGCTCACGTAATACCCTCAATTCCTATCTTTGTCCCATTCTTTAAATTGGTTCTCAGCAGGCCCCATCGAGGACCCAGACTTCCCTCACCCCAAATCACATTGGTTGACAGTTTCATCAGAAAAACACATGTCACTTAATGGAACGAGCATCTACGAGACCCAAAAGCACTCGCTCCCATGTCTTAATGCTTACTTCCTGGCTATCCTATTCAGAAACACGCCTTTTATAGTGTACAGGTCCCTATAGAGCCGAAATAGTGTGTGTGTTTTTTTCTCCTCCCTAATAGACAGTTTCATTGCAGCCTGCTTAGAGAGCATATCCCTCAGTGCAACAAGCTCACGTCTGATCCAAAATATCTGTCTCGGTTTCATTCCCGGGGCCATTTTGTAACTTATCCAATTTGCAAACACGGTCCTCGGTGCAGTCGTCTCAGATCAGACATGAAACGTCTGTCTGGTGAGTGACATCAATCGTGTTCAATGTCTCAGTCCATTCAGACACAAAATGACATTTAGTGGGTCAGCCTATTCCCAGCGTCCCCTTTTCTTTCTCTCTCTCTCTCTCTCTCTCTCTCTCTCGCTCTTCTTCCTTAACTTTGTGCCACTCAGTGAATGTGTGTGTCTGCGTGTGTGTGCAAGTGTGTAATAGTCAGCCTGGTTGTCTAGCATCAACCCATTATCATATTTCATTCAGTCCACTGCCACGGCATCCTATCTTTTCCCAGATTGCTTTGCTTGGATGGATGACCGTGTCAAACACCTGACATGAAAGTGGGAGACAGACATGTTTACACTGCAGCTGAAAGTTTTTATTTGACATACAAGGGGTTGATGGATCCACCACTTTGGTTCAAATGAACTATAGGATTGATTGAAATTTTGTAGACACATTCATGGAGTGCAAAAGAATGAATCCCAGTTACTGACTTTTCATTTGCACAAAATATGGCCCAGACATTCATGGTGGCCACATGATGAATCCTACAAACTAAACTTTTCATTTGGCATAATTATCATTTTCCACTAGTTTGGTCTATGTTCTTTCTTTGTCCTATCTATACTGCTGAGATGTTGTGAAATCATCGGTCATTTTCTTGTAATAGCCATGCAGATCATTTCTTTCTTCTTCTCTTTTTCTTTTTCCAGAGGTCATTTAGCTGGCGGTGATCTATAGCTCGGCTGTTAATTGAGTCTTGTGCACGCTCACTCTCTCCTCCTTTTTCTTTCTCTTGGTCAATTGCTCTCGCTCATGCACACCCACAGTCATTCATTTAAGTGTGTCTGTCTCTGCACACCCATGCTTTATTCACCATTGCCTCAGTCCTCCTTCCTCTGTCTGTCTCTGGCTATGACCACACTGCAGGCCTTCATGCTGTGTTTCCAAATTGCCCTCAAAACCGATTTTTTTTTTGTTATAGACGGCAGCAGAGACTATTCTAGGATGTCACCCATATCTGTTATCAATATGAAATGACAGCGATGTCAAAAAGGCTCACATGTAGAGAAATCACGTCCATGTTTTTTTTCCTTCTTTTTCCCTGAATATCTCCTACTTGTTTCAGACACATTTGAGTTGTGCCTTTTGAGTTTGACTGAACACAGGCATCTCCCCACATACCAATCCAGCCAGCTGTCCCACTTTCTCTGTCGTCGTGTTTCTCTGAAATCCACGGTGACTCTGGCTCAGTGACTCTGCTGTGCTGCCAAAATTATGAAAAGTGTCCTAGAACTTCTCATTGTTGCCACAACTATCTCACCCAATTTTATAGTTTAGGTTGCACAGGCTGCAAGTTGTAGTGGTCAGTGTAGAAACTTGCATCCTTCAAGTTACTGAACAACTGATTTTGATGCTGCTGCTGTCGAGCACATTACTCCAAAATCCTCCATAAGTGATTCATTGGTTTGAGATTTAGTAAGAGTAAAGGTTTGACTTACCATCATCACTGAGTCTGCTGTGTGTAAGCATCTCCTTTAATTTGACTCCCACCTGTCTGTATACACACATATGAATGAGTCTGTGTGTTGCATTCATTCAAAGCAGTGTGTGGACATAAAGATGCAGGATTCACTTGATTGCCGTTTCAACATAGTTGATTTGGTTGTGATGACAGTGAAAATGTTTGACCCATTTTAAGATTTCTCGACCAATTTATCCAGCCAGCCACATGGATTTAAAGCAGAGAAATGGCCCACAGAAAATAGAACGTCCTGTCAGTTGCTGAGTTTTTCTAGAAAGCAGTAATTATATTTTCTGATGTTTCAGTAATGCATTTTGCAAGTGAATAGAATGATGGACAAAGAGACAATGGGGGATACAGATATGAGAGAGACAGGTCTGAGTGGATGCATTTGACCACTTAACGATGAAATTAATCTGGTTTGTGTATTTCTGTGTGTGTGCTGCCGATTTTTCCCACGTTTCTTCCTCTGGCATTATATTCTGCACTCATATTGTCTTTCTCTTCCTCTTTTTTCTATGTGTATGTCATTTTCTACCTCTTGATGTTTTCATTTTAGCCATCTTTCCTTCCCATCTCATTCGGGTTCTCTTGTTTGTTTTAAGCAGAAAAAAACATTATAAGGTTTGAACAGCTGTCAAGAAATTTTACCAGGAAAGAAATTAACTAGAGAAGGAGTGTGAGTCACAGAAACACAGATATTCAACAGGTAGCAAACAAAAGCCAAAACACAGAAACAATATGATCTGACAAAGGACAACTAGAAAACACATCCCAGGGAGACTAACGAGCAAACGAGGTGCAGTTGGTTCAGTGAGGTTGCAGGACTGATGAGAGACTGACCATCAGCTGTGCAGAGCCTGGTGGAGAGGTGCGGAAACAACATGACCTTGGGACAATCAAAGGAAGAGGAAAAGGGGTATGAAACAAATACAAAGTCTTCCAAATTAAATGATAAAATCCGTTGGTTTGTATCTGCCCTGTAGAGCGTTTTCTGATCTTTGGCCCCTATTAGCAGGACGTCATCATTCGTGTGTGCCTTCCAAAACACTGCTAAACAAAGACTCGATTTTATGATGTGTCAACACACTGGTTAAGGTTTGGTTAGGTTCAGGCACAAAAACAACTTGTTTAGGTTTAGGAAAGCATCATGGTTTGGGTTAAAAGTACCACTTTGTTAAAGTTATGGGCCCTTTGTTTTTATGGCTACAATAATAACCATATGGTTACGGTTAGGGAATGACTGTCATGATTAAAAAGAGAGAAAAAAAACACAAAAACAATGTTGACTGATGGTTGAAAATGAGGAAGAAACAGCTGTTTCCCTGTTAGTTTCAGACATTTAGTTGTTCCGTCCGTCCACCCTGACCACCTCCTCCTTTTGTTATTTTGCAATATTCCCATTGGATAATTAGTTAAAGACAATTCCCGCCCATTTAATTTAAACTTGGGACATATTTTTATTTCGGCCAACATTCCTTTCAGTAATAATAAGACGTTTACTGGGTAAACGGTAGGAAGCAGTAAAAAGATGTCCAACGGGGCAACAAAAAAAAAAGTTCAATTTAGAGTCATGCTAGAAATTTACTTGCAGTCGGACATTAAAATGTGGCGACATCTGATGTTTAATAGTGATGGTTGCCGTACCAAGATTGACATCTTGGTCCATTTTGTTTTCAACAGATCAATTTTAGACAAAAATTGAATTTTCAGTCAATTCTCAATAATTAATGCCAAACACTCATCACAAATGATGTGTTTCACTTTCATAGATCGTTTCTCATTATTTGCTGTGTCTACTTTTAAGTTCTATTCGACCTACAATATGAAGTATATTTCATTTGTGTATCCTGCCATAGTCTGGTGGCTGCATGGCACTTCTCTAAGAACACGTCTCATGTGTGTTAAACCCTACTTCATCACACCACACTTTTAGAAAGCCAATTAGATAATGTATTAAACTTGCGAATGGAACCCATTACGGCTGGACGCAACCGCAAACCTCGTTCCTGGTAATGAGTCACATACCAATGAAACACATGGACCTACCACACTTTGAGCTCTGTTCAAGTTAAAAACACATCCTGGAGTAAAAAAATCCACCCCAAAACAACAAAAATCAATAACCTGGAATAAAGTAAAGTCACTTTGTAGAAACACCAATATCTGTCAAACTGCAGTTATTTATAAAGAACCTCTAACATACGGGTTTGTCATACAAGTGACTCCATGACAATAAAGGCTACAAAAGCAAAAGATAAAATCAAAAGAGAATAATTATACCACAGCAGTTAAGTGCAGGTGCTTATCTTCTCCTCTCCCATCCCTTCTTTGTTATCATTCCCTTTCTTCTCCGTCTCTCATCTCCTCTCTCCTCCGCATTTAAGAAACCCCAATGATGTCATGCTGGTGTAATACCAGACTATCTCTGGTTTACCTCAATCGATCTTTAATCTGACAGCAGGGATTATACTGGGGAGTTCCCCCACCGATAGAGCATCACACACACTCAAGTAACCGCACAGAAACAGATGGATACAGTCACAAACACCACGGTCTGACTCTATGAGGGAGTTTCCTGATAGGACATAATTATCCGTGTAATTTACAACTGGTGCGCGCAAACATGCTGAGAATGGGTTCGAGGAGGAAAGCAAGAAACTGATGGAAGTGAGGGTTTGGCCCACGTCTTTTTTCCCCTAGCAAAATGTTTATCATCCACCAAGATACAGTAAAAACCATCTGCAGCCACTGTAGATCTCAGGGTAAATTAATGGTGCATTAAAACCGATGCAAAGCAAGATTTATGACGTCCAAATGTCTGAGTGTAAACGGAGCACATGGAAGTTAGAGGCTTCGGTTCGCTCCCTGCCTGCGGCGTGGTGCAGACAAATATCTGTTCACGTCACATCATAAGACGGGCGTTGATTTACAAATACACAAACATTTTCAGATTTTTAAAAGCAGGAAAAAAAAATCGAGGTTTCAGTTTAATAATATACAGAACCGCTTATGGTTCGACTGTGTTTAAATATAACCCCTGAAAATGTCAAGCCTGACAGTTGAAAGTGCATTAATGACAGTATGTATGTGTGGTAGGAAATGGCTAAATCATTTTTAAATCATCTGTTGAATAACTCAGAAAGGGAAATTGCAACGTTTGACGTCAGAGGACGTTCGGGGCTGTCTGGTCGTAAAGATTAGAAGATCTCAGTTTTTTGAGATATGCTTGTGAGAAAGTGGTTCTGACTGGATTTTTGGAGAAGACATGACAGCTAAGAAGAGGCCTACACGCCCCTCTTTATGACCTTGCTTCGTGGGAATACTTTATCTATGAAAGTGGAAAAATTCTTATCAAGTTGAGATCATGCTGGATTTTGGTATGTGTGGTGTTTGCTTCCTGGCGCCTGTGTCGTGATAAAGTATCTTCTTGTAAGACATCGGAGACTGACCAGAGAGTTTATTTTATTACATTAACATTATGGGTATCAATCACATGACTCTCTTGGCCCTTGGAAAGGAAACATCAAGACATATTTTAACTTTTTATTTATCTTCTGTCTGCTGCGGAATCTGGTAATTTAAGACTAGTAATTGACTCAAAACTTTTTAGCTGTCCTTTTTTTTTTTTCAATCAATTTCAATTTTTTTTTCATTTAAAATAATCAACAGACACCAGGACTCCATTTATATTTAGAAGGTGGTGAGTAATGGATGTGTACACGCAGAAGACTGGATTGAATGCAGGTCAAAGTTTGGACTAGAAACCTCTTTTAAAAGTATCCCCTTTAAAAATATTAAAACCAGAGAGATACACAACAAGCACCTGAATTTACCAAACTCAAAAATCAAATCCTTTCCCTAAGTCAGTAAATGCAGAAAAGCCAAACGAAATTCGGCCTGGATGTTCAGTAACATGATGAATCTGAGGGAGCACTCAGTCATAGCTGCAGGACCAGAGACGCTGGGAGCCTTTGACAGGGTTGCGGGTTGGGGCAAAGCCAGATACGTATATAAAACTCTCGAGAACTGAGCCAGTGCAGACAGAGGTGCCCCTCCCACAGCCTTTGTCGGATGATTTCCCATGGCTTCCCTGCTCAACTCTTCAAAATAAAAAAAAAAGCTGTGGCCCCATAAAACATACTACCGACCAACAGGCTGCTCTTGGGGGGAGCCCTACTTTAGAGACGACCTGTGAAAGAGTCGCCCTACTGTAGAGCACTACTCACCTACTTCCACAAAACACAGAAACTGGAGCATCACCTTCCACTGAACTTTAGATTCAACCTCATCAACTCAGGGAACTGAACTGCCTCCTTACAACAAGTGACCAGGCTGACATTCAAGCAAAAGTCTAGTGCAGTCCATACAGGTCTAGAGAGAGATTTTCATATTGGGGAGTCAGAAACTAACAAACCAATTTTAGTAGCCAGTGACTCTAATCTATGGAATAAGGCAATACTACAACTATGTGACATTCTCACAAGTAGTGATTTTGAATTTGTCATCAAAGCCAAAGCTGGCAGATTGGGAAAAGACAGCTTTTAGAAAAAGGTAAAACCCAACTCTTGTTATCTCTCCAATATCAAAGTTGGTATATGGGACAAATCCGAAGCAGACTTTGAAGTTTTAAATTCACAATCATTTAAAAAATAACACCTAAACATAAATAGGAAACAAAGGTATTGAATTCCTAGAAACAGTAGTCTTCTTTACTTTACTTTGAGGAAGAAACCGAACAACTGGCCACCATCAAAGCAACGGACAGACATGTCCTCTTACATAAATCCAGTTACCACCCAAAACATACAATCCTGGGATTGATCAAGTCGCGAGCTATCAGATTTCACAGAGCTTGTAGTAACCCTCAGGATGTCAAAACAGCAGCAGCTAGGATCCTCTTCACAGCTCTTAGGCCTCGAGGATGTTCCAGCCGCTTCCTGAGGGAAATCAAGGCGGAGGTCACACAGACATTACAAACCAGGGGGGAATACTGAATAGAAAAAAGAAGTCTTCTCTGCTTCCTTTTGTGGTAGCACAGTCTACAAGCCTAAATGATTTAACATCAGACCATAACAACCCATTTTGCGCATTTACAAGCCACAGGCATACACAACACCAGTATACATTCAGAATGGGCCAGAGTTTACCAGTGCTCTTCAGAATCACGGCCTGGAAAATATGCAGACAGAAAGCTGAAAGAAGATGTATCAAACAGTTAAAAATTGGAGACTCAATCAGCCGACATTAAAAATAGTTATTAAAAATAAAAATTAAAAATAATATTGATTTTCTTTGTCTCTCTTTTTTTTTTGGCAATTTTATGTTCTACAGTACTACCAGTATTTCCTGTTTATATTTGTGACTGATATTTCGCTGGCTTTGCCCCCTAACCTATTCTCTATCCACTGCCCTTGTCACAGTTCTGCCAGACATGTTTCTGTGTTAAGTCGCAATTCTTCAGTCTTAGTTTTAGTCTTTGTCGTAGGTTCAGTCTGCCATGTCTGTGTCCAGTCTCTCTGTCTTAGTCCAGTCTCTGTCTGTGTCCAGTCTCTCTGTCTTAGTCCAGTCCCTGTCTGTGTCCAGTCTCTGTCTGTGTTCAATCTCTCTGTCTGTGTCCAGTCTCTGTCTGTGTCCAGTCTCTCTGTCTTAGTCCAGTCTCTGTCTGTGTCCAGTCTCTGTCTGTGTCCAGTCTCTCTGTCTGTGTCCAGTCTCTGTCTGTGTTCAATCTCTCTGTCTGTGCCCAGTCTCTGTCTGTGTTCAATCTCTCTGTCTGTGTTCAGTCTCTCCGGTCTGTGGTCATGTCTGTCTCCTGTTCATGTCTTGTATTGGTTCTGCGTCTTAGTTTTCTGTCTTAGTTCTACGTCAGCCTCATTCCTGTCATGTGTAAGTTCTGTCTGTTTTAGTTCTATGTTCTGGTCTTGTTCTGTCTACCATAATTCTGCATTCAGGTATTCAGTGTTTTTCCACTCACCCTGCCTCTGCCTCACCTCACCTGCCAGTCACTCACACCTCATCATCTCACCTGTGCACCCAGCTGTTTTCTGTTACCAATCAGGACTCTGTATAAGCCACTCCACTGCACTCTCACTTTGCTGGATTGTTCTCCCTCTCATGCTTGTCAGTGCTCATGTCATTTTTGGATCTGCTCTTCGTCTCCTGTTCATGTTTGTGGTTTCTGTCTGCTCTAACTTCAACCAGTCTCCTCCACACCTGACCCTACCCCCACTCCCACTCCCATACTGAACCATAACAGTGCCCCACCCCAATACCTGACCCTCACCCTGATCCCTATGTTTACTCCCTCAAAGGTGACCATTAGCTTACAAGCAAGACATGTGCAGCACATGATTTACAGAAAGCGTGTCAGTTATATAGCGCAGCAGAAAGTGAGTGTGGAGGTCAGGTTGATGGATGGGAATGTGAAATGTTGGACTTGGCTTATCTTAATTATGTAGTTTTAGACATCTATACTATATCATAGCTATACTGCAGGAAAGCTTAACGAATACGCTTGGCATTGATTATACAGAATCGTTACTTAGTATAAACTTGGGCTTTGCAGAACCGTCCAATGTCAACATTTTGTTTGGCGAGTGGCTGGTAAATGCAATTATATAGTTATATCATTTACAGTGAACTCCAGTTAAACCCATCAAAGAAAATAAATCAAGATTAATTGCAGCTCACACTTCCTCCTCTGGTCATTTTGCTGTCTCATAGGATTTCTACTCACTTTCCATAACCCCTCCCCCACATGCACAGACACGCTAATTGCCAAAATATACATCTCCACTAAACAAGTGCCAAAACACATACGCACAGCATGCAGACACGCATCCACGCAAGTCCAGACAAGAGAAAAATACACAAACATATTAGCATCTTTAAGTCACACACACACACACAAATGTAAATCTTGCTCCTCTCAATTAATCCAAAACTACATTCCCACATACTGAGACCAACACACACACACATTATGAAATAAATATATTAACATCCACATTCTTGATGTTTCTCAGTCGTTTATTTATCATCGTGCCGCCTATCCATTAGCAAACACTTTGTTGACAGAACAACAGCCACATAATTAGGTTAGCGTCTTCAAGACTTTGCTTATCACAACCCTCTGGCTCTCTGATTACCATAACAATTTGCATAATTTTTCTTTGATTACATAACACGGAGATGGAAGCTGTAGCTGGCGGCGTGCTGTAAGTGCCAAGAAGCGATTAGTCAAATGGATTACAATATCAATCAATGGCGTTCATAAACAACATGAACTCAGAACATTTGCTTAATAAAACCATTGTTAATATTGCAGGAAGACGGGGTGGAATCACATTATATAATCATGCCTTCGACTGGAGTGTAGGATATCATTGGAGAGGCTGCTCGCGCTGATATTGTTGATTCACTCAGTTCAATTTATTACGCGATATGATAGACACATTATTAATGTAAGATGAGGTAGCCAACTTTTAAAAAATGCAAATGTTATTACGGAACCATTTCATGCTCTGCGAACTGTAATTGTTCTTAATTATTCCTGACAAGAGCCTGGCGTCCTCTGGTAGAAAATCAATCTCACTGAGAATGTGGTCATTCAACAAAAAAAATGAAGTAGAGAATAAAATGATTGTTTCTGACTGTATATGTTGTGTTCGTCATTTCGTTGCACGTGATATTGAAATTAAAATCATACATCATCTTGAATAGCCTCACAGTCGTATCAACTGCATTTTCTCCCTTTGGACAACCATCAGAATACAATGAAAAATAGCCACCTTGCATACACTAATTGAACACTCAAGCAAGTAATTTATAGACACGCAAATTACTTAATTGGCACAAAATGTAAAAGCAGTCTGGCTGATTCAGTGATGTACCCAGTGAACTGAAATAATTTAATTCAGGCAGCTCAAATGCGGGGGAATTCATCTTGGTGACAAGGTGGAGACCTATTTGAAAACAAAACAAGCCTTTTAAGTACATACGACATTGAGCTATTTGACACACTGTGCTTCCGGACAGGTGAGCTACGGTTCGATGTGTAATAGATTAATGTGTTTTGTTATTATATTTATTGATTTGTTCCACAGGAATGATTTGAATTCCTTTCTGAAGAGGCAGCACATTACGTTCCAATGAATAGCAAGTAGCATATTAAGTGTACCAAGCGGTATTTAAGGGTTGGTTATGCTCAAACAGAACTAGTTCATATGAAGCAAACCATGTCAAAAATCAAAGTGTTTATACCTGCTCCTAACAGCCACACTGGAAGGTATGGTGAAAAGCCAAGCGCCATAGAGAGACAGGATATTATTTACGTATAGAAATAGTGGTTGCACATTTTCAGTCTAGTTGTGTGAAGAATGTAAAAAAGAGAGCTGGAGAAAGTTAACACCTTGCCTCCTTTCTCACCTTCTCAGAATCACGGTGTGATTTAGTCTCAGAAAGTTGCAGAAATCCTTGAACACAACCCTTGTAATGTGACATCAGAAAGCATCGTAGGAGGGGCTTTCTGAGCCTATTTGACCATCTAACAAGCACTTTTAATGAAGCATACTGAGTGCTTTATACTGAGAAAGAAAAAAAAACAACTTTGGGCAAATGCATTAGAGAGTTACAAAGGAGAGAAAATGCTAAGTTTCCCAATGCTATTGTTCACCAAAAAGCATCATTTCAGGGGCTCCTTGTATGGAAGATTAAGACACAGTGTTCTAGCATTAACGCTACTTACTCATAAGCACATTTTCTACACAACTGATTAATAACTTTCTCAAAAAGAGCCTAATCTTTTTTTTAAGTGCTGGATTTCTGAAGCACCCACTATGCATGAAGAGTGCTTTGACAAATATAGTTACAATTACATTGTAACCGCAGTCCTTCATCAGTGGGAAAATCAGCTCATAATTCTAACAAAAAGTTTCTAAGATTAAGCTGCTTAGAGGCTGTTTTTTTTTTTTTTTTTTTCGGCTCTCAGTTCTCTCAGCTGACAAAGTCTGCCAAACAAAAAATTGCAGCCATGGCAGAGTCGCTGTTTCAAATCTGGTGCAAAATTGAAAGCAGGTCTCATATTGTTCTTAACAAGAAACACATTGGATTTTACTGTTAATCCTCTTGCATGTAAGTGGTAATGAACTATGACAATGGAGTTGTTCATAAAGTTGTTTCTTTTATGAGCAACCCGTGCCCTCCCTCAACACACAGAGAGATGGAGATTGATGTGGGAATGATTTATCTCATCGGATCTTATCTCACCAGAAATCTGAGGAAGCTTGAACGAATAAAAGCTGTGGCTTTCTTCTGTCTTTCTGATCATGTCACCACTGAAGATAAAGTTTGATCGTGAGACCGTTTTTTTTATGTTCCCTGTTGTGAGAACCAGAAGTATCTGTAATCAATTTAGTGGGGTAACTAACATTGATTCAAGAGGCTGATTTCTTTTTTTTTTTTTTTTTTTTTTTGGATGATTTCGTTAGGAGCTCGAAATGGCTCCAGTGAAAATCTCATCACTTGGTATCTTCAGTGCTATGTTGTGCACATTATAAAAACCTAATGGTTCTTTGTAGGGTAATTCATTTTATTCAAAAAATGTCAAATCTACAAATCAATGGTGGCATCTATTAGCAGAACACTGTAGTCACGAGACACACTCCCTACTGCCATTTGCACGTCAAGTTCCTACTCGCCTTCCACCCTTGCACCCATTGTAGATAGCTGTGGATAAAAGTCAGAGCCTTGGATCCAAACCGTAAACGTGAATGTAATCTGTTACTCTTCAGTCCTGATGGTAATGCATCTGCTGATCTGATCTTCAAATGTCAGCTGGTTCATTATTAAACCAAAGGGCTGTGATCCTACCTGTCACTTAGCTGCTTTTGAAGGTCAGCAGCTTAAAGAGTATTCAGCTCAATACCTGACATAACTACACTCGCACACACTTGTGCACATTAATACACACTAATACACTCGAGCGCCCGTCGGAACACACTTCCACATGAGCACACGGACACAAACACACTTCAATAACTCTAAATGTCTGCTGTCAATCACCTCCCTGCCCATCTTGCTTTCTATCTTTAGCCCTTAATATGATTCTAATATCTGCAGACTTAAATATGATGAAAGTTCATCTAACCTACTGCCCAATCATGCATGAGGTTAGGACTTGGTATATGATATGAAAAGGGTCCACAAACAAATGAAAGGCCATACATTCAAGCGCACCCACCTCAACCCTTATGCCTGCATGACCCCAGGCCTCTGATTTAAAAGCACTATATATATGCATTTTTAATCTCAAAGATTGCCTTTTTCCCCCATTTGTCTGTCACTCTGTCTCATTCTCACTTCCCCCTCTGTCTGATCTTTATAATGAGAGCCAGTAGCCTTTAACCCCTCCACAATAAACTTAGTTCTTTTCTCTTACGTCCCTTTTCTTCCATCATACAAAATTCAGCACCGAGGGAAAAGATTGGGGAAGGGAAGGGTCAAGGACTTTAACTGTCATTAGCATTTAGATTTGAACTGGTATGAGGCTTGGATATGAGGTGGAAAGATTTTCAAGTGGCGAAGGGAAGGAGGGCGGATGGAGAGCAGCGCAGAGAGACGCGGCAGGAACCGGCAATATGAAAAAATAAGAGAGGGAGATAAAGCGGCGGCAAAAGTTGTTTTTCAAGCAAATCCGAACAGGAAGTGTGAGAGAGGTATAAAGAAGCGATTTGAAATATGAGCGTACACGACTGGATGAGAAAGTGGAATTTCAAGAAGAGAGGCGTCAACGTGTGTACGGATGAGTGGAAAAGAAATTGTGATAGTAGGTAGATGGGGAGAGGAGGGACTTAGGACACTATCATCGTCTTATTTCATCACAAAAAGGAAATTAGTGGAGGCGGAGAGGAGGAGGGAAACGTTTCAAGTGACGGAGATAAGGGGAGCTAGAAGATGCAGTGTTCCATAGCTCTATGATCCTGTGTAGATTAATGTCTGGAGCATGGAACCGCCAATACAGAGAAAATATATTTTATGTAGTTTAGACAATTTTTTTAAATATTGTCTAACAAGACTCACCGTTGAAACATTGAAAGAATGCAGTCATAATGCATTAGTGTATTCCAATAACATAACAAGTAACAAGCCACTTACATCAATTAATTAATTTAACTTAATGCAACATGTTACTTACTCACTTAGGTTTTCCATTATAATTGAAATGCCTATGGAAATAAGTTACTGAATGTTAACTTGGTGTTTTCATCCTGTGTCATGCTTCACTTGTATGCAAAGCACCTTGTTTGTGTTACATGCTTTTTTATAGTGTATTTAATTAGGGTTCAAACCCTGAAGGGCACAAACACTAAAGAACCCTATTGTGTTTGTGCCGGTTTATTATTATTATCATTATTATTATTTGTCTTATGGCGTAGCTCAAATTGCAGCAAGCTTGAATGAGCTAGAAATGATATGTAAATGCTTCCCTAGAAAGATGAGTCAACTTGGACAGATGGTGGCGCTGTAATTAAAGTCCAAAAAATGCAGTTTTTTGAACGCCAGTCACACCATAAGACTGATTGAGTTAAAATTGGACACACGTCAAGCTCAATGTGGTCTGCAAAAAAAAAAGTCTCTTTGACCATAAAAGTCCACCATAATGGATTTCATGATGGATTTTGCCAATTTGCATAAACTGAATTCAGAAGTTGGATTTTGACTGTACCAGTGCCTAATTGGGTATACAGCACTGCGGTACTGAGACAGACACACTTGATACCATGAACGTCTCAAAACTCAGTGGATAGAATTTCATCAGTTGGGGGCCAGTATCAACCAAAATCTGAAGTACTATATTGTTTGGTGCAAGTGGGTGTGGCCTATCACATATGTGCTCATAACTTATGATGCCATTGCTCAATCCTGATTTAACTCATTTCATTAAATTCTGATGAAGTGGGGACAAATGGTGTAACTTTGCAGTTACTGATATAGTTTGTGATGGTGAAACAAGATTTGTGATCGGTGTCACTCGTTGTTTAAACAGTATTAGTGTCTTTGCTTACCTTTGTTAAACCTGAAACTTGCCCATTGCTGCTTTAATTATGGCCGAATGAACTGCTTCCTTCTGTTGAACACAAAAAGGTTTGAAGCCACAAATTGCTACGTATGTATTTATTGTTCTATGACTGAATTAGATTAATCATAGCTGTTAAGCAAAGCACCTCAGGTTTGACCACAGGCTTGGCATGGCGCTCCATCCATTTGATTCATCTTTAAGTGTATGAAAATGTCAGAAATGCTGTCGATCAGGAAATCGATACTGATGAACTAATTGTTTTGTTAGGTGCCATATATAGTCTGGGTCAGGAGGGTTAGGGCCCAACAACATGTTGGCGTCACCATGGTTGCAGAAGCAGCTGGTTGGGATGTCTGTGGAGGACGCTTGTGGTTCCCCTGTCACTCCCCAGACCAACAGTGGGCAGCATGTGCTGTCCATATTTTACTGCTGTTTAACAAAGTAAGCAAACATAGCAACACCCACACTTTTCCTCTAAATGTTTATATCATACCGACTCAAATAAGCACAATTAAGAAACTTTAAGCATTTGTTTCTGTTTCCTATTCCTGACTTAATGGTACTCTAATGAATTAGATTTAAGAGTAACCGTCAAACATGACTAATTAGAAAGAACTGAATAGCTTGCGAATTAGGTTTTCACAGATGTGGAAAAAATAGAGTTGGGAGAAAGGGATTAAGGAGTAATGGAAAGAGAGAAAATAAGTATTTTCTTTCAGCCGGCTTCAATGCTCTCTCAGGTCCTCGGGTATGTTTGTTTCAGATGTGAGCATCTCCCTCTGGGATGAGGCTAAGCCGGGTGCAATAACTCATCTCTTGCCCGTGTCTGCTCGCAGTTACGGCCCCGTCCTGACTTTATGACTGGGTGCTTCCCATAACACACACAGTAACTCTTTCCCTTCTTTTCTTCCAGTTTTTCACTTTGTCCTCTCCTGCGTTATCTCCTGCTCTGCTCTACCACTGACTGACATGTTTGGTAAGAAGTTTATTATCTCTGAACTTATTATCTCTGCACTATATATTCATAAGCAGTCCAAGAGATTTTACATTCCTGAAAAGATATGGGACATTTTTTTTAAGGGGAGCCCTTTACAAGGTTGAAAAAAGTAGGAAAAAAAGATAAGTGAGACTAATTTGAAACACTGTATCTCACTTAGCCCTGGTCTGATTCGAAGGCCATGTAATGGTTATAGAGCAATTTCCTGTCTGGCAAACAAGGACATCTATGAGGAGGTCAGAGTTCAGAGATAATCTAATTTTCCTTAAATACAATTAACAGATTTGCAAGATAATGTCAGGCTGAAAATTAAGACGTATATTTGCGGGTGTGTGTATGTGTGTGTGTGTTTCAGAGAGAGAGCGAGAGAGAGAGAGAGAGAGACAGCATGCCTGCACCTGTTTCTGATTTAAATGCCCCGATACAGATCTCAGACTCGTTTTTACTCTCTTGGACTCTCTTAGAGGCACGAGGGAATGAGCTGTCTGTTTGGCATGCACGTCTGCTGTGGAAATACCGTGTGTGCATGTGCGAGCGGCCGAGCATCGATCGCTACGAATGCATCTTGGTATGTCTTGCCTGGGCGTGTGTGTGTGTGTGTGTGTGTGTGTGTGTGTGTGTTTGTATATTCGCATTCTTATGTGTGTGTATGTGTGTGTGCTTTTGGTTGCATGCTGCTATAAACACATGCACCTGTGAAAGCGTGTGCAGAGGTGCATGCCTTCGGCGGGTATGCTCTATACTTACACCGCTGTCTGCACCATTAAACCCCGTTGTGTAAATCTACCTGCTTCCCCTCTGTCTCCTTCTCTGGCTACAAACACAGGAAGTGGCTCCAAAAGATTCTTTGATCTTGTACATTTTGTTTAGGGTTGAAGTTAGTAAACCCTTTTGGCTGGGAAATATAGAACTTGAGCGAGGAAACATAACTTGATTAACATGCCAAATAAAATACCACATTATAGACCCTCAGTTCTTAGAAGTGCAGGGAAAAAGAAAGAAAACTTCAACTAATAAATTCAGCAATACACAGAGGGGGATATAATGTTCAGCAGTTGTAGATTTTCCACGTACTTCCTTCGCACACATTATTTTGACTGTCAATATGAATGTAAAAAACATCAATTCTGCGTCTGACCTCCTCCAGCAGTCAGATCACTAATTTATCTGACCATTAAAAATACATGTTACTCTGAACAGCAGTTCCAATAAGTCGTGATAAATACACTATATAAAACCATGTTCCGTATTCTGTTGTGGTTCTCAAACAGCCAAAACTTTTTTACAAGAATGGTTTAAAAAAAACAACATATTGAGTGATGTCATATGTTAAACCCCCATTGTCACCACGATGTAAATTACACAGAGGAAAGTGGAAGATAAAGAAGGCCTTTAAACCTCAGACAACCCAAACCTGAACTGAACAAAGTGACTGCAGCGACTCTGCATTAAGAGCCTTCCTATTATTTGAACTCAAAGTATCAAACGAGCGACACAAAGGTCCGTCTGACTCGCATTGGCGACGCTTGAATTGTTTTGAACTTTTTCAAGTTTTTTTTTTTTTTTTTTGAAAAGTTAAATTGAGTGTATGTCACATTTTATTCCACACTGTCAAACCATATCAAAGAAGCCATTTGGCATGGTGTACCGCATATCCATCCACCTGGAAGCTAGTGTGAGAGGTTTTCTCTTTAGGCTGTTGTGACTGTCACTGATAGAGTCTGCGCTCCTGTGTGTCTGAGTGCCAGGGTGTGTGCGCATATGCGTGGTCATATTTGATTTCTATTCGTGGGTATATTGTGTTTGCACGTTTTGTGAATTAGTGTAAGTTTGTGACTTGTATTTGCAGGTGTGAGCATATACAGTACCAGTCAACACCTTCTCATCCAATATTTTATTATTATTAATTTAACTGAAAACCATTCCAGATGACGGACTATCAGAATGCCAACAGTGTGAAAACTTGTCTTTAAAAGCAAAAGATGGCGACTTTAAAGAATCAAAAATATAAAACATTTTTGCAGACTACATAATTCCTTATGTGTTCCTTTATATTTTCAATGTCTGCAGAATGTAGAAAATAATACAAATAAAGAAACCCCACTGACTGAAAAGGCGTCCAAACTTTTGCCTGGTACTTGTACGTGCATGCATTTGTGTATGTGGGCAGATGTGTGTATGATAATGTGTTCCACTTCCAAAATCAACTCCCCAGAGGCCAGTAAAGCGTGAATGGTGCCTGAGACGAGATAAACACAAAGCAGGATGAGAGGCTCCCAACCTGTCTGAGAATATGTGCAGCAATGCGAATGTGTGTGTTGTTGAACTGCTGTCTTTGTGAGGTCCAATTTGAGTTGTAGACATTGAGTGTGAGGACGTTTTTGAAAAGTGAGGACATTTTGGCCGCTCGTCACTTCTTCAATGGATGTGAGGGTTAGCACTTGGTTTTAGGGTTAATTTGAAATAAGGTCAAGGGCTAAAGAACATATTGAGGATATGAAGGCTAGAGAATGTATTTATGTCAGGGTGGGTCCTCACAAGTATATAAACAAAAATGTATATGTGTTTTGGTTTGTGTCAAATACAAAAAACTTAGGTTAATTCTGTCTTATGCAGATGATTGTGTTGTCCCTGTGCACGATTCCAGTGGTGGTTTTAACAAATGAAATATAATAAAGATAATAAAGGATTAAGATGTTACTAGAATAAAGTGTAAATACTTTTTTTTCATATTGCCAGACATAAGCTAAACTGTGTACCTAAATGTACCAACTAGCTCACAGCAGTCACTGAGTATTTGCAGACTCAGAGAAACTTGCAAGATTTCAGTCACATGCATATAAAAATAATTGTGTTGTGCTCCTGCCCTGCTGCTCTCAGTAATCACTTCCTTGCTGTGTCCTCTTTGAGCTGTTTCATTAAGATGTGATTCAACAAATCAAACACATTTTGTTGTAATATTGAGAAAATTTTTTTTTTCAAAAAGGGACTGTGAAATAAACAATCGTGTCTTGAATCTGCTGTAGTGGAGCCACAAGCTTCTTTGGATCTCAGGCTTTTAATGGCAGGGCAAAGGTTAAGCATGTACGTTGAGTTATTGCACACTGATAAACTGTCATCACACATCTAATGATTTAATACAGAACATGTGTGTGCGCATTTGTGGTCTCTGATGTGCTCCTTTGGCAGCAGCCTGTCTCATTCATCATACAGCTTGACTCCATATCTAACGTCGTTCATTAAAAAAAAAACAAAAAAAAAAAAACATATTTTAGAGCAAACTAAAGTTGTTTTTCCTGGAGAGAAATGATAGTCCATCTAAATAGAAGGAACCCAAACTTTCATTATGACTTTAGATAAGCAGGCGGCTGAACCTGTAATGTAGTTTTGAGTTACAATGTGAGGGATGGGGGGCTGTGGGAGCATTGTAAATAGCCTAGTAAATCACTAATATGTACTGCAGACTTTCTACACAGTCTGCTACAGGAGATAGCAGTATATTGGCAAAGTCGATTTAGCCTTAGGCCAGATATACATCCATTATCAATGGCATTGCTACAGTAGAGCTTAATGGACTTAGAGGTTGCAGACTTCCTCACTGCGACTTGTGAATCAAATATAGTCTAAAAAGTGAAAGGCGTAAAGCAGATTTAGGTGTTCATCACACTAGAAAGCTACCAAACCGATATCCCTGTTTATCAGTGAAACTTCATCTCTAAATTCAGTCACATACATCCATAATGAGAGAGACTAACTCATAATAATAATAATATACACTGTGTGTGTGTGTGTGTGTGTGTGTGTGTGTGTGTGTGTGTGTGTATATATATATATATATATATATATATATATATATATATATATAAAAA